>JBBEEQ010000001.1:15826559-16183126 GCA_037950945.1 Hypolimnas misippus
GCAATCCATCCCAATCTGCTGACTTATAGTGCCACACTCGGCGTCTTCGTGGACAGCCTGGTCGCGCTGAGTGTGCGAGTGGCACCATACTCCGGATAAGGAAATGGTCAGAGGAGCCAAGAGGGGCACCGACAGACACGGTGTATACCAAATCTGTAGCCATTAATACGCGCTCAAGGAATCGCTCGGTTTCGGCATCATTTCATTTTCGCTATGGCACCTATAGAGGCAAGCGTAGACGTGGGTGTGGTCGTCGCTCTCAACACGTAGCCACAAGATGGAGAATTCCTTACCTTCAATTCCTGAGGAGGCGAGAGCTCAAATCGTCTCTAACGTACACGCACACTCCTGCTTTTGGTATAAAGGAGTGTAAGCTGTACCCAGGGTAGCGTAGGTAAGATGTGTCTGCCGGAGACGATATTTGCGTCATAGTCAAAAAGAGCAAACCCGGCTTTGCTGTCTCGAGTTGGCAGTGGACATCATTGATGTTCGAATGTGTTGCCAAAATCTACAACTAGTGTGGCAGTGGACGCCATGTGTTGGCTGCTCTTGCCCCGGGCGTTATTGAGCGTCGTTTTTGTGGTTGTATTATTATTCAAATCCATAGTGATAAGGTGGTAGAATCAGAGCCTCATTCTACACAATTATTTTCATTTTTCATAATATTCAATGCTAACAACAAGCTCTATTATACTGCTCGCTGTTATAAGAATTTCTTTCCATTTCCAGGTCAAAAATTAAAAATAAAACAACATTTGATTCCTTTATGACTTTATTCAGTATTTTTAATAATTTTGGAAATAAATAGGATGTTTACTTATACAGCAGAATTATTATGCGATCTACGTATTTCAAACTGAGTTTTAGTTGTATTGGTTTGTACAGATTACACATTGTATAATGTAAGTAAAAACCTACTTATTTCCCTTATTCACTAAGTCGGTTATAGACATTCAGATGTAAAATTGTGAAAATTCCTTATAGTAATATTATGGCTATTTATTAAAATAAAAATGATTTGGCTAACAAATTAAAATCGAAATTAAGAGTGGTTTCAATAAATTTTGAGTAAAAATACAACAAGATTTAAAATAAACCATTATTACTTGAAAATATAATAACATTTTATTAATTAAAATTTATTAAAAAATATATAATAAATCTTAACGTGTCCAAAGTTCGGCGAAATAATAATAAAAAACGGTCAAAACATCCCATAGTGAGATTCCATTGTAGGGTGTAAAGAGAGCTGTGGGTTCCTGAGAGAAGAAGAAAGTACACAACATCGAACATCGAGATTAATATGCATTTAAGTTAAATAACGCTAAAACTGCACGTTGTGTTGTGTCGGGGGAATATATCACCTCTGTAATTCTAGAGATTCATTTTCAGAAGATCCCATGTACTGTCGGTTGGATTTTTTAAAGTTTACTTCATTTAATTGTCTAATTTGGTGTACCATCGTATTTCCCCGTATCGTTCGAAAAAATCCTTCATATTGCAATCAAACAAATCACAAGAGCTCGAATTGGCTCGAAAACTGAGATGGTACGTAAATGTATACGATTCGACGCAACTTTAGTTTGAACTGCGAAGTTCAAATTGGTGAAATCTTGTATGCGTCTACGTGCCACCCGCTTTGCGCTCTGTCGCAACACATTACCGCTTGACAGCCCATCGGACGCGGTCGAATAAGAGATAACGTAATGCAACCGACACGCAAGACAAAGGGCTTTGCCCTAAAATCCATCTTCTACCATCCAGCGACACCATTTCCTTTCGCGGACACAACACTAACGTGGGCTGCATGACGACTACATCATGCGATTATATATTGGAATATTATACTGTATGAATATAGAAATCGATAGAATACGCGTTCTTTATCCTTCTCTTTTATTCCAATCCCTACGTAATTAAAATTAAATAATAATATTACATTCCTGCTGATGTCATATAAAACGACAGTAATAGTACTGTCGTTTTATATGACAGCAGCAATAACCGAATGTGTTATTAATATTCTTACAATTGTTTAGGGAGAAGCTGAAGTAAATTAACACAAGTTATACATTTCAATCAAATTACATATTTCTAAAAAATCATATGCCTACAGGATAGTTTTAAATGGGATGGGAATCCATCATCAAAGTCGAAAAATGTTCTGTCGGATCGAACTTTAAATATATTTATTAAAATTATTTTAAAAACACCTTTCTTTAAAATTATATTGAACCTTTTTGTTAAGCCCTAATCAGTTTTTTTTTTCACATATCAAACTATTTCGCTTTAATTAGTACTTGAAAGAGAAGATACTTGAATTCCTTTCAAGCTTTTCATCATTCTAAAACCCAACAACTTGACAACTTATTACAAAGCTTTAACATTAGCCCTTTACTCTCCAGTCTAAATAGTAACTCAAACTGCGATATTGATAATGTCGTATGCCCTTTATTTTATAATCAAAAAGCCTTTTGAAGTTATTAAAGACCGTCGTAGCATTTATTACATAACTTCAAATGACCTAACCAATAAGTCATAAAAACCATAAAATCAATTGTATTTGAAATATATTTCAACCGTAAACCGTAAGATAACAAAAGCTAAGTAAATAATGAAAAATGCCATCACATGATTTGACACTCAATTGATTAGCATCGTAATAAAACCCACAGCGTTAGTTATAATAATTGACAGGTCAGTAAGTCTCCGGGCCGTCTAGATGGTAAATAGCTACTAGCAGATAATATTTTCATAAACTATACTAAGGCACGTACCCTAAACCACGCAAAACACGTCGAACATTAGTACTCCGGACGACTGACGAATCTGTCAACGATTTAAGCTGTTTTATATAAGATGCATTATATAGGTTTTATTAAGCAATGCGAGTAAAAACCAACAAGAATCGAAAAGCTGTTGATCGAAGCCTTGCTATTCAGTGTTGCACAAAGAGTTTCCAATTTTCTCAATTTCACGGCGATATTTGATGTTAAGTTACGATGTTTTTTCGGATTCAACGCGACATCGAGAGGACCAGAAACTCTTGTCCTACTCTAAGTTATTTTATTCCACAAACCACTTTTCAATCATGGTGGCAAAAAACTGAAAGCTACTATAAAGTCAAGTCCGGTATTATTGTCACATTCAGCGTCAGATCATCGGGTATTTAATGCATAGGAACTCGCAAAGACAATCACAATATTCGCCTTATCACTTACTAGTAACGGTGTGCATTGTACCTGTACAAACACCATTAAAAAGGGAACCCATTGTGAAATAATAACCGATCTATTAATTATTTGTTAAAATAATAAATTATATAGTATACAGTAGCTGATGGCTGTTTGTACATACACAAAGCTCTGTTTAATATATTACACCGGTTTAAGGCACGTACTGTTTGAGTAACCGTTGCTATAATGCTGCACAAACACGGCGCCGGCGCGGGTTAGAAAATTAAACGAGAAAATTAAATTTCGTTGCGGTTAGAATAACTTGAAATTAAATATTATACTGATGTTGAAAACAAAACAAAATGCGCCTGCGTCGTGTTTAAATCAACGATTAAAAGTGTTTGGCGCTATATAATATTGCTTTTTTTTTTTAAGAATACGCCAGCGATACTTCGAAAATATTCATTATTTTTCACATCACTCTAGTAAATCTCCCCAAATGTTGTCGCACATGGTGTGATAATTGATATTGCGCATTCGGTTTCTAAGATCGCCTCAAAATCTCATGGCGGACGTGCAGGGTGGTCGAGGTGATCTTGAAACTTATTCACGCGCACCATGAGGTAGTTTCTAGGTTGCGGTTATAATATATTATGAATGTTTAAAATAGTCCAAACAAAAAACACACAAATTTTATTGCTTTATAGAGGTTACGAGTTTCGCTTTGTCCATACGATGCGAACTGAGGGTTCGTAATTGGTACAATGGACCAACACGGTCTTCGCAGGCCGAAGGGAGTGCGACGGTGCCGATCCATTGAACCAATCCCTCTCCATCCCCGCCTACCGCTGCTTCTTGTATTATTATGTATAAATAACACGATTTGTCCATGACCGTTTCACTATTGCGGCTGCCATGAATCATGAACAAACATCTCAAAAATATTACAAATGTATGTATATTAGTAAATAAGTATGTATATGTGGCGAAAATTATGATAGTCCGACCATTTACATATGTCTTTTAACATGTCGCTAACGTATAGTTTAACACGCAATAGAAAAAGCTAACACCGCGAACCGTCGCGCTCGTCCTTTACAACAACAAATATGTATATACGGAGCTGTTTCATACAGGTGGAATACGAATGATCACAATCCGAGCCTCGGGAGTTAGCTAATCCTTCGCCTGGTAACCTACCGTAATTATTGCTAAGCGAGTTTTCCTTGACGCGAGATTTATATTAAATACTAAAATTGTAAATAAGGCGCTATCATTTCATTACTTCGTTTCTTATACTAAGAGTCCAATTTCTTCTAATTGAATACACGTCTTTGGGGCAAACAAGAATTGAGTTAGTTTTCTCGGAAATAGGGACAGAAAACTAAATCTGCTCTTGTTTATTGTCGTAACCGTCAACTTGTACGTCACAAAATCGTGATAGTACCTAGTAGTATAAATAAAGCAGTTTTCCGAACGCTCAAGGTGTTAATACATTTAAGGGCTTGATTTCGATCGTGTAATAATAAAAAATTTGATCCGACAGTCATTTTTAACTTAAACATCCTTTCACCATCTGAAGATTTAATATTCGATTTTTACGTTTCAGAAAATCATTAATTCCGTGTTTGAACTCATTCTCTTAAGATTTTCCTTTGAAATGTGGCAAGAGGCATTTTCACCAATCGAAAGAATCGAAAAAAGTAAGTCATTGTTGTTATTATGTTAAATTTTGCTCAGTAAATGTTCACCAGTTGAAATTTTTATGCCCTGTCTGAATGTAACGTGTATTATTGTAAAACTCAAGAGCGGTTCTTTCGAGTGTGAAAACGCAAGCTTCTATTTACTATCCTAATAGACTACAGCAAAACCTTTACCTGTGCCACGCTGCTGTTAACCACTCCTTAAAAGTCCATGGAGTAATAACACACTAGGGTGCAGATATAATATTCATACTATTTTGATAAATGCGCATCTATGTCGGTCAAAATTTTGCATAAGTTTATAATTTCACCCAATTATTGAAAATGATCACTTTGGATCTCATCGCCATGATATGTAATCCAACCATAAATTAAAAAAAAATATTTAGTCGAATATAAATTTGATGAAAATATATGACTGAATATACTTGAAATAAAAAAAATTGTATTTTGCATTGTTCAGTCACTTCATTTATTATTATAATTTAATATAAAGAAAAAAATATATAAAACATATACAAGACGCTAAGTCTTGGCGCGGAACAATTACCTCCATTTTTCTGTCTCCCGTCTAAAACTTTTCATTTTAAAAATAAACATTCTTTTACCGTCTCTAAAATCCAGCCTACCTCCCCTTCCTCCCAGCCTAATCCATAAGCCCCCTATTCCCCAACCTTATCCCCCACCTAGCACTTAGTCCCCCCCCCCTTTCACTGCCAGATTTATTATTCAAATCTAGCGTGTCTGCGTTGTGATGTTATAGCGTTCAACTTTTTCCATTAAAGGCAAAACTTTTCGTGCTCACCAACAATACAGATAGCCCAAACAGAAGATGGATAAACTTCGAAACGAAATAGTACCGCGCCCAAGTTCTCCGACAACACTCAGGACTCCAATATTCTTCGAAAGTTAAGCCCACCAAATACACATGGCGAAACGTATTATATTCGTAATGCATAAATGCGCACTTATATTGGATTTATAAAGACTATATAATAACGTCGAATATTAAATAAACACCAAAGTAAATTTGTAAAATTTATTTAAAGGCGTATATCGTCAAATAAGAGTAAGTTGCCCTGGAAAAGTGAAGCCGTTACGTACGCCTTCATTTCTGTAACCCACGTGATGCGGGATTTTCCTCTTCAGAGCCGCATGATGCCACCGGGTCAAGGGAGATTTAGCCAAGAGCCAAGATACTGACGAATCTCCGTCCTTGCCTCTACTAATTGAGCCGAGTCCGTGACGCTCGGAGGATACATATTCGCGCAGTGCGCTGTGCCTACAAATTTTTTTATTTAAGAGAAAAATAGTTTTACGGAGTGGAACCTGACCAGGGAATATCATACTCAACCAAGTTAAGAACAGAGTAAGTTATTATATCCCAATGAAGTAAGAGAAAAGAGAAGAAGAGAAGAAAATTAGGAAAAAGAAAACAAACGAGCAGGCGAAAACTAGAACGATTGATTATTTTGAAAAATAAATACCTTTTTGGATTTCTTTCAATGGATAACAACGTATAAAGTCGATTAGGTCATCTAGTAGATAGATAAATCATTTCTTTATTTACCTTCGATAAAAATGGCCGGTGCATCTTCATTTTCAGTTGTTGTCATACCCAGTGCGTGCCACGGATCCACCGATCCGTGGACGTACGCGACCCTGTTCACGTCTATGGTTAGACCACCGTAGACGTTGTTCGTCCAATCCGCGACCTCGTTTACGAAGGCGCCGTCGAATCTGAAACAATATTTTTCTTTAAAAGATCACAAGTTTTTCTTACGGGCTCTCACGGACTCTACTAAGTACTAAGTCAGACCCGCAACCACAGAGCGCATGGCTTAGTTAAAGAAAAATCAATACATCCAAAAACAAAATCTTTACAGCACATTTCCGGGTCATACAACTGCGCGCGCAACTAATGCCTGTTGAGTTAGTTGCAAAATGAATATTTCCAAAGGCTAGCTAATTTTTTTCTTTAAATTATATCTACTTACACGTTGTTATAAATTTGCTTACTTACAAAGAACGCACTTGGTTATTAAACCCGAATCTAGCGATCGTGTGTCTTACCTACGGGCTCTCACGGACTCGACTAAGCCTGACCATTAACCATAGAAAGCATGCGTTAGTTAAAGGAAAATCAATACATTGACTCAGACGTGACATGTTCAGACGCGAAGCCAACGACGATATCGTTACAGCAAATTTCCAGGTTCTAAAACTGCGCGCGCAACTAGTGCAACAGATTATGTATATTTTAAAGGGTGATTTATTTTGCTGTAAATTATATCTTACGACAAATATTTTAATTTGGTGTACTTACACTGAACACAATTCCTAATTGAATCCTAGTCATTACAGAAATGCCCAATTTTTAATTTAGAAAAGTAACTTTCTGAATTCGCGCACGTTAAGGACGAAACACTCCACTTGTAACTGTTTTTGGGTACAAATTTTGAGGTAAAATTAATTTGAGTAACTATGGAGTATCTATGAATGAGGACATTAATTTTGCAAACGATGGCACGTCTTATCTACGTGCTGTCACGGACTCGACTAAGTCGGGCTAGCATTCACTGAGCGCATGCGCGTGTGAGCAGAAAATCAATACATCGGGGCATGCCCAAACGCGAAGAAAAAGAAAAAAATTGTTAGAGCATATTTCTGGATCAGATTTAGCATTAGATGCTAATGAACTAATGCAACAGATTAAAAATACATATTTAAAAGGGCGACTTCATTTTTTTTCTGTTAAACTATATCTTACGACAGAATGTCATAAATTCGCTTAATTTTATAGATCTCACTTGCGAATTCAATTCAGAAAATATAAATGTCATATAGCAGAAATTATAAGTATCCTAATTAGTAAAGAAATGCTCAATTTTAAATTTTATAAAAACTTTAGACAAAAAATACCTCGAAAACGAAACAACTAAACTAAAATGTAAAAAATAAATATCCTCCAGAACATTTTGAAGTCGTTGCCAAGCCAATAATATTCGAAGCCGGTGGCAAGTGAAATCTTTTACGTTTTATTTACTGACACCGACTTAAAAATTTTGTCACTCTCTTGACGTCATCGATAAAAACAAATAATTTTAAGTGCTAAATATGAGCATGATTAGAAACATAAATTATTCTCCATTAAACTATATAATGTAAGCTACGTTTTTACACTAATACCGACCTATATGAAGATAATGGGGGCCAAATCATTAATAATTTTTGTTTGATGAACATTTCCAAAACACTTGGAAAATTAACAGCTACTTCGACATCTTGTTTTGATCCGCCATTTTGTTTTTAACTTTTAATGCAGAACTACGCATGCGCAGAAACTGCGCCCTAAATAAATCAATATCCTCACCCACTTTATGTATTTTGAAGAATATCTTTTGTTATTGTTTAGATAGAGTTAAATCGTTTAAGGTTCATACCAGGTTATACTTGATTACGCAATTATTGTATTACATACTTTTTAACTAATACAATAGAACAAGCAAGAGTTTCAGTTTAGAGTAATCAATTTACGAGCTTTAAATCGTTTTTGAAGATAAAGTAAATGGTTTTATATTACCTGCATTTTGATCATGATTTTTTTGCTCCCGAAATTTTTAAGACATCTGACATTTAACCCGAATGTAAGTTTTATAACCAAAGAATTGAATTGAATATAAGTTTAATGAAACTTAAGTAGTAGATAATTAAATTCGATTTAAGATTTTATCTAGTCTTGATATGATTAATAGATTATAATTTATTTGTAACATATTTAGCAATATTTCTCACTTACTTTGTTTATTGATCAAATGTCTACATATATACTATATCGTTAAAATCTATTAATGTAGGTAATACATACCGATATCATATAATACGGCAAACTGCTAATTATCTACATATTTTAAGCTATAGAACACAACTGATCACTAATCACCACAAAGTCTATATATTTAATAATAACAACTGAAATATAAGATATTATGCACACTCCTAATAAAAGGTGCCACCGGAGATCGACTATCTGTTGCTTATTTTATAGCTTTATATACAATGCGCAATCAGGACGCGCGTGCTCTTTGCGCAAGTCAATCCTACTCCTCGCACTTATTGATTTCTGGTTCCCAATATGGTATGGAATAAAATGTATGTATCGAAATCAAGATTTTTAAAATAAAAATATTAAGGTCAAGTTGGGTAAGATTGTAGTAATAAGTTAAAGTATATTGCAAATGACCATAATTTGACTTTTTGTGGGTTGACACATTATTGCTTATCAGCATCCATATGAGGATACCGGCACAGATCTCATACCATATATCAGCATGTCTACTCTTTTTCTGTCCATGTGTATTTTAAACTATCCGATAAATTAATGCTGATAAGCAATAATGTGTCATTTTCTCAAAATATAGTTTGGCTTGACATAATTTTGCTTATCAGCAACAAATGTTATTTTGTACCTTAACCTCTAGTTGACTAACGAGATTTTCCCATTTTTAAGATACGATAAATATAATTTACATAATTCATCTTTTACGTACTTTTAGTGGTATGGATTATGTTCAAATTTCGTATTGAAAATACCGTTTTTTTATTTATGTAAAGACGGAATTTATATATACATATATATACATTTAAGTCATAAAATTGTTTTTTGCCTCTGAATGGCGAACACCAATATTAACAAAATTTAACTTTTATACAAAACATCGTATGATAATGAGCTCGTTAAAAGAACTACCTACTAACCTACCTAAAATCTAAGGACCATATAGCTACTGAATACTACAATAATGATATTGTGAAGAAAATTACGAAGTTACCTAAAAGAAACGGCAAAAGATACTAAAGTCTTAACAAAGTACGAGATGATAAAAAAACGACTAACTCATGTCAGGAACAAGTGTGAAGATAAAGACAAACTAAGTGACACTACATTACATCTTATAGAAAACAGTAAATAGCTTTTTCTAAATCAACCTTAAGAAAACGTCGAAATAAAAATTGAACTGAGCAAACAGTGAAACATCAATGAAAATGAAAATTGAACTGAGTTGCGAACATTAGGAAGCTAAATGGTAAAGCCTGGAACAGCCAAGAATACCTACAAAATATATAACCATTATTAACAACATCTACTCAAATAACGAAGCGAGGATACAACTAAAATTCCTGGAAAGATAGTTTACGATCAAGAGTGTGAGACAGGGGAACCGGCTATCGCCGAAATTGTACTCAGTGGTACTGAAAGGTATAATATATTGATGAAATGACACAAGCTCCGAGATACACAATAAAATTAGAGCAAAACTATCAGAGAATGGTACTCCAGGGATGGTAAAAGCAGTAGAAGACGACAGCAAACAAGACGAGAAAAGAATTTAAACTCAAGGCTGGACATTATTCGAGAAGGGTTGCGCAAGATAGAACCCATTGGAAAATGCTAGAGGTGACCTATGTCAAGAGGCACTATGAAGGACGGCACATCCTATAGAAACTGAAATAGATTTAACTTTTATGTATAGTATTTCAGAATAATAGACTAATGTTATTATTTTTGTATACTTCTTCTTTTCTTTCGAATAATGGACAAATATTCCAGTTCCACGGGTCAGCGATGAAAGGTTTCTGGGATGTGATAAGGAAATCAGTCAGTACAGAAAGTCAGTTCAGTGTCAGATTCTAAATACATATTTACGGACTATTCGACAGGTGTTCAAAATATCAGCTTTTTACCTGATGACGTATGTGAGAGATGATTGATCTAGAAATTTTTAACTGTAATGTATATCTACATATATCTTTAGGTATATGTTAGTAATAGAAAGCATTAAAGGAACAATATATACTTTATTTAAATTCCAAATTTAAATTATTTTTTCTTTAATTATGTGTATTTATTTATCTTTTCTGTATTACTATATAATTAGGTATTCATCTTAGCTCAAACGCTATAAATGTTACAGGCGTGAAGTAATAAAAACTTTTGTTTTGGTCAATTATTTTAACTCTTGGTTCATAACTAGTTTTGTTATATATCGCAATTTTCCTACATAATTAATTTTATTTACAGAATGGATAGTAATGTTTACCTTACTAATTAAGTCGAATAATAATAATGTTTTAAGTTCTAGGTTCTCAAATTCAAAGACTAATGAAGGAGATAAAGATATCTGATACCTAATAATGGCTAAAGTATGCGGAACTGTTATACGGGCCTATACTAATAAAGCTTGCAACCATAATATTACATTCAGAATAAACTGGCCAGTTCAAAAACCGCTCGATGGTCCTTAGCAAGAGCGAAATATTATTCTCGCAAGAGCACAACAAATATTAAATTGGAAGTATCTGTTAAAGTCTTCTGGCCTAAAAATTAGCCATACTCTAGCACGGCCGAAATGAGTTTTTCGCAAGAGCGTAACAACTACTTATGAATGTTGACAAAGCCTTTTCGATCTTATTCAAAAATCGTCTGCTGCAATTTAGCTCTGGCAAAATAAACTCTTTTCACGATCATATAAAAGTTACTAACGTCTTTAAAAAATCGCCTGCTGCGCCTAGTACGGGCATGATACCGCCGCCCCTCGCTAGGATTAGGCAAGCAACCTAGACCATCACGTGATCAATCATATGGCAAATTACCTGTAATTTCTCACTCTCGTATTCGCAAGAAAATAGTAAGTTTTGTAGGAAGTTCGATATGTTGGTAAAGTTTTTTGCGCTATTCAAAATCGCCTACTGCGCCTAACGCGGGCAAAATTACCTCTCACGATGGTTAGGCATACAACCCGAACCTATGCTGGTATTTAGAATTACCAGCAAATGTGATTTAATAAGAAAGTATTCTTCATAATCTACTGACTACTAATTATACTTTTTTTCGCACAAAATAAATAAATTTTGCCAACAAATATTATTAAATACACTTTATATTTGAAATTCAAGAAAGTCATAGATTTGTAATGTGATATCGTATGAAACTACTTTGCACCCGAGCAAAGCCCGAGCTAGTCGCTATTAAATACATAAACTACAAAAAAAATCTTTATAGTCCGAATTAATAAAAATATATTATTGTTAGTACTTATGTGTATAAACATTTTTTATTTTCACAAAAAGTAAATTTCGCCAGCAAATCTATATATTAATGCGTGAAAGAAAAACTTTGTATCCCTATTTACGAAAATTGCGCGGACGGATAAGTATCAAATTTCGCAGACCTATAATTTGAATAAGACAATTTTTTTTTCAATCAAGCAATAAAAATATTACACAGACACAACATGTATTGGGCACACACTCATGTATACCCCTTTTATTTATTGTTAAAATTTGTGGTCAAAACGAGAATAGAGTATCTGTGATCGAGCTAGAAATCGATTGAAAATTTAATGAAGTATGGTCAAATTCCGACCGCTAGGCGATCACTAATATTAATAATATACTAATGATTAAACAAAAATTTGGATATAGCTATAAAAATCATACATAAAGACACACGATATGAAAAATAATAATATGGTACCAATTGTGTCGCCTATCTGTAGTTGAAAAAATATCAATGGTGTGCTACAACGACGACGCCATGAAAATTGAACTTCTGAACAAATTGCGCGCGCATACTTTAACAATGTATTGATTTTCAGTACTTGAAATAATGCAACGAAAACTATTTCGCATTTCCCTCAAAAAATAGCACAGCAAAATTTCGCAAATAACGCACTTGAAATGATGAAGGCTTTTTTATTTACTTAAAGCTAAATTTATTACATATATTTTACGTGTAAATATTACATTAATAATAAACATTTTATTAAAAGAACTGTAAAAATGAAGATAACCAACAACTTACCGCATTCTTTCCGCAATTCGCAATCTTCTCAACGACTCTTGATGATGCTGCTTCACGATACAACAAATCAATAAAGATCGAAGAAAGAACAAAAATAGTAAAAAAGAAAATTTTAAAGAAATATTTAAACTAAAGAAAACACTACTTTGCCCGACGAATCAGCAAAGAAATCTAAATTAATGGTAAATAAATTGAAAAATGAAAAAATGTGTCGTGGTCGAGGTTCTTTTGGTGGATCTTCAACAACTCTGGCGTCAGTTGTTTCGTACATCGCCTCTGGTGTCACATACTCTAGAGAACGCGACATTTTCCCAACACGATTTTCGCTCTACTGCACTAAAGTACCGAGACCGCTTTTATATACGTACTGCGCAAGTCTCCGAGTATTGATTCTATACATGTTATAAGCGAGATATTTAACCAACTGCTCTACCCTACCCAGCATTCGAGTAGAAAAATATTATAGACATATGAAATTGTTAATTACGTTTATGCAATGAATAAAGAGCGAATTTTTTTTTAAATAAACAGAGGCATTGACATCGATTTTTTTTTTGTCAACTCTAGTCAGTTAAAAAATAAATTGGCGCTAATATAATGTATTGACAGTGCGTAAATTAATGAAGTGGTAAAAGGAACAGTAATTTAATTTTATAGTAGCAGTGAAATAAAATAAAGTGGGCGGTAAAATTTATAAATAGGCGGTAAACTTAATAATTGGCCCGTTTATATGTGGTAGCTGTACCCCGCGTTAATATGAAGAAAATTATATTTATGTAATATTTACGTTCCCTTCTTGAATCAGATATCGGTCACTATTTCATTGGTTTCAGTTTTGATTTCGCGTAACTTTCTTTTTTATTTATTAATTAAAATAAATATATACCGACTTCAAAATGTGGTAGAAAATATTTATTTTTACTTTTTAGTTTACTTGTTCCGGTGTCAACATTTTCAAAAAGTTTTTATTTTACACTTTTAAGTGACGAACATAGTAAGGTGTAGTAAGGGGCCGTTTGTGATTTACCTAATTTACAATAGCCTAATGTTAACTCCTTATCACCATTTACAAAGTGTTGCTTTTCCCGATGCAGAGCTGATAATTATTGAGGTGTTCTCCTGATATCGCATCATCAGCTCTACTTCCCCGTATAGATTGTGCCGAGCATAAATTGCTTAGGAATCATATTGAAGCATTCGAATCACAACGGTAAAATAATCGTTTCGGTGACCATCTGTGGTCTTCATCATCAGTTCCACCTCATCAAATGTATCTTTTCGTAAGCAAATGCAGGAGTTACTATCAAAAATACCTAAATCGGTATAGCTGTGCCTATAACATTTGAAGAGTTCCCTCGATTTCTCCAGGGTCCCATCATCAGATCTTGACTTCATGACAAAGGGACCAAACTGGAAGTTTACCCTTTTAACAAAAAAAAATTGAAAATTGGTCCACAAACGGCGGAAAAATCGGCAAAAAAAACATAATACCTCCTCCTTTTTCGAAGTCGGTTAAAAAACATGTGGTTGTTTTGTTGATTGAACTAAAAAAATATCTAAGTTGGTTCATATCGTTTCATTGGGGTTTACTTGAGGTTAACTAATCATTAATAACTTTAGGGATTTTAATTAGCTATTAAGTCAAGAAACGGAGAAATATAACTTTTTGATGTACCCTCTTCGCCGCTCACCTATAGCGCTTTTTTAAAAAAAATTACTGTCAACATAAATTGCTAATTTTTGAAGTTAGCAAAGTAGTTACTTTATTAAATGTCGGTCAGTCTATACAATTTCTGCGGTTCTTTGCGAATAGGACAGCCGAGTGAGTGTAATCACAGCATTTTATAAAAAAAAACTTTGGCTTTCACACGGCTTCCTCGTTCCGGAACAGAAAAACGTTAAATTTGAGCCTTTGGTCGACTTAAAAAAAATATTTTGCCGCCCTTACACGTTGGATTAGGGCTAATTAAAAATTTCGTAAAATGCTTACCAAAGAAATGACTGCTTTACAAATTCTCAAGCAAGGTTCCCAAGCTTAGTGAAGCTAAAATCGTATAAATACGTATTTGTAGGTCGGGACATAAAAAGCGGACTAAAGATTCGTCTTAACCATACTGAAAAACTTGCATAAAACGCTTTAATGATATCCGTAAAATTTATTGTTGAAGACGCTCCGAACAGCGAAGAAAATGGCGGATTTTTTATGGAGCTTTTAAAGACGCGTTGTCCTTTACAATCTCTGATAAATATAACAAGCTGTTAGCACTAATGATGCACTAAAGGCTAAACATGACAAACAATATGAAGTCAAAACCAACCCTGCTCCTGTTCCTTAATACAGATTGCCATTATTGAAAATTCAAAAACATTTCATTGAAATAAAATAAAAAAAATGTGTTGGTATAATATCAATCCCATAAGGATACCTCCACTGACGGTATGAAAAAAGGAGAAAGGAATAAAGTTCATAATTTATAGTAAGCCTTTCAATGGCTGTTTTCTTATGTGAACGTTTTGCTCATATACATTATTCTGCTCATTGAATGTTTCTTCTTACCGTTAAGAAACTGTAGATAGGCTTTTTATATAAAAAGTGATTTTAAAGCCAGTGTTGCTTTATACGACAGACACGTTGGCGCAGTGGTCACTGCAACTGTCTGTAGCGCTTACGGTCGCGGGTTCGATCCCCGCTTACGGCAAATGTCTGTATTGGCCATACGGATGTTTGTCGTGGTCTGGGTGTTTGTGTTAGTGTTGTGTATGTTTCCGGACCCCGACACAAGGTCACAAGATCTTAATGGGGGCCGTTGAGTGTGATGCGTTTATTTATTTATTTATTTATGGAAATCAGCAATGGGGAAGCGCATGCAATTCAAGTATCACCATAAGTAAAAGACCTCAAAATGCTATACTGTGATTAAGTGTTGTGTGTGTGTGTTTCTTTAAGTAATGCTCCTTTGTTCACTATCAATATTGAAAGCCATAAAAAGTTGATACGATTCTATTGCAGAGGACATTAATAAAAATACAATAAGATATCATCAACGACTAGACAGTTATCCTAACAATCTGTCTATTGCCCTTAAAACAAAAACTTACCAGAAAAGGCTAAAAGGAAGATTATCCTAGTCTAATAAATTATGGGAAAATGTTTATATAGAGTAGGTCGGTCACGCTTCTGCGGTCTATTTCTAAAATTAATAAAAAAAACACTAAAATTAAAATACTGATTACAGACTATTGAAAAAAAAAAAATGAGGTATAAAGGAAAGAAAATAAGTATCTTTCACTCAGGCTCCGAGGACTACACTTACCTGTGCATAATTCTTAATTAAGATGAGAAAATCTGTCTGGACTGTTGCTAAGGAAATAAATAAACACAATTGACTTACTTCGGTCCAAATACATCTTGACACTGCTGTATGAAGAAGTCGAGGGTGAAATGATCTCCAAACACCTCAACCTCACCCGAAGACGTCTGGTAAAAACCAAATTCCGTACAAGTCTGGTACATCCATTGCCGAGCTGTAAATAGACATATTTTTAACTTCTGAAAAATCATTTACTAGAATGCCAAGGAAGGATTATATTTAAGGAAATATTGTATGAATTTTCCAAAATATAATAAGTCTCAAGTAAGAAAACATTTTACCATATGTGAACAAAGCATACGCTTAACAAACCTTTAGAGTTACATGCATATAATGTACAATGGAAATGTTTATCTTAAATATTCTTACAATAAAGCTCGCGACAGCACTTTTATGTGTAAGCCATTATTGCCAAAATAGTGAACCATAAATACAACAAAAATGATTGTTTATTTCTAATGCACATTTAGTAGTAACAAATTGATTCCTATTATATCGAAACAAGGGTCTCAACTCTGTCTGTCTATTACGCCTTCACTACTAAACCGCAGAACCGATTTCGGTGAATTTTGATATAACTATAGATAGAATCTTCAAGAAGAAACAAAATATAACAAAGTACAATCCTTTTTAACAGTAAAAATTGCTTTTTTTTGGGTAAAAAATAATAATTCACAATTTTCTATATACCTCCTTCAGATCCCCAAGTGATGTTCCTCAATTCTTCGATCATATTATCGTAGCTGTAATCGAGGCAAGTTTGGTTCGATTTGTCTAAAACGATGGAATTGAAAGCTGCAAGCTTTTGATATGCTGGTCCACCTTCTGGCTCTGTTATCATTTGGCATACCTAAAAATATTTTAAGGATAATAATGATATAGTCTTAATACAATGACAACGGACAATTTTCGAAATTAGAAAACAAAATTAAAAAATTATCAATATATGAAATCTTAATTACCGTATTTATAGTAAGGTTTTTATATCTAACGTCGGCACTAATGCGATTATCTTCATTGTATTGGACCAGATCTGCAAAATCGTCTGCGATGGAATTGTAGAAATTCTTGATGTCATTTTTGGTAGCATTAGAAAATGGCTTACATACTCTGAAAATTAAAATTGTCGATTATTAATATTATTTTCGTATTGTAGATAACAAAATACAAGTCAAATAGTCGTTCCTTATTTTTATATGTAATAAAATAAAAAAGGACTGTATAATATTGTGGCAACAAAAAAGTTTAAATAAATATATGGAGATAAGCAATTATGTATCAAGCCACACAGACTTTGTTTTGAGGAAATGGCGTCTAAAGATGTCCAAACATATTCTTAATCAATTTGTTTAAAGAAGTATTTATCCTTCTTTTCTTAACTATTGTGTTAAAAATTATAATGAATTTATTTATTTATTTAGAAATATCAACAGAGGCAACAATAATAAATGCGGACAATGTATCTTATCTTAATAACATATAAAGAAAATTAATTGAACCTCTAATTATAGATATTTACAACATGGTACAAAAAAAACAACAAAAGACAAAGTTTACATAATAACACCAAAAAAAAAAAAAAAAAATTAAAGTCATGATAAGAAAATTAAAAATTAGTTAGTGTTGATATAACAAAATAAAAAACAAAAACAACGATAGTTATTGAGAAATATATTGAATAAAATTAACTACCTTTCAGATATTTATTTATTTTAAAATTAAAACTAAAATGGCTATCATGCAAGATGTCTAAATCATTTATCCTAGATAAGTTCTGGCCAATCTATTCAATGGTGCATTTTTCCCAAGATTAATATTAATTAAAAGAAGAATGGTATAAAAAAAAGTTTTATCTACCAATAAGTTTATGTGACTATTGCAAAACATTCAAAGCATTAAATGAATGAACTTTTATCAGTATTTATAGTTTATATGTGTGGATTTTTTTTTTATTATGAAATACAGATTGCATTATCAGAATACATAAAATTATTAATTAGATTTTTTGTGGGTTGATACATTTTTGTTTATCAGTAACATTACTTGTTTTGAACATTAATTGAAAACTCAATATTGCTAACCTGACTTTGAACCTATGATCATCAATTAAAATACATATCTATTCACTAGAACATCTCATTCATCATCTCAAATTCACAAAATAGTGTGTATTAACCATTAATATTATGTTATCTAGTCTTTTTTTCTTTAATTGTCTTATTTAGCAGACAAATATTACGTACTTGTATACATACATAAGAGTTAGAGATGAGAAATTATCGATCAAATGAACTGAATTGTTTTTTTATTATAAAACAGTGTTTGAAAATTAGTGTTTTTCATTTCAGGTATTGTTAACAAACAAGAAAAGTAAATAAAAAAGGACTGTAAATAAATAGACTATATAGAGCTTAGATATGAAAAATATACATATAAATGTATCTCATTTTTACCTAAATTCTTTTTCAATAGTTGCAGGATCAGATTTCATCATGTTTTCAATCTGTTGATGAGCCATTTTCAATTGTGTAACACAATCGTCGCTGCCTGTTTTTTCTTTCAATGCCTTTACCACCACTTGAAAATACTCTGAAAACATAAGTGAAAAATATTTGTTTCATAGTATATTTTTATGTCTTACATATTATGCATTTCTTTACTATCTAAATATTTATAATTTATGGACAGTCTTAAGATACATAAAATAACTATGTAAGTTTCTTTTTTATTTTTATTTTTAATCTAACATAATTGGATTAATTTTTAGTACTTTTATATGATAATTTTTCTTTTTAACATTGTGAATAAAAAGGAAGTAATAAGGCATATCTTTCACAAATTAAATTCATTAAAATCAACGATTCCATCACTAGGCACTGCATTACATCAGAAGTATACAAATACAGTATGTTCTTGCACTAGTATTTACAACTAGCTGTTCCCAGCAGTTTGCGTTCATTTGAGGAAAAATGTATATTTATATAATGTTACATTCCCTACATACATCAGATTCAAGATTCAGCTTCAATTTTGTTATCATGTAACCCATTTATAAGTAGCCTAAGTTACACATTATAATGTTAACTATCTTTGAGTGAATGTCCTATCAAAATTGGTCCAATGTTTCAGAGATTAGCCAGAATGATCAAACAGACAAGTTTTAAAGATTGTGTTTTTGATGTAAGTACTGTATATACCCTCATATGCATTTAGTTAAAAGCTGGTAATTTGAAATTATAAACAGATACTTTAGTTTTATTTATTAGTATTTACCATAAAAATACTTACCCATAAAATTAACCTTGGCCAGCAACGGGCCACTGGAAGATATAGACGCATGGATCAAGTGTGGATATTTGAGCCGCAACCAAGCTGCCAAGGATCCCGGATACGAGCCACCAAAAGCTATCCATTTTACTTGATGATTGAATTTGTATTTATCATTCATGTTCTTAATAAAGTATGCCAAATCTGCTAGAGCTTGATTTGAGGAGAGGTATTGTAAATTTTTCGTGCTCAGGTTCCTGTAAGAATTAAGTTGTGTTTAATTATTTAATAAGTTTAAATAAACTATTTTTTGTATAAAAATAGAAATATATTTCTATCTTGGAAAAATCAAACAAAATTGACTACCAAAATTTTGTGTTTGGATGAGGTTTTGCCTTTCCAAATTTATCTACAAAAATTTAAAAAATAAACAAAACTCTGAATACAAAAACAATTCCATTGTTTTAGTCAGAGGAATCAGAGTTGTATATCGAATATGTCACAGATTATAATGAAACTTAGGATTTTAAGATACTTTTCCTTGATATGTGGCTTTCAACATTGTATAAATATGTTACTTTGAAACCAATGTCTTTGTAATTTTGATACAATTTTCTTAATTAATTTAAAATGACCTTTCTTTACCCTTATAATACAAGTGATAAAATAAACTCCATATATACATAAACTAATAATGAAAAGAAATTTCTATCATTGGGGTTATACAATTGATAAGCTATAACACAAACAATGTTATCTAAACTATGTTAGTTCATAACAGGACATAAAATATTCACGCTTATCTTGTATTCACACACAAATAACAAGAAAATGTTTTAATTAATAAAATGAACGATTATTAAAAATTTTCAATACTTATAATTTAAAAAATTATTACAACATTAGAATGAGAAATTATTTTCAAAGTGGAAAGAAGAAGAAAGAAATTATTAATTTCAAACATTAAAAAAATGTTTTGTTATAAATTATTGCGAAAAAAGTACAATCTATTACTTAGTACTTGTCTGTTTAAATTTTTTTAAAAAGTATATTACGTATATATATTTGAGATATATATTAAAAAAAAAAAATTATAAGCCAATTGAAATGTTGCTAATTCTTATATACTAATTTTTAATTATATTATTAATATTCTTACTCCTTTGCCTTAAACTTATATCACTGTGGTTACAATTCGCATTGGATCAATTTAAAAAGGAGACCATGTGAGAATAATGCTTTTTTTTATTTTTTGAAAATAACTTAAAAGCATACTTACTTAGTAGGGTGACTCTCTCCATAAAAGCGATGCTCCAATTGAATACAAAGAGCTTTGAAAATTTTTGCATATTCTATCCATGCACCCTTTATCATCCATCTTGCATCTGCTGGACCTTCTCCTCCAATCATTAAAAAAACTGGTCCAGGATTATTAAAATCATAGAAGCTTTCGTTGACAAAATAACGCTGAAAAAAAAAATTATAAACTGGAGAAAAATATTTATCACTGCATCATATGTGCATTTTTCTAATTAATTTATTTATTGTAAAACCTTCAATTCATCATAAAGAATTAAAATACTAAACTATAGACTCAACTATCTAAATGAAAAATTTTTGTAAATCAGTATAAAATATGATTTTTTAAATATTTTAATAAATAAATACTTACTTGTTTCCATGTTCTCGTATCTGTTACGCTAAAATGATCTAATTTTTGTTTAAACCATTGTGCGGGGGGTAAATTCTGATTATTTTCATCTTCATCTCCACCTGGTGCTCCTAAATTACCGCCTTTACTTCGACCTAATCGAAATTGTTTTCCGCATTGAGTTAAAATTATAAATGTTGAGCTCAATAATATAATAAAAAGTAATCGAAACATTTTACGATGTCTCGCGTCCAATTTTTGTAAACTATATTAGCCTCTTTGATATTAGCAATATAAAATATCGAATAACGGAAATAGCATAAAAAGAAATATCTATATAAAGAGTATAGAATGACTATTGATTAAATAAAATGTAACGATTTAAAGGCGGCTCTACACATCTAGTGAAAGAGTATGAAACATGATTTAACAGAATAAAATAAATAGTCTACTAAATTATAATATGAATATTTTTCAATCTTTAATTTAGCTAAATAAATGTTGATAAATTTAGTTGCTTCTTTTGTTTTGTTTTTTATTTAGTTACAATTTTTGTTGAAACGAAACGATTTAACAACGTTGTTAATGTCAATATCAACACGTCAACAATTAATATTTATAGGCTGCCAAAAATGTATCTTGACGGATGTGAACTGGTAACAGACTAAAGCTTAGAAAAAAAGAGTGGATATAAACGATAATAATTATTTTCTTTATTTTCTTTTAATTATATATGTATAAAATATATACTTCGTACGACGCAAAATTTGAAAAAAGTACATCTAAACGCAGTCTTCCTCAGCCAACTCAGGTTTTTCTTTAAATGGAACGACTTAAATAATCTTAAAGGTTTTGTTAGAAGCTAGAGGATAGATTAAAGAAGAGGTTTCAATTAAATATTTTTTTTATTAATTACTTTCGCTGATAATCATTTAGTTCTAATTTTATAAACGGTTATAAAATAATAAAATAATCTTACTAATTTCATTGATTATTCAAAAATTTTTAATTAGTTAGGTTTAGAAAATATAGTAATTCTTTGGATTACAATCATTTTAAGAGGTCGACAATAACCTGAATAGACCGTAATGTGAAATTTTAGTTAAAATAAAAGAAACGTCAAATAACCGATTAGATTGAAAAGCGCGCCATCTCTAGCAGCAAGCGCAAGGTAACATTTTAGCGCCACTAATTTCATCGTCATTCAAGTCAGCCAACCTTTCAAAGTTTCCACTCGCGAATACGATCAATAGCGAGGTGTACCTTGGTTGTGTGTTGGTTAGCGCTCGGTGGGTTTAAAAAATGGCTCTGTTCAGGATCACAAGTACGAAATTAATTGAGATACAGGTAATTTTTTATAAACATTAGATAAATTATGCGTAATATTTGCAAAGTCATATAGCTTTAACAAATTTTATACATAACCTTCTTTCCCACATTTTGAATCTGAAGTTATGTAATGTGAATAAAACTATTTTGGGAATAAGTATTTAATAAATGATGGTTAAATGTATTTGTTGTATTTAATAAATGAGGGCTAAATGTAGCTTATGAAACTATATCTTTTTATTCCTTGAAGTAAAACATCTTCACTTTATTTTACGACATCAGCACGCCGCCAATCTATGCAAAATTTATAAAAAAATAACGATTTTTAAAAGGGGTTATTTTTAATTATTATAAATAACTTTATAACTGAGTTACTTAGTGCCATTAAATATGAGCCTAAGGAGATTTTTCTAAATTTTTATGATGATTCGGTTTTCACAATCCACTTAAATACATAAATGTTGCGAATAGATAAGATTAATATAACTGCTGTTTTTAAAATTGACACATCAATGATATTTTTCTTTATTTAAAAACGAAAATAATTGTGTATTTTGCTCCTTTATTGTACACCTGTATAATATGTATAAACAATGTGATAAAAGTTATACTAAAATGTCTTAACTATTCCCATACCAAACATAACATTATGTCAATAGTTTCTAATAAAATAATTATTAAATTATTAGAAATTTCAAGTTTTGCAAATCTAAACAAAGTAAAACTATTGTCACAAAGTTTTAATTAATTATTTTCATGTGTAAGGTTATGGACGTAATTCAAGATGTTGTTAAACAACTACAGATTTTTCGTATCTTTAACGGATATCTAATGCGTTTAAAATATTTCAGTAAATTTCAAATTACTTAAGTCATTAACTTGTTGAGGAAAATAAAATTAGTATACCATGACTGATAATACAATGTACATTGTACATCACCGAGTACGATTATCGTTAAAAATAACACAATTTCTGCTGGCACTTTCAATGGACCGCAATGTCGTAACGGTATTTCGGGTGTCCTGTCGGGCACATTGCAACAGTGCATTTCGAAAGAAGTGAATCTTTCTTTCACCAATAATGTTTTCGAGAAAATTGATCCACGCGATATTAATAAAGAGGTCGTAAGAAAATTTTAAAATACCTACTCCATTTAGTAGTAAATCAATATATTTTGAAAATATTAATAAGTTTGTTATGACTTTGACCGTGTCCTCAATGCCCCTTTGATGATAATAAGGCACGACCCTTTGAGAGTAAGTGCTTAAATATGATTTATCTATGACAATGAAGTATTAACATGCATATTGTAATGAAACACTTTTCGTAAATTGTTTAAAAGTAACGTAAAAACAACGGATATTTTCCTTCTACTGAACATTTCCTCAGTTTGAGGAAGATCAACGATTGTTAAAGTAATAAAATGTAAAATATTCCACTAAAGTGTGTCCATACAATTAAGTGTAGTTTCGAAAAATAAATTACTAATTTAGTCATATTTATGTCGAAGGCTTATGACGTCAGTAACGAGTTAAAAATTCTCGTTAAGAACTCGAGTGTCGTTGACTACTTATTTCAGGGTCGTCCATAGATCTATGGCTTCATAAGGCTGAACTAATTCCTTCGAAACCTTTTAAGATAGTACAACATAATGTAACTGCAATCTCTAGCAGAAGCAGCAAATACTTGTATAAACAATGTTGAATAAAATTCATATTTGAATCACCGTTTTGCTGTATTAAACCGGCATTACGTAGTTACATGCTGTTTGTATAATAATACAGCTTCGTTACTTTTGCACTTGTTACGAGTAATGGTGTATTAATAGGAGTTTCTTTTGTTTTAAAATTACATATCTTTAATAATAGTTATGTAATAAAGGCAAGGGTTCTTTACTATCTCCTATACGTTCACGTGATAGTATGACATTGAAATCACTTATAATTTGTTATCATGTTATATCTTATCATTTGGAATATTCTGGTAACACTCGATCATATTAAGTAGAGTACGCTTATAGGCTTTGAACACACCTAATAATAGTGAAGTGTGTCTAAACCGAGTTTTCTCAGCAGATAACTTACATAACGAACATCGGGCCTGGCTAAATCTACGGCCTGTCCAAAATGAATTCTTTTAGTGTCATTGACATTTTATTCGAATTGAATGAACTATAAATATTGGGATAAAGTTTGTATGAATAGTTCGACCGGTTTTGTAGTATAATTGGGCCATGTGGTCTTATCGTATAAGCGCCACGGGCTCGAGGCAAATCACGCTAGTGTTTTTCACGATTATCTGCGCTCAGTTACGCAATGCAGCTGAAGGTTATTCTCGTTTCAATGTCGTTCGTAATATTTTGGCGCAAATTTTGCTCTTAGCTATGTGATGTCACGACACAGAGGCACGCACTTTGTAAATAGGACGTAATAAAAGTTCAGAAAAATGTATTCGCGTTAATTAATCAAAATATATTAATGGTCTGTTTCTAATATTTTCATTAACATGTTTTAACAGACATCGACTTTTGAAGTCGGTTCTCCGTTTAAAAAAAGGATCATGTTTATAGTACAAGAAAGTGGATTCTAAAAGTAACTAAGTATTAAGTTTAGTTCGTATATGTTTATTACATTTCAATTTTATTTGTACAATATTTATATTTTTTAATATGATATCACTTATTCATACATTTCTTTAACGTTATCTCATAAATCTTAATTTATCTAATCATTACATTCTTGGGGATAAATTAATTTTATCTTATAGATATGAAATTATATGATACATATAAACGGATCTAAGCGTCCGAATATCTTTGACACTGTCTGAAACAATTTGACTACGCACACTTAATTAATATAAGAAATACTAAGACAATTAATACTTATAATTCCTAATAAAATACCTAGTTTACTTAAGTATGTACTACATTGTAATATAAGTTATCGTATTTAATACTTAAAATCTATGATCAACAAACGTCGTTAGGTTAGAATTAACAATTAAATTAAACTACGGTACAAATGAATAACTTTGAACAAATAAATCGACGTAGGTTAACGACGCAAGCCAAACAGTTCTAAGGACTTCTGCGCGAGTGACCTTGTTAAAGGGTTTTTTTCAACAAGATTGTACGTTACCTCGAGGAAAAAAGTCGTTTAAGAGGGTTTTTACTTTACCGTTTTCCGATTTACGAAGTTTGCGTCATGACCTGTTTTCAACGTAGCGAAGATGTTTGACCGCTTGATTTGAATATTCTATGGTGAACAACTTTTTTAGAAAAAGGAGTCTATATTAAAAGTAATATATATGATTTCGGTTACTTGGATGACTTATTTATTACAGTTATTTTGATTTTAAGACTTAACGACTGAAGCTGTTTTGATTTAAATTTTATAGTACCTATGGTAGAGTAAAACCCTATCAAAAAAAAAAAAAAAGAATTAACTCAATCGGTCGAGCCGTTTCCTAATAATCGGGGATAGCTGTATTAAAAAGTCCCTGATGAATTAAAAACCTTCGTTTTTTGCAAATCGGTTAATAATATAACTAAGACTTACTACATCCGGTCATTAAAATATTAAGTGTTCAAAATAATTTAAAAACGTGCCGTTCCATAAAAAAAATTCTTGTAATTTGTCAAACTTTTTTTTGTTCAGAAACGGGTAAATTTATAAATTTTATTGAAATAACTTAATAAATAATATATGTTTAATATTACTTACGAACACAAAGTTTTCAACAAAAGATGATCAAAGTAAAATTGAAATGTTAAATAACTGATATTTAAATGAAAAATGTTAACTGTAATCCATTAAGTATTATTTTGTTATCAAGTGGGTCTGTTAATCGCATTTGTACATACAGGCTTTTATACGACGTCTGTGGCCTACTTAAAGAGAATCTCGTACACATTAAAAACATATATCGCTTTGTACATAATATTCACGTGTATTATTCCTTCTTTAAATAAAACAAAAATTAAGTTATCTATTCGTAAAATGAATAGCCTTCAAATATTTTTTTGATCTGAGATGACTAATAGACCGGTTTTTATCGTAATAACGCACGATGCCGTATTAAGATTATCATATAAAGAAGTTGCCTGTTCAAACTTCAAATTACATTACTTGTATTTTGTACGTTGTTTTAATGTTTATGAAACGTACATATATTTGAGGTTCATTTAAGGTGGTGATATTAACGAATGATAATTTATAATGTTACATTAATACTATTTATCGTTAAAAATTTAACAAACTCGTCAATTGACTTTTTGGTCTAATGAGACTGGGCTTTCATTTTCATATTCAGTCGTTGCTAGGTAAAGTCGTCCACAGTGGTTAACATTCTTGATGCCAAAATCCATTATGTCATATCTATAGTTATATAGTAAATATCATAGATTATCACAAACACCTATAAAATGTAATGGTTTTTAAATGTAAAATAACGTTAAAACTTTCGTCTATCTCTCATTGAATGATAGACGCAATTTGTTAATATAATTCGTATTGATTAATCAAAGCAAGATTGCCGGTATAGCGTGCAGTAACAATGTCAATAACATTAAACTCTGCCCCATTCTGACCCGAGATCAGCATTAACCATCGTCATAGGTACAGTGATTGTTTTATTAAATTGTCGTTGCCTTTTCATTTGACATTCGACTAATAATACATACAGATGAATACATTAATGAATAATTCTGTAAAAAAGGGGATAAACTTATAACAAAATATTTTATTACGATTTTTGTGTGTATTTTTTGCTTTTGTTTTACATAGAAGGTATAAAACGAAACGTTTTATTTTGAATAATAATTAAAGTGTACATTTTAATAAAATAGCTTTAAAATCCAAAATGTTCAATAATTCGTACCTTGGTTAGTATCGGAGATATAATATTTATACGAGATATTATCCGAGTCACAAAACTCTGAGAGCTATCGCTAATTTTTCCATTAAAATAAATTCGATTTTATCAGTTGTTTTCACTTTAATGCAAATGCATTATATTTATATTTGGACGATGAAAAGCAATAATGTGTCAACCCACAAAAAGTCAAGTTTGGAGATATTGATGTATTTCGATAACGCAATACGTATTGTAGAATTTTAACAGAAAATAATGTAATCTGAACTAAAGAAGTACGAAAAAAATTACCTTAATTTAATGTTTCGAATATTGAAGTGTTTTTTTTTTTGCAATATAAAATGTATAAGAAAACCTTATTATTAAATAAAACTTTTCATTATAACAATTAGCTTTTAATTTATTATAACTTTTGTCAAAATAGAAAAGAAAAGATGGACATATACTTTTTCAAACATATGTATTAATTTAAGATTTTCTCAAAATGAAGTCCGTGTGGCTTGACATAGTACTGCCTATCAGCGTCCGTTAACGAGTATATATTTCGTATGTTACGTACACGCGTAAAAACAATAGGTATCAGTTACATAACGATATCGATATTTCCTTGTTGATTAATATCACAAGATATTTCATTACAATAGTCACTCAAAATTTAAATTTTTTATATAAAACTCATAAGGTATATTTTGTTGCAGAAAGTATGCCCAACGGCATCTATTCTACTACGAGGTTTGAGCGCCGAACAGACAAACCTAAAGAGCATACTCCAGGAGAAAATTCCTAAAGAGCAGGAAAAAATCCGTGAGTTTCGTAAGAAACATGGAGCCACTAAAGTGGGAGAGGTCACCGTCGACATGGTGAGTTCCTCGTATATTTTCTGTATTATAAGCCAAGAAACAACATACATTATCATTATCAATCATCGCCGTCGTTACTTCAATTGTTGAATATATTATTTATTTTTAAACTGAGTTGCTCGAACTAAATGATACAGCAATTCTTGCACGTTTGATTTTCGTTTTATTTTTAAATGGACATACATATGTTTAATGCCTAGTTTATATAACTACCTAGAGTTTATAATGATTATTATGGAAAAAAAACTGACGCTGTTATTGTTTTATTATATAAAAATAACTACAAGTCCTTCGGTTTCGTACGTGTTTTTTCACAAATGACTAAAAGCGAATTATCTATTTTATTTAAAAACGATGTCATTGATTTATTGTGCAATTGTGTGCGACCTTTAAGCGTCCTAATTACATAATTATGTATAAGGAAAATTATTATTTTACGAAGGTACAACGGTTTTTATCGCTCCAAGCTCCTTTGTTACGTATCAACATTTGTTTGACCTCAATTCAATGACAATTTAACTTTAAATTCGATAGAGATAATTTTAAAATTGTGTTGCCCCTCATGGTTACATTTTCATTTCTGGTTACTGATTCGCTTCTATGAGTCGTAGCGTAATGTAATATGGCCTATAACCTTCCTCAATAAATGGGCTATCCACCACAAAAATAATTTTTCAAATCGGATTTATAGTTACAGAGATTAACCCCCTTCATATAAACTTAGAAATAAATTTTACTTATTGTTAATGTTAGCATAGTAAATATTCTCCATATATGTACAGATGTACGGTGGCATGCGTGGCATCAAGGGTCTAGTATGGGAGACATCAGTCTTAGATCCCGAAGAAGGTATCAGATTCCGCGGTCTGTCAATCCCAGAATGCCAGCAACGACTGCCCAAAGCCAAGGGGGGCGAGGAGCCTCTACCTGAAGGTCTGTTCTGGCTCCTTGTGACTGGTGAAATACCCACCGAGGCGCAAGTCAAAGCTATTTCCAAGGAATGGGCACAGAGGTATGTGGTATTATTATTTTTTGATTATGTAGGTGAAATTTTCGAAAAGATGACGAGGATGAGAAATAGAGATGACGCGGGATCGGTTGCGCATGCGCATCCGCTACACTTGCCGAGATATGTGTATATTGTTTGTGCTACTTTAACTATAGCTATAATTATTGAATAATAATATAATTTACAATGCCTATTTATAGAAAAATAAAATAACATCTGAAGCCACTAAAAGTAATGTAATATAGTTTCGTTTTAATTCCTGGTTAAATGATTCCTGGGTATGGGAATCTCTGCTACTGATAATTACACTGAGATTTCTTACTTCCTTTTTTCGTTACTTACGTACTTTTTGTTTGAAGTACTTTTGGCACTAATTATTTTTAGATTTTCTTAATTGAGATTTGTTCTTAGATTTCGTTTGGTTGACCTCTATAATTGAGACCGTAGTTCAGTAGCCTGTGTGAGACAATTTATCCAGTTTGCACGGGTTCTGATACATTTGTAAACAAACATTCGAATAATAATGTTATAAAACCACTCTTAGTGTGAATGAAAGACTCTATATATGATAAAAAAAACCTAGGTCCCTTGATGTCCCAGTTATACAGGTTTCATTTTATGTGTTATTTACTAGCCTTTGCTCGCGGCTTCGCTTGCGTTTATTTTCATTTCTTCATATACATTTTATACAGAATTAATTTTTTAACTCGGCTTAATTAATTTTTTTAACTTAGTGGGCCAATTCCGAAACTTTAAGGAATAGCGAAAAGTACTTAAAGGAACCCAGACTCCAATTTAATGATAACTAATAGTGCATCAGTAGTTTTTTGAAAAAATAATTTTTTTAACCAGGAAACGATTCCGTTGATTTTGAATAAAATTACACACCCTATATTATTGCACCATCTGAGTATTATATATAACGAATAACTTCTGGGAAATAATAGTATATGGCAAACTAAAGGGAAAGGCTAATTTTTCTACAAAATGCTATTAAACTCAATTACTATAAATAACCTGTATATACAAATAGATGATTCCGAGTGTTGATATTTATATTGTTCGTACCCAGGGCTGAACTCCCTGCCCATGTAGTGACGATGCTGAACAACATGCCCAGCAAACTGCACCCAATGTCTCAGTTCTCAGCAGCAGTGACGGCTCTCAACAGTGAGTCCAAATTCGCTCAGGCCTACTCGGAAGGTGTACACAAGTCCAAATACTGGGAGGTGAGTTTGTACTAAGAACTAAGAAGTATTTATGTCTTTATTTTTTATGGTTGTAATGCAAAACTGCGTATCTAACTTTTGCAATAAGGTCCATTTTAAAATCAAAAGTTAAATTTCGTGATTGATAAAAAATAGGCATATCGTCAATGACATTTCAAATACAGTACACTACGTAATTAAAAATGTCCATGAGGTCTTTTATTTTATCTATAACGTAATTTAACATTTGGTTCCAATTTAGACTATTTAGTTTTGAAGTATCCCCGGCGATATTTTTAATGTTGAATTGTCTTAACTAACAGTGTTCTGCAATTTCTTCCAACTTGATAACTTTTTCTATAAATACATATACAAGATATTCAGCAGTTAATACAATTTTAATAGACAAGCTAATATAAATGTCCGAAAAGTAATAAACTTAATCTATTATTGATCACCTCAGTCATTAAGTATTAACGACTTAAGTTATTATATTTTATTAATGGAATATTTTGAAATGAATAAGATAATTGTATATAATTAATTATAATGTAATACCTATGCCCTATATTGTGATATTGAATTTGGTAACTTTGTCTTTAAAATGAGATGATTAACATTTAAAAAATTTATAGTATGTGTACGAGGACTCGATGAACCTGATTGCCAAGCTGCCAGTCATCGCAGCAACAATCTACAGGAACACATACCGTGATGGCAAGGGTATTGGTGCCATCGATGACAATAAGGATTGGTCTGCCAACTACTGCACCATGCTGGGCTTCGATGACCCTCAGTTCACCGAGCTGATGAGACTCTACCTCACCATCCACAGGTAATTTTTTTTCATACCCTTTTTTTATAACAAAGGATGTCATGAATCTACTCATTAATGCCATTCCAACAAGCAATATGATACTTCTCCTGAAAGCTGGAGAGTGGTGCATCCAGCTGTTTCCAGGTGATGCTGCAGCATCAGGTTAAGGTTACGCAACGATGTTATTATGATATTAATCACAGTATAGTTAATTTTGAATCAATTAGACCAGTAGGACTTGCTCAGACCTTTCAACAACTAGAAGCTGATACGGACGGCTTTTCAAACGTCGATACGGATCTTCGTAAATTATATCTAAGAATCATTTCGATTACATAATCTTAAAAAAAAACTCTAAACTTATAATCATTTTTGAGTTGATGGTGTAAAATAGCGGTCAAATGCCATGAATCTGTATCATATGAACTTTTGCAATACCAGAGGAGTCACAAATGCTTTCCACGGCTAAAAATGTATGAAATAAGAACAGAGTTTGGGAGAAAGGGTGTTAAGTTTCTGTTTCATAGATGATACTATCATACTATCGACTTTATGCCAATTTTACTGTGAGAGTATGGAACTTTCCCAGTCAGATATATGAGTAAGAACTGACTTCGGGGACATGTATGTTGCCTGATTACTCAAAATCGGCTTAATCGTATTTGGTAATTTTTTTGGTTGAAAGTGTACCGTTTCATTGGTACCATAGAATATTCCATAGTATAATCGGAATTAGTATATCATCCAAATATACGAAAATGCGTATTTTGTTTTTGAAGTATGTTTTTTTAAGTCTTATTTAAAACATATATTTTTGTCCGTTCGAATATGTAAATTATATCGATCGGGTTATTTATCGCAGTTTCACGAACACGTAAGCGATATTATTTGAGTTAAAATGTGCTCATAAATACACTGAAACACGTTAGTACTGAAACAAATGAAACACGTCATTAGCAGCCATATATTACACATGTAAATACATTGATATTATATAAGTATATAATGTTAAAAGCTCTCGTATTTCGGCACCAAGAATGCCGACCACATTGTACGACGTTGCCTAGCAACAAGTATCGAGAATATCGATTTTATACGGAACCAATCTCCTTTCATCATCGTCTTTTGAAACTCAAAAATAAATTAGATAGAATAATATGCTATGAATTGAGAACCTTTTCCTTTTTTGAAGTCTGTAAAAAGGTCTTTAGTATAGTTAAGTTTGTCGTTGAATGCTAGGCATAAGGCGATAATTACACGTACATATAAGTTTTGCTCTTAGAATTTCATAAAGATTTACATAAGTTATTTCTCATTGCTTTACACCTGAAAGAATTTACTGTCTTATTTTTGACATTCACGGTTTTTGTAATGTAATATAACTGTTACCAGGTTACAGAGTTGTTTTATATCAATTACGAGTGTAAAACTTACAAATGTAATACTCGCCTTAGTAACGTCACGAAGTCTCGGATTCTAGATAATGATCATAATGAGTGTTCGTGCTTTGCGTGTACCGTCCTCGATTCATGAGTTTTAATTCAATTCATAACATTTTAAAATAGTATGAATGTTGTTTTTTTTTAGGATTCCGTTTGAAAATTGTTTTTGTACTAGATTTCACTGATTTCAATTCGATATATTTATATAGTTGGATATTTTTTTGTTAAGACTGATTAATGCGTCTATATTTAAGTAATACAAAGCAGGAACGTTATTGAATGCTATATTCAATATTTACGTAATTATGTACATGTACGACTTTTATATTTTAACAAAATGAAGTAAAAAAGCAAAAAGAAACTCATAATTTATTTCTTCTGATACAGAAACACTCATCTCCTTCATTTGCTTATTAACTAACTTTGTTTTGGATGAAACTGTTTAAGTTACTCCTTCTGTCTGTATTTATATAACAATTTAACTATTATAAACCAGCCTGGCGATAGCTAAGCATTTTATTATTAATTATTATTACGATAAGCACATAAAAAAACGTTTCTCGAAACGTTATCGTGTGTAACAAATGAAATAGTGACATAAACTACATACGGATTATGTTTTCAATGTTAATTGTTCGCTATGCTGTTAAGATAAACATAAAAATATTTACTCGCACGATGTGTACTGCCACCATAATTATTCCATTATCTGAGTCATTACACAGTCACCGATCCGGTTATATTTGTTAATTTTATCCACTTAAATTGAAATCGGAGTAAATGTGTATTATCGCTGTGCGAAGTGAAAAGTGAAGAAAATATCAAAGTGAAATATTATGAATATATTATTATTTATCGCTAATGTGTACTGGTTTTTCCATAACGTGTCCGCTCGTTGCATGCTGTGTGTAATTTTCCCGCTGTTTGCGAATTGCTATGCCCATTATATCCATTGCCTTTTGTGGATAATTTTCCGCATTGTTTACGGTAAAACGTGTCTTAACCGTTAATTATCTCAATGTATAACCTACAACCCCACACGTCTAGCCTTGCCATGACTTCCTAGTTGTACACTTTTAACCCGAAATGCATTTGCTGGTCCTTTGGATATGACCATGGACGGTGATGATCAGTTGGTAAAAAAATAAAAAATCGCGATGTAAAATGACCTTTAGTGACGTCACAGTTTCTACCCGTTTATACGCTTGTGTGTGTTCCTACTAAATATGTGTGTATGTTTCATTTGAAAGTGTGTGTAATACGATGACTTCCTTTTAATAAAAAATAAATGATTATTATTTTATTACACAATTGATAACAATTGTAAAACGGATAAGTGAAGTTGTTGATATTAATTGATCCCGCTCGCGTAAGAACTGCTTAAGTAGTATTTTTTATGAGTGGTCCTAATTTTATTCAAATATATTTTCATCGCCGTCTATTATCTACTATAGGTAGATTGATATATTGTATGTAGACCATTCTGATCTGAAAAACTATATTTAACATGGAGATACAGCAGGGCCACTTAATAAACTAAAATTGTTGTAAAAAATGTTACTTAGGACGTTCTAGCGCTGACTACCCGCCTTTTTTACAACACGATAACACGTATGATTGATTTAATTTTTTATTAGTTTCATGAGTATCCCATAAAAGTATATATTAATAAAAACCGAAAACAAGTATTATAACGTACAGTGAAAGCTGTGCACATTTCGTCTGTCTGTCGATTAACTGTGTGGCCGTATATCATTGATATTAAATTAAATTGTTCGAAGCACTTTGACGCTTTGCTTTGCGATAGTATTAAGTAAAACGACCTTGAGACATCTCAGAATAAATTTTTATATTTTAACAATGAATGAATTTGTGACTAATCTATTGTGTTTGTGAGACGTCCAAGTCTAGTCTAGTGTTATTGTCATTGTAATTGTAGATCGCGTACCTGTGATTTCGTTCGCGTAAATGTTTGATAACTAGTTGGTAACCGCGACTTCGTTTGGGTTGAAAATTATTTAAAATAACTTTGAGAAAAGATAGGCTTAAATAGATACTATCTGTAACATCTCCTTTGTGTTATATTCACGTATTGAGGCTTGAGTAAGATTACGTTTTAATTGATATTTGTTGGGGATAATCTCAAATTCATTTGGAAATGGCATAACCTCCTAAATTTCCCGTGGATTCCCGAATTCCATTTACATTTATTTACAAGCTTTTGCTCGGGGCTGTTAATGTAAATTTAGTTTTAAAAAAAGATATTTAATTCAAATATAGAACCATCTATACTCCAGCCAAATTCGATGTGGAATGTTTAATAACAAAGCGTTGCTTAGCAACCAACGACAGGCAGATGCTCAAAACCTTTTTAGAAATATGTACAACAATTATTTTTGATGTTAATAAAAATTAAAATTGATGATTAATAATAAAATATTTAAGACAAAGGACTAAGCGCATTCTTGGTTATAATTATAATACTTATGATCATCTGGAATAATGTAGATCTCAAAAATAATACCTCAAATTTTAAAATGATATCAGAAATTACCTCGTAGTTATATAATTCGCTTTATTAACTTTATCTATCGCCTCCCAAACGACAGGTCTCATTTAGATTAAATTTTGTGTATATTTGAATGGGTCAATGGGAGGTTTGAGATTACAATTGCTCTAATACTGGAAAAAGCAACGTCTGTTGGTATGGTAGTGTATTAGTATGTTTTTTTAAGCATTAATATTTTATACTTTATTAGGAATGCGCGATAAGTATATATTTTTATTATAATATAAAATTAAAATGATATATTATAAAGTAATGAGTCATCTTATGATTTAATCAAATAAAAATTACATTATTTATTAGAACTATATATTGGAAGATTAAAAAGTGTCTTATAGGATTTTTTTTCAAATATATCTTTTTAAAAATAACAATGCAAATACAATATTATTATGATTATAATTAATAGCGTCTTATAAATCATTTAACATTAATTCTATCATAATTACTTAGTTTCATCATATCATAGTAGTTAAATGTTTAATTTAAATGATATGATAATATATTATTAAATATAAATTGTTATTATTATTATTTATATATGGAATATATTTATATATTATATATTTTTATATGGAAGGTATAAATAATTACAAAACTTATATTAACAATAAAACTAAATTTGCTTTAAGAAATATTTTTATTAAATCTTTATATTTTGAAACATTAGTCACTATCGGAACTACTGGTAGAAGTTGATGTTGAGCTATCCTCAGTAACATGTATTATAAATTGGTCGGCAACTGTATCACTTAAGTGGTCAAGTTGTGCCATTTTTAATTCCTCTTTGATGACATGCCTGATACATTTTTGCCATGTCGCAGGTGTAATCAAATCCATTGCCTCTCTAAGCAATATTTTTACATCTGTCATTTTAAAACTTTTGTTTTTCCCTGCGACATAGCCTTTTACTTGCCCCCATATCATTTCAATCGGATTTAATTCACAGTGATATGGAGGCAATCTTAGTATTTCAATATTATTATTTTTTGCATATGTGTCTATTGCATATGCCATATATTTATTTTTTTCATTTTTAACTATATCAATTAAATTTCTTTTTAACATATTTGTTTCAAAGGGGATTCCTTTTTCATTGAGCCATTTTTGGATATCTGTTTTCAACCATACCATTGTTGGAACTCTTTCAAGTCGCCTTGAGTGGTATGGTGCATTGTCCATCACAACAATTGAGTTTGGCTCAATTTTATTTATTATTTTCATAAACCAATCTTCAAAAATTTTTGAATTCATCTCTTGATGATAATCACCTTCCCCTTTCTTACTTTCAAAAATTAATTCTCCACCATTTAAAAATCCATCGTCACTTCCTGTAAAAAAATATAAACATTTATTATAGAGTAATAAAATATTGTTTTGATTTAAATCAATTAACATTGTTAAATATTTACCAATATGTAATATTATCAGACGTTTTCCTTTTCCTGTTGGGGCTGTTAGTCCTGTAGACAGGCCTTCTCTATGAGCTTCCCGACTGGACTGCACACTTAGATCTTGCCATACTTTTGATTTTGTGTGTCCTAAAAAACAAGATTAAAACTGTTAAATATTAAATGAAAATACAAATATATTATAATGGAAAAAGCTACAAAAAAGTCTCAACAAATAATATACCTTCGTTAAGCCATGTTTCATCGAGATAGTATATTTTTCGTTTTTCTTCACGGAACTTGATGATTTTTGTTAAATAATCAAATCTCCATCGGACAATATCTGACTTTTCAATTAACATGCTTTTTCTTGACCTTTTCAAGTATTTAATATTCAATTTTTTAATTAGTTTTTGAAAAGTTGTTCTCTTAAAATTTGGAAGAGTTTCATCATCGTTAACAGCCTGTAACACTTGGGATAATGACGGTGGTTCATTTCGAAAAAAAAACTCGTGGAACTTTCTTCTTATGCCACTGAGGTCCATTTCGTCTAACAAATCAATTTTTGTCACGCGTTTTGGTGCTGGTGTCGGCGAATGCACACGTTTTTCATTTTTATACTCAGCCAAAACATTATAAACAGTAGACAAGCTAACGCCGGCGGTTTCCGCTGTCTTTTTGGCAATATCTTTTCGATATATAAACTCATTTTTGGGCCAAGTTCCCTCGACAAGTTTATAAATATTGATGAGGACAGTTTTTTCTAACGAACTCATGGCAGATTTCTTTGCGCGTTTCTTCTTGGGCGAAGAAAATTTCGCTACAGATCCAATCCCACTCGGACCGGGTAATTCAGTATTACTCATCGTAATCTAATGTAAACAATATTTGATAACAACAAACTTATAACAATAACGAATTAAAACTAAATAACGATAACAAAATCTAACAATTAATAACAGAACGGAAGAACACCAGAATCAACAACTCGCGAATTGTAAGCAAAGCTAACAACAAAACAAAACAAACATTATGGCGGGCGTATAATGCAACAAAATTACGTAGTTACGTTTCGTTTACCTTTATTTGCGTTAAAAAAATATTTTTTTTAATTAATTAAAATGTAACCGCAATAAAATTTCTTAAATTTTATCTGATATATATATTAGAAGAAATTGTAAATATATGTGGTTGAATCAGTGATTATAGTGCTATATTTATGCTAGCCAAAACAAGATGTCTTTTTTTTAATCTGTGTGTAATGAAACGTTGCGTGTAATGTTAACATTCTTAACCTGTTGTGGTTATACTACCATTATAATACGACTAAAAATATACACCACCAATTACGAAGAGCCTGTATCGCTATTATATACCTTCCTAAATCTGCCAATTGCTTAAAAAACACTCCAAATATTACAAACCTGAGATTTCTTTACGTCAGTATTAAAATATAGGGTTGTTAGTTTTGTAGTAATATTATAGTGGTAATTAAAGATTTTTAAACTTTTATTTTAAGCTAATTTTCATATAAATTATGTATTGACCGGCTAAATAAAATTTTTGGATTCTATATTAAATTAAAATTTTTGTGTTTAAACAGGAAATTGTGTTATAATGAATATAGTTGTAATTATAATAATTATTATGTTTTATTAAGAGTGTATCAACCCTAATTATGATGACTCATGGTTTGTTTACTAAAATTCCAGATCGAATGTGGCTGGAGTATAGAATAATTTACATTTCGAAAGATACCATAATTTTTAAAATTGGTTTAGTTTCGTATGTTATTTCGCACATACAAAATTCGCTATCTCTTTATTATATAGACAGCTTTTTTGCCACATTGCGCAATATTTTAAAAAGTTAAAAGAATGCTCACAACGTTCTATTGAACTAAAATTTTGGGACTTCCGTTTTATGTGTGTACCGAATAATAATAATATTGTCAAATGTTGTGACTATTGGTTATATAATATGAATATAAAATTTATTATGGCTGTACTATACCGGCTGGTAGTATAGCTGTAAAGTGCGTGTACAATCTTTATATCTCTACAACCTAGAAGTTTTATCAAAATAAGTATTTTGATAAAAGTATAGATGTAGTTTTTGGTAACAGTCTATACATTAATTCATATACAGTTATGTAAATAAATTTTTATTTGTTTCTATCAGTCGTTATAATTCTCAAAGGTGACTGACTCATTGTCATAGTCATTTATCAACGCACAGCCCAAACCACTGGACGGATCGGGCTGAAATTTAGCATGCAAGAAGATGTAATGACGAAGGCATCCGCTATGAAAGGATTTTAATTATTTCTACCTGAAGGGGATAAAATACTGGATGGAATTTTGTCAATTTTAAACCAATCGTGCTGAGACTTTACATGCATAAATCTGCTATGATATAGGCATCACAGACATCGCAGACAAAGTAGCGAGCACCAGCTAGTTATAAAAAAAACATCGAACTAAAATTTTAGAACTTCCGTCTTATGCGGTTATAAAAAATAGTATTAAAAAAATTTGTGATTTTTTAAATACACGAATATTTAAATTTCTTTTTCCTCTGTGTTCGGAAACGGTATATTTATTCAAATCTATGCATATGCACTTGATTGTAGCAACAGTTGCGCCATTCAAGTGTAAATGTTTTGTTTTGAATAAGAATGCGAAAATATTTTTAGTATCGTCTACCTGTAACTTTTAGATAATCTATTATCTAACAACGTGTTACATAATAATATTTGAATTGTCAATCTTATTTGAATTGATTAAAGCAGTTCAGGAACATTTTATCTTTACTAATATTATAAAGAGGAAATATGTATTTTTGTGTGTATGACGTAATGTACATCTTGATAGGATACGATATTTTTATTCCCGAAAAAGAATGCAAGGTCGCTATGTAAAAGAATGATATAACCGATTTTCATGCCAAGTCTTAAATTTTTAAAGTGACGGAATTTAAAAATTCATTCCTTTTTGGAAAATTGCAAAAACGTGTTACTCTTGGGACTTTTATTTAGACTTTAATAACACAAGATGTTGATAGAACAGTTTTCTTTTTTATTTTCAAAATAGATTATGAAATACAGAATTATGTGACAATAGACAAGACGTATAGCATTTTAGCTAAATCGTTTCAATTACATTTTTAATTCGGTCGCTTTTACTATGCGTCCGATATATTGAGTATGCCTCGATGTTTCGCGCGCTTTTTTCGAGCACTTGTCCGATTGGTTAACATTGTGGCATTCCTTAGAGTGATGCCGTTTTTAATCAACTTTCAAAAAAGGAGATTTTCAATTCGCCAGCGAGTTTTATAAGTATATTATCCAATTACTCGAAATTCTTCTTTGTTTGAAAGGGTATACTCTCCTATCGGTCCCATACAAATTGTGTCCAAGATGGTTTAGTATATACTATATTTATTAGTAGTGTGCTTTAGAACTCGGTTCCTTTTGTTTAAATATTCTTGTATATCCGATAATCTTCTCCAAGGGCTAATTTATGTCCTAGACTCTTGATCAAAATCGGTACAGTGATTTAGTTGTTAAAAAGTAAAAAACAAACGCACCCACAGAACTTTCAAATTTCTAATATTAGTATATAGGAATATTATTAATCAACCAAATTGTTCCAAAAATAAGCATATTTTAAGAAAATCTTCATGTCCATGGTACTATTCACAAAAACGTAAAGAAGTACTTTCAAAGATTCTTTATATGTACTGGATATCGTGTTGTGTCGTAATACGAGACACGTGTATGTGTTCACGTTAACCGCATTGCGATGTTCTAAACCTTAAATAAAACATAACTCATGTGCGTAATTTGCGTATTTTTCAACGATAGCTATCTAAAGCGCGGCTTATCACACTAAACAGTTTCATAAGTTGATTAAATAGATTGCACAAACAACTTGACATTGGTTTTAGATAAATAAAATGAATATGTTTTATATTGGTTATGTAATATGAATATAAAATTTATTACGACTGTACTATATCGGCTCTGAAGTGCGTTAACCATCTTTATATGTCTCAAATCCTTAAGTTTCATAAAAATAAGTTTTTTTTTTTGTATTTCACTGTTAGTTTACAGTCTTTACACTATATAATAATATATATACACATGTTTATTACTTTTCTCTACATCCGTTTCTAGAACTCATATATCTAATTTTAAAATATTATAAATAAAACTGTCACTACCAGAGAAACCAAAGATATAAATGAATTAAATTAAAGAATAGGCATTTGTCCAAGTTTGTCTATTATGATGGATTAAGTTTATTTGTCTATTACGAGGCACTAATGACTAGTAGTCGATAAATCGATATAAATCCAAGAATAAATTGTAAACCAGAAGACTATAACAGAAATTATGTTCGTGTTGATTGCGAAATATTGCTATGAATTCTGAAGTGGACGACTGATAACAATCGTTTAAAAAGCAATATAAATATAATTAAAGGTTTTAACTAAAATCTTATATGGGAATAGTATTACAACATTAATTAATTAGGCCTTGCACAAACGAGGGACAGGTCTCCACGATCCCCCGTATGTGTGATGCTGTAGTTACCAGTAAAGTATAATTTATATTTTATTTATTTCAATAGTACAATACATTGTCGATACATATAAATAAAATGTTTATATTAAAGTATATAAATGACAGTAACAATTTAACAGTTTTCCATTCAACAGCTCAGTTAAGACCTTATGTCGAGGTTCCTAAACCATACATAGTACCCATATACGACAAATATAGACTATATAGATATTTTTCTTAAGTGGGGATCGAAAGTGCGACCGTTTGTGCTTTAGTTAGTTGCAGTGACCACTGCGCCCATTTGTCATCAACTAAAATAAGTTGGCCAGAATTCAAATATTTAAAATTATAAGGTGCAAAAGAAATATATCGAAGATTGTCCCTTATCCGCGCAACACTTTGTTTTAACAGTACATTACATTGTCGGTACATATTAATACACTGTCACTATCGAATTATGTAAACTAGGTGGATTTTTAATTTTACATGATAATGGGCATATAAACACGTCGAAGTTTGTCCCTCGTCTGTGCAAGACCTTATCTCAACAATATTGGTACATATTAATACACTGTCACTATCGAAGTATATAAACTGGGCGGATTTCAAATATTTCCGTGACAGCAACGTGATGTATCTAAATGCTCATCGGATCGAATGTTAATACTATAGATAACTAGGTAGTGCGTATAAACACATTATACATTTGCGCTTCTTAGAATCATAGAAAATTTATTATTATTAGGAGTTTATCTTAACTTCGCTAATCTCTGTCATTATTAACTTCTACATAATTATGTACATTATATAAGGATATTAATGTCATATTATATTATCATTCATTATAATGTTCCGTTATTGAAACTTAAGTTGGTCATAAAAATATTAGGTCGAATGATAAAAATAAGGAGAAATTAATAATCATAAGGTTGCATTGTTTCTGCTTTGTATCTCTAAAATATTTAATAAAAATTAATTAAATATTATAATATAAATATGTCACTGTGGACATGTGTTGGATATTTTAGCAGGGTTTGCAGAATCTATATTTAAAAGCGAAAAACTGATCAAATTTTAATTTAAAAAAAAACGTTGGATCTTCAAGGCTCGTGCATTATAGACATAATTGTTTTTAACTTTTAAATATCGATTCTCACATACCCAGTTGACAACGTTAAAAACGTATATAGTTACTATTTTCTGTATCAAATGTTTATTGTAAACGTGACATCTAATAAAATTGCCATTATTTATTTGTTTTTCTTTGTTTGCAGTGATCACGAGGGAGGCAATGTCTCCGCACATACTACTCACTTGGTGGGCTCAGCTCTCAGCGACCCCTACCTTTCCTTCGCCGCTGGACTTAACGGTCTCGCCGGACCTCTGCACGGACTCGCTAATCAGGAGGTAAACTATCTATAAAAATCTCAGACGAGCAATACACTTATAATTTTCGCTCTCAGGGGAGAATTACATTTATAAGTTATGGTCTCAGGGAAGCATTACACTTGATAAGTTGTTCTGAACGTATCCATAGCTATATCAATAATAACCATTATAACTATAAAACATATTATTATGTACAAAAAAGTATGACTATGAAATATAATTTAAAAATTATATTATAAATAATGAGTAAAGTACAACATATTGTTATCTTTGCAAAACAAAGGACGATTAAGTAGCATGGCTAATGTTTTCATTGTTCCAAGGTATCAAACAGTATAAGTGTTTGCGCTGTCGGTATTCACAATACGAATAATCAATAATAAGGACACTCGACCTAAAAATGTTACATTATTGTCTATTGACTGATGTATTCATATTATCTATGTATACAGTGTAAAGACAAGCATAATAGTTGATTAAATTTCGTTAACATTTTATGTAATTTTAATGATTATATTTTTCTTGTGAGATTTATTACAATGTACTTATTATAATAGAATTAAATTGTTGATAAATTTTTCAAAAAAATACTTATTTTTGGTAATGAAAATGTGGGAATGACATAAATCCATGTAAGGGAATTTCTTTTTTGCAATAGTAATACACATTTTAGTTTTTTTTTTCAATTTTTGAATCAACTATACTATATATTTCTATTTACATAAGTTTGTTAAAAATACAAAAAAGAAAATGATTATTCAAAAAGTTTATAAAATAAATATAAGGAGAAAATTACACTTATAAGTTTTGTTCTCAGACTTTCATAAAGATTTACATAAGTTGTTTGTCATTCATTGCCTTACACCTGAAAGAATTTATTCTTGTCAGATGCAGCTTTCGTAAAATTAGCTAGGTTATTAGGTTACAGAGATGTTTTACATCACTTACTATAATCAAACTTACATATTGTTATTTTATTCCCAGGTATTGATCTGGCTGGAGAAGCTCCGTAAGCAGGTTGGAGACAACTTCACAGAGGAAGGTCTCAAGGAATTCATCTGGAAGACTCTCAAGTCCGGCCAGGTTGTGCCTGGTTATGGACACGCTGTGCTCAGAAAGACTGATCCTAGGTAAATAAGTTTTATATTAAGAAAATGTTCCCATTGCTTTGCGTAATTCGTCAGGGATGTACGCTAGCTAGGCATTGTAGGGAAAATTCATCAATAGGGTTCTTTTTATAGCCTCACTCAGTGCTACTGTGATAGAATTTATTGTTCATCTTTGTATGTTAGTATAGGCAATAACTTTATTTAAATTAATTTTTTGTGACTATCACAGAATCTGTATGTATAACCAGGGTAGCGAAATAAAAAACTTTTTATTAGATAAAAATAATTATAATTATGTAAATACTAGGGTTTCAAGACTTAAGTGTTTTAGTTCGAGTACAGACTGATTGATGTTACATGTTTGCAGTCCAATTTATAAAATTGTGCCGAACCTTTACGTTCAATGATATTTTATAAATATAGATTTTGTTACGTTCTATATACAATTTCGTATAATAATGAAGTCAAAGTAGTCGGTAATCTGGGTGAAAAAAGCCTTTATCATATCGCCGGAGATACTGCAAAACCGCGTATCTAGCTTTTTCTATAGTCTATATTTGAACCAAATATTAAATGGCATTATTGATAAAAATAAAGCCTTCTGATGAAAGATATTTATGATAAATATTATTTTGTAAATATGGATGTTATAATTTTTGGCTAGTTTAATTTTTTTTCATAAATTTTACGTCTAAAAATCTTTAAAATATTTCTAATTCATGTTATTGTTAGTATTTGATACAACAATGTAATGTTCTTATTTCTAATTATTGTATTTAACTTATGGAATATTTATTGCACCTATAAGAAGAAATAAAATTATCTTGCGTTTTATGTGATTATGTACATTATCATAACAAATTATACTGTTGTCATTTTTGACGTGATCCTAAGAATAAAAATTAATAATTTTTATAAACTTATAGGTACACCTGTCAACGCGAGTTTGCCCTGAAGCACTTGCCCAACGACCCGCTGTTCAAGCTGGTGGCAGCGGTGTACAAGGTTGTTCCTCCCATCCTAACTGAGCTCGGCAAGGTCAAGAACCCATGGCCAAATGTAGACTCTCACTCTGGTGTGCTATTACAGGTAATTAATTTTTTTTAGTTTACCAAAGTACCAAATGATATTATTGATATCTTTAAGAGATGTAGTTACTATTTAATTATGTAATATATTAAATTACGGGATTCATATAAAAGGGTGAAGAGTTGGGACAGGATGGAATGAAGGTATGGTAATGCTCTTCAGTGCAAGTACATGTTTACTCCCTTCCCATCATCTCCAAAATTGAGAAGAAACCTGCACAAGTCGGGAGAAAGACACATGTGCCCACCTACAATATGGTGAACTAAGCTCTTAATATTCTTCTTAACAGGAGAAGCATTTGCCCAGCAATGAGACATTTACAGGCTGCTTACTAACTTTCACTTACAAAAATCCTTTCACAGTATTACGGGCTGAAGGAGATGAACTACTACACCGTAATGTTCGGTGTGTCACGTGCTCTCGGCGTGCTCGCTCAACTCATCTGGTCACGTGCTCTCGGCTTACCCATCGAGCGCCCCAAGTCCCTCAGCACCGACCTCCTTATTAAGCAACTCGGCAAGTAAACTTACCCCACTCTACCCAATAGGCGATTACATGGAGAGCAGATGTATAGTCTATGTTTCTTTACTTGTCATGTTTAGCAGGGATGAGAAATTATCGATCGAATGATTGAACTAAATCGTTTTTTGTAATGAAAAATAATATTCAAAAATTCGTGATTTTCGTTTCGGGTATTAATATCAAATAAGTCGAGTAAAGAAAAATGGATTATAAGACAAGCCATCTCTTTATTTTAAGGCGCAAGCTAGCTATAGAAGAAACGATGATTCTATTATCAATTTATTATGAAAAAATAATATCGCAGCCATACTTACGTCTGCCCTCCGTAGGATATCGTCAATCGTCTATGTTCAACAAGCTTGATTCACACTGAAACACCAATAGTCAATTTATATATGTAAGGTACTTTTTTCAAAATTTTAACTTAAATATCGTTTAGTGGTAAGTGTAAATGGATGTTTTGATGGCGTTGTTTTATTTTATTTATAAAATTGTTGAAGCATTATATCTTTGTGTACTTATATCTGTGATTGTTTTATAATTTGTATACATATCGATTTTTAACATTTTTAATCGATTATATTTAAAATTAAATTGACTGTGGTGGTGTGATTCTAATCATGTTCTCATAGCTGCATTAGATTAGCGACCATCGTTTCGTTGTTGGGTTTATAATATAAATGTAGGGTTTTTCATAGTGAATATGATAGTATGCTGTGCATACTGTTGATGTAGAAAATGAGTACGACAAACAGAACGATATTCACATTAGATTGAAGTGATTCTGCTCACTCAGTATTGTATCGTTATCATTTAGCTTCAATAGTTCTGTTATTCGTAGTGAGACATTTATAAGGTTTTAGTAAAATGAGTAGTTTTTCAGTTATTGAAAACTCCACGCCTATGAAACATCTTAACGATCTATTTATTTATAAATTTTTTTATAGTTTTACTGTAATTTAAAATCAAGTTACCAAAGTATTGTTGGTATTCATTATGTGGATACAAATGAACAAGTTGATTGAACAGGTATGAATAAACGAATGTATCGATTAATATTGATTTTATTGTATACATAAATGGTGTGATATTATATTGATTGTTGAATTCATATACACGGCCTTTTCATGTAATTAAAGTTAATATCGAATGATCATCACGGTACCCTAGTTCATGGATATTTATTCGATCATATGTTTGAATGTATGTTTTGGTGAGCGCTTGCTATATACCGAGTAACTATATCGTGTAATGTTCTACGAATATCATGGCGACGATGTGGTAAATTGACAATACTAAAAATAAATTGGTATGGTGTAGTTATTTTTGGTGTTTTTATTACTCGTGTATTCACTGGGAGTTGTTTTACATCGAGGTATTAAAATAATTCTCTCTGTAAAGCGAATCCGTTTGTGATGTACTTGTACCTCCTATCCAAAATCCTATCTATTTTTCCTTTTTAAACTAGATTTTTAATGCAAAATTAAATAAATAAATTCCTTCTTTAATGATTATCAAGTGTTTAACGTAGTTTAATTAAAATATCTTAAGATGTTATTATTTAAATAAATTTAAAATTTACATTTACACTTATAATAGTTAATAAATAATAACATCTAAGGTTTTATATAAACACGAGTTTCTTCTCGTACAGTAACAATAGATTACATCAGTTACATAATTATTAACGTATTTTATTTCACACAGATTTAAAGAGCAAAGAAACTATCGATGAAAAGGAACGTAAAATTTAGAAAAATCGAGAACTTCTCAAATAATAAATGACTCTATGAAATGTGTTAAGATTTAAAAAATTATAAATATGCCTAAAAAATGTGTTATTTTGTAACAATAAATAGACATGGGTAAAGTTTTTTAATTATATTCAAATCGTAAAAGTAATCCAGAGATTTTATGTTAACACTAGTTTGATTTAAAACTTAAAAACTATAAAGTTCATTAGTATGAATCATATAAGGGTGACACTATTAAGTTTTTCAAAATTATATGCTTAATCTGATTGCAAAATACATTTTTTCAACTAAAAATTGTTTATAAATTCAAACTCAAGCATCAATTTTCACAACATATATGTATATTTCACAACTTTATAAAACTCAGGAATAAAAATATAATATTAATAAAATAGAATTACAAACAATTTATAAAATCCAATCCAAACTTTTATGTCCATAATTTTTTTCGGATTACAATAGTATCGACAATCGGTTAACTTATTGTCGGGGTTACTGCAAAACCGCGTATATAGCTTTTCCTATGACGTCTTAATTTCAACCAAATATTAAATTACATTATTTATAAAAATGAGGCCTAATGGGAGTTTGCCATTAAGGAGTGTATTATTTGAAGTATCACCAACAACATGTCAAAAATTATTTATGTTAAGTATCAAGGCGGATTTATAATTGACTGATGTGACGGCACGTGACGTGATGACCTCATGACAAGCGTTTACATTATTACGTACTGTTCTAACGCAGCTCTAGAAAAGGTCAAACGTTTGAAATGTTATGCTATGAATCATCGGATTCTGATTCAGATTTTGAAAAAGAAAGTCAATTTTTAAAGGCGGCAAGTTGTTTTTTAAAGGAAAGAAACAGAAGATTTATAACAGAGAACTGCTGCGCACGCACATTAATCTGACATGTCGTGATGGCGCCACTTCAGCGAACCGAGATCGGTTCTGGTGGGACACATCACGACATGTTACAACACATCAATGTAAACGTCATACAAAATGTATGATACCGATTCTGTTCTGAAGCACCACGACACGGCACGTCAGTCAAGTATAAAGCCGTCTGTATTTTATATATATCGATGATACAATTTTTAGGTAGCTTGTTTTTTATCAGTAATGAAATTTATCATTTGATTCAAATGTGAGTGTTGTAAACCTTGTTTATTGCAAAAGCTAGTTACGCGGTTTTGTATTATCCGCGACGATACCAATGACATACACATCGAAAATAAAGTCTGTATTAAATGCTTGGATATCACATTAGCAGTAACATAACGAATAAAAATAATAACAGAATAGTTTTAATGAAAACACGTCATTAATTCATAAATTAGTCGATCAAATTATAAAATTTTTGGTCAAATCTGCTCTAATGTAAAAAAATAAATTAATTGATATTTTATTTTTCATCCAACACATTCGTCACATGCAATATAACACAATTAATTCTAATCATATACTAATTGGTAAGTATCACTATTTTTACGGCAGGTATTTAACGCGTTTAAAATTGCACTTATGATTACTAAAAAAACGCAACTCTATTTATTAATGAGGCGGTATAAACTGATCAGTAAAAAATAAATGGTAAGTAAGAGTATGGCGGGAATTACAGCTGTAAGTTTTGCACTTAATCTTTTTACATAAAAATGTACATAAGTTGTTTATCATCGCTTTACACTTGTAAGGTTTCACACTGACAGTGCCTTAGTTTTCGACGTACTCATTATACAGCTTTCGTGATTACTTATGACGTTTCTGTTACTAGGTTACAGTTACTTCTATCGCTTACTAGAGCAAAACTTAAATGTAATTCCTACCTTAGAAATACTCGAATATTTAAATGAATATCGTGGCGGTAAAAATAATTATTGGACAGTAAAATTAATGAAATGGGCAGTTTCGAGTGGGCAGTTAATAAATTGGAATGGGACAATAAAAAACTGCAGTTTTTTTATTTACTATTAAAATATATATTATGAACTACTTACCGCCCGCTTCATTTATTTCACAGCTATTTTATAATTTAATCACTGACATACTAACATACATTTAGTACTCTTGTTTTGCCGAATAATTAATTTACACAGTTATTTGTATCACAGTTTATTTTTTTCAACCGACCAGAGTAACTGCGCAAATCCGTAAAAATGTAGTCCTTTTTTTACAATAAACTTACAACCTGTATTTTACATTTGAGCTTAAATTTAAGTTTGAAGAACAGATGGACGTTGATAAGCTTTGACTTTATTTTGTGAAAATGGCGTCTAAAGAAAAATCTTCTCTGATCTATTTAGATAAACGGTATAATGAGTTAAAAGCAAATTAGTACAGTAAAAAGTTTCATCTAATAAAAAGCTTTTCAAATATAATAGATTATTGAATATTGCAAAATATTGAGCACACTTTAATGTTCAAAACATTAAATTCGGAAACTTTTTTCTGTACTTATTTAGCTTAGGAGACTTGAAAAATATTTGTATCATGTAAAATGATGCAATATTAGATTACATCAATATCTCAGAATTCGACTTTTTGTGGGTTGACACATTATTGCTTATCAGCATCCAGATGTTAATATCTGTGGTGTTTGGTCCGACTAATCGAAAAAGATTCTAAAAGAAAATGTTATGTTTTACTTCTTCCTCCGATTGGTAAATTTCACTTTCATCCAATTCTTTGCAATGTCACAAATGTGATTCAGTGGTAGAGTTTATTTTTAACACACTCTCCATTCATCTACCAATAATAAATGTTTGCTCAAGTCCCATCCTGGAATTATTAAATTTATCATAGAATATTATAATCAATAAATTCTTTAAAGTAATTTATATAGTCCAATAATGCATAACTAGATTTTACTGATATAATTTTGAACAAAATGCTATACTATTTAATTTAAACTTGAGAGTTTAAATTTATAAATTTTAGTATGTAATCTATAAATACTGGGTGATTTCTGTCACAGGTAGTGGTAGGCTAAATAACTAATAAAGAGACTATAAGGAATAACGAAAAATACTTCAGCTGGTATTATAGCACTATCTGATAGTATGGCTTATAAGGATAAACTTCTAGCAAGTAAAAAAGAAGGCTTATTTTTTCCAAAATGCTATTAAATTATTACATTAATTAAACCTAAACTGCCTCAGGTACTACAAAAGATGCAATAAAACCATGTTACACATGTACTAAACAGTGTTTAAAAATTAAACAGCTTAAAATCTTGTCTAAATAGCTTTACAAGTAGTAAAAATGATGAAAAACTTTTTAATATGTCACACATTGTATTTGACAGCTAAAATAGGTTTTATATCTGTTATATGTATAAGCATATGTTAAGTTTAGGCCAGTGGGTGATGAAGTATGGTAGCAATCAGACCAATATATATTTTTTTGGTTTTTTAATAAAGTAGGGTCACTAGATTACCAGTTCTCAAAAAGAAATTAAAATTTAGTTAACGTAAAAAATAATAACTAATAAAACTGACCAGTCATTATGAGACCCTCTTTCAGTGTTAGCCATGCTTTTGATGCAGTGTTTCGCATATAGAAAAGTAACTCATAGGATGGTTCATAGCAGAATTTGGTGCCCTCACCCCGTATTCTGGCCCACTCAGCTGATTGTATTATATTACATATTTGTGGAAATTGCTTACCACTGATATAGTTATTGAATATAGGCTGCAAAAAAAAATTATATAATATAAATGAGATTTATCAAATTCCCAAGTTAATTTATATCCTCCTATGATACTACATCCTATATTTTTCAGGTTTTTAGGCAAGTACAGCCTATCTGTAGCCCTTTGATTAGACAGATCGTATATTTGAGAGTGTGGTACTGCCTCCTTTTCTTTCCTTCCTCACTTTCTAATCCCTTTTATTGCTTATTCCTCGGGGTACTCCAGAGCCTGCGTGGGAAGACCTCTGATTTTTTTTTTCTAAACAGACGACCGCATAATTTTTAGTGACAATAGATAAACTAACATGTTGCCATGATAAAATGAATGGCAAGGTTTACCCAGATTATAAAAAACAAATTATGAAAATAATACGCACAATACAAAATCAAATGCAGTCTTAACTTACCAACTGATGACCATTTATGACACAAATAATTGTTGCTAGTAAAACAGCATGGAAATACGCGCACAGTATGTCATCAGTCACTGATCCCTCTTTGATAAATATATACATTATTCTTTGATCGGTATTTGGGAATAAAAGGTAATTTTTTGGCTTGTATACTTTTTTAATTTCCTTGAAGTGGGCGGCTTTAGTCGAATGTTTAATTATTTCCTCCATTGAATTACCGAGTTTTATTCGAAATCCTGATATTGTGATGTCTACGAATAGAAGTATCAGGTTTTACTTTAATGTAGGTTAATAAATACCAAATACAATTTATATTTACTGAAAATAGTATTTTTAGATTTTTTTTATTGACAAAAAAAGAGCAGGTTCTCAATTCGTAGCATGTTTTTTTTTTGTTTAATTACAGTTAATACTTATAAAATATTTTAATAATTTAAGGCTTTACATTTATAAGTTCTGCTCTTAAACTTTCATATAGATTATAGATACTGATTTTCACCGGAAAGAATTTACTCACAGTACCTTTTTTTGTCATTCACGGCATTTATAACAATTTACGATGTATCTGTTACTAGGTTACAAAGTTGTTTTATATAGCTCTCGAGAGTCAAACTTACAAATGTAATTCTTGCCTAAGAATAAATATTTAAAATTATAAAGAAAACATACCCAATAACATAGGGCCAAGCTGGTAGAAAACAATTGGTTCTTTTCTGTTTATCTCACAAGGACTTGAGACGATCTCCTTTCTTAGGTAGGTATCAATAAGTAGTAAGAATCTTGGCTCATTCAGAGTTCTTAAGCACACTGCTCTGACAGCAAAGTAATTGAACACAATATGTAATATCAGCATGAAAAAGAAAATGTAAAGTGAATTGCTGTAAAAAAAGTAAATGGCATCAATCAAGTGTATAATTAATTTAGTATAATGAAATAAATGATGAATAAATACTATTGATGTTTCAAACCTCATAATTCATAAATAAACATTCCTGTACTTTTCTATTCTTTTTTTTAAATTTAATAATTTTTTAATCAACACACACTTAACTCAAACAAAAGGAAAACATCGTGAGGAAACCTGCATATGTCAGGAAAAATTCTGACATGTGTATCAATACTCCCGCAGTGCAGCAGAATGATGGATTAAGCTCTTAACTTTCTCCTTAACCTATTAATATATGAGGCCTTGCCCAGCAGTGAGATATTTACTTTATAAACTTTTAATTTTTGATTTGCAAATATATAGTCTAATAGTGAAGGCGAGAATTACATTTGTAAGTTTTACTCTCGATAGTGATAAAAAAAAATCTGTAACATAGTAACAGATTAGTCGTAACTTTAAATTACGAAAGTTGTAAATGTCAAGAATAAGGCACTGATAGTAAATTCTTTCAGATGTAAACAATGAGAAGAAACTTATACAAATCTTTATGAAAGTCTGAGAGCTAAACCTATAAGTACAATTCTCGCCTAAGTAAATAAGTGTATTTACCCAAAAGTTGTAATAATAAGGAGTGCGGCAAGTGATGCTATTAAATTGACTGCAGTCTCCTGAGCGGAATCTTTAGCTGCTACATCGGCCATGTTGCCACGAATTGCATGGTGTTGTGTCAATGCTGCTCTTGTTGCACCACCTGTAATACTCACAGTAATAGAGCTCAGCTGTAGCCTACTGACAACAGCTTTCATACTGACTGGCTCTCAAAGCAGAGAAGAATCACATTATTTTGGATATAAGTTTTGATTGCTTAATAATAATAAAATATCAATTTCATCCATCCTTTTCTTTTATTAATACATTAGATAACAAGAAGAATACACAGAATACTGGTTGTTTAGAGTCTACTATATTATATTTTTCCACAAATGCATTCAAGTATATTATTGAATTATTGTGGCTTACACATAATGACTATACAGGCAATACTGATATATAATTATAGCAAAGCTGAAAATATCTACATATATACCTTGGGTGGCATAGCACCACATGCAGGCACATCTAGATAAAAAATAAAATAAAAACATTTATACCTGTAACTCCAACAATAGCTTTCATCACAGTGCTCACACACAAGGCAAATGTGATATAGCTTTTAAACAGAGGCAACGCTATTTCAATACACATGGCAGCATCATTGAGTATATCAGCGTATAGTCTCCATTTCTTGCTATATGCATCCAGATATGTACTAAAGATAACAGAATATGTTTTTAATAATTGTCGCTATTAACAAATAAATAATTAAAGAATGCAGTAATGATTTTTATTTGCCTTTTTTGTTAAAAAATTCCATTTAATAATGTAAATTAAAAAAATGCTATATTAATATGGGAAAATAAAGCAGGCATGTTTTAACCCAAACTGCACATGCAAAGTGGTATAAAAGTCTATACATATAATTGCAGAAAGCTATTTATGTTTAGTAGGTGTTACAAATACATTAAATTAAATTAAAAAAAAACAATTAGTATTTGAGAAGGGTCTTTTCAAAAGGCGATATTTACATTTTTATTAATTATTAAACTGAGTATGCAGTCCTTATTCTAGTTGTAAAATACACATTTTCATCGCTTGAAACTTGGTCAAAACGGGATATTCTCTAAGTTAAGCAGCTTCAAATATGAGTGTTCATTTCAGAACGGGATATTTACACTTACAAAATTAAAAAAATAATAGTTCTTATTCATTTCTTAACAAGAAGGGATATTTACAATACAAATATTAAATTAAACCAAATAGCCGTTTCAAAACGCGATAATTACTTTTACGTAGTGTTTTATTACTTTTTCTCTATTATGTGATAACTGGATTTTGCCAACTTTAACTTAGATTTTACCAAAGTATGGATGAGAAAACAGTAGAAGATTTAAATAGTGGTGGTAGAAAGGATAAAATTGTGAAAAAACCCCATAAACAAAAATCGTAAGTGAATGAATCAATGACGTTGTCGTTGTACCTTCTACTAAACTTTACTTTTCGATATTGTTTGTTTTTTTTTTTGTATAAAGAATTATTAATTGATAATCCAAACTGCAGTCCTGAAGAAGAACAGAATACCGAAATGGAATCTTGTGATTGTCTAACACCTGGTATTGGACAAATCAGGATTTAAACTGTCTAATAATTAAAAAATAAAAATAGTGTTTAATAACATTAATAAGTACCTGTCTTTAATTTTGGTAATTATTATTAAATAATAAGAATAATCTGTGTTTTATTATCATTTACAATCTTGAGATGTGCAATGCAAAAGAGGGTATTTACAAAATAGGACACAACTAAAGGGGATATTTACAGTGAGTACAGAACAAAGGGGGATATTATAAAAAATCCGTGTCAAAAGAGGATATTATCATTTTTCTGAACTCTGTAACTTCAAATTAATAAGTCATATTTTCTGGCAAAATGTGTAATTAGAACACTGTAATGAAATAGTTTCATAACAGAAATAATGATTTTCGGTAAGTCTGTAAAATATTTCCCGTATAAGTTTTTCCCATTTGTGAAAAATAAGATAGAATGTAAATATCCCCTTTTGAAAAGACTCTCCTCATTTATGTTTATATTGACAATGTCAGAGTCAGAAGAATTTTGATAAAATGAAATACAGTCAAATTTTGACCATGTGGCGGACACTACAATCTATTTATTATGTAATTAAAATTTTAATTGATTTTACTTTTTGTTTTTAAATAATTCCTTGTTTTAATTGAAATGTACTTAACATCGACACATTTATAATAAAAATAATTAATAAATCGGGTACTACAGAAAATTTCATAGTTACTTACCCATGTGAATAAGCAAATAATATTTTTCCAAGATGTCCAAAGCCATCCTTAATAACCCATGTAACAGTAGCAGCTAGAGGAGTTGCACTTGAATCTCCAACTCCTACTCCTCTTAATACCTCTTGAGTTGCTAGTATGCCTGTAATTTTATTCTACCCTCTAAATTAAATAAAATTATTTTATCTCATACTCATTTCCACTTTCTTTTTTGTCTAAAATTTACATACATTTTATGTTGAATAACCATCTAATACTTATTTTTCTATTAGGCTGGTACAAAACTAACACTGTTCTTAACTGTATTACATTTAGTTTATTATAAATCGTTTTATTAGTAATACAAACCTGTAATAGTACTACAAAATGCTTGAGCTGTATCCCATATTTGATATACAATGTAGTCCCTGCTTACACTATCAGGATAGCCAGAAGGTAGAAATATTTTCATGAAAACATTTGCCAGGTCCCTGGATTTCTCATTTTTAAGTACCGCCACATTTAACTGTTCTAAAACAAAAAAAAAAAACGTTGATAATTTATTATTAAGAAATAGCCTTATAATATTCAGATGTATTAATTTCGTTTAATACCTGGAGGTTTCACAAAATATCTTTCGTTAGATGAAGAACCATACTTTTCTTTGAGTAATATGTCGCAGTCGGACGACATCATTTTCGCTTCTTGTTATTGAAATATTGTGCGAAATGTAATAAACAATATAGCCGAAATTGTAGAAATAAATATTTTAAAAACTGTTTCAATTGAGACGATTATAGAATATGCAGGGTAGTTTAAAAACTCCGTCGTCTTCGTCTTGTATGCGGAAAAAAGTCAATTATTTATGATTGATTTGATTTTTTATGATATTAAAGATAGTCGGAATAGAATTATTAATCCGCAACCTGTAAAAGAAACAACATTAAACATATAAAATGGATAATAGTAAACATCATCCTAATTAATATCACACACTTTTACAGTTTAATCTTATTCCTATCATTAGTCAAGATATTAACATAAAAATGAGCAAAAGGGAAAATGGGAAAAAAACAATAATTCAAAACCGCACCAATACCAATAATATAAGGTAGCAAGCAAAGAGAATACAATCAAAATGTATAATTATAATCACTACGTTTTAAATATAATAACTACGTCGAGGATTGAAGATGTTTCAGGCCACGCTCAGGTGTACATTTTTTTTAATTATGAGGGGGGGGGGGGGACTTGTTTATCATATTGTCTATGATTTTATTTCATATTTTGTTACTGCTAAATATTAAATTTTGTATAGTTAATATAAAATTATATTTTATTTTCATATAAAAGGGAATTGGTAAAACAATAATTTTTAGCGTCTGTTTATGTTTTTTTGCCGCGTATATGTGATATGCGAACCATCATCAATAGACATTATTCATTCATCATAACGTTTTATACTGGTATAATTTGAAATTATTTTATCAACAACTAATACGTCTGCTAAAAACCTAGACCATTAAATAGTTATTCATATTCGCTGTTTATAAAATGCGAATATAAATAAATTTCTATTATGTAGACAATAAGTTTAAGACACCAGCGAATCGCTGTTAATGTTCAAGTCGCTGCTGTAATTACCCAGTAGTAAAGGCACGTTATTTTCCTATTGTGTATCAACATCTTTTTACAGAAAAATATTAGTATGTCACATAAGTTTTTAAATGTCACAACACTTTTATAATATATTGTCTGTGAGAATTTTAATTGTATAATTTCCTAAGTGAACTGTTAAGTGATGTTTACTGTATTTACTGTTTATATTTTAGGCATCGAAAATATGAAAACAGGAAGTTAAAATGGCTTTAAAGTTAAATAGATCCAATACAAGTAACAGTATTGGCGCGAAAATTGCCGGTGATCTAGGTGAAATACAAATAACCGAAAATAGTGACTGTGAAAATGACAATATTAGTGAAAAAAAAATATCACGAACTTTACCAGCCTCCAAATCGGCCATTACTTCAAATTTAATTCAAAACACAGTTCCGGTTTTAGGAACAGTAACAGTAACAAATTCTGATAATGTGCAGTTTGGTAACAATACGTATTTTAATGGACCTGTAACTATAAAACAAGTGATTCAAAATAAATCTGGTGTAGACAATGCTGCTTATATCAACACGGAAGAAGATGCTGACCTTAATGTTCAGCCAGTACAAAAAGGAAAGACAGATAGTGGATGTAAGTTCATTAGTTATTTTTTGTGTTTTACAAAATCACTAGCATGTTAAGAAACCATAAAAGCTAAAAAAAATAGCATAAATCCTTTGTTTTCAGTTTCAGATTTTTGCAACAATACAATAAACAAATTTGTAGAATAATATATAGGCTACTTGTTATCTACATAAAATGCTAACAATAACATTTTTGTTATAAGATAATATGTTTAAAACTTTGATGTTACAGTGATGAAGAAGGAACAAATATTACTGTGGCATAAAATAACATTCTCTGCAGTATGTATCACAGTAATCGGTAGTGTAATAGCAATTGTTCTGGTATTACAAAATAAAAGCGAACAACGCAGGAGAAGCGATCCACAACCCGATTTTACAATATCTGATGGCTCAGGTGAGAATTAAAATGTTTTTAATCAATAAAACAGCATAGGTTAAATTTACATTATTTTCTAGTACTCTTACTATATTTTGATACATAATTAACAGAAATTTTTTAATAAACTTTCAATATCATTTGTACTTAATTTGTTTTTGCATAATTTCATCGGTGATCTTCTTATATTCCACTAAAAAATATTATACAAATAGGATTAGTTTTACTCCCTTTTGTAATTTTCAATAAAATGTATCATTTAAAGCTGTATTTACGGAATTATATTCCGAATTAAGCTACTTAAAGTAATGTTGTGGTTAAAAATAATAAAATAATTGGTTCAAATTAAAATATTTTTCATGTGGAAGTAATATTTTTAATATATAATTTTTTGTTGTTACAATAACAATGATTAATATTTATAGTCACTCAAAATTGTGGTTTCCTTATAGCTTCATTTGTTATTAACACTTGATATTAATGTTATTGAGTTATTTAATTTTTTTTTTAAATGTACAAGAATGCCTCTATTTATTTCAGCTGATTCTACGGTGGTGGGATATTGTTTTGAAAATTTTCAAGTGATATTAATCTTAATAATCTTGTTACCATTAATATTGACAATTCTTTACTCATTACTAACAAAGAATATCATCGGTAATGGAATGGTGTCTGTCATAGCGAAGAATGAAGTTCATGTCAATTGCGTGAACAAGTTTTGCAAGAAATGCAATAAAAAAGGTACGCAAATATAAATACAGATTGCTTTGCTCTATTCAGTTCAGTGTCTCTGTTATTATGTCTTCATGTATGTTATTAGTAAACTTCACATTGCTTCTAATTCATAGACTTCTTACTCTGCATCAATATATCTGTCACCTCCTTAAGTATCAGAGCTCCTATCAGAGCAATAACGTAAATATTTAAGACAGTTCTTTGCATAACAACTAGATTATGGCATAGTATTGTAATTTATAAACATATAGTAAGTATTAGAAGTATATATGTTTGTGTTATTCATGAAAAAGTTATTACTGATTGGAATGGTCAGGTATTTTTTAATGTGTTAATTTTAATCTCACTATTATTATTAAAGCAAAATATTAAAATAAAATATATAAACTTTGAGGATATTTGGATGTTTGTTGAGCTTTTTTTTATATTAAGATACCTTATAAAAGAACAGGCAGGAAACCTGGTAAGTGATCACCGCTGTCCATGGACATTGCAGCACCAGAGGAGTCAGAAATGCGTTATTAGCTTATAAAAGGAATGAGGGTTGAAAGGGAATATGACATGAGGAGAGGTAGGGTTTCGGTTCTCTCACTTACCATACGAAACACTTGCAAATATTAGCTACTTCATGCTGATCATTTGTGAGAGTGAGGTATTGGCCTGAGTCATCCCATATATGAATGCTGATAAGCAATAATGTTTCAACCCCCAAAAAATTCAAATTCGGAATCATTGATGTATTCTGATAATATATCATGTATTTTACATTATTCAAATATTTTTCAAATCGCCTTAACTAAATAAGAACGGAAAAAAGTTTCTTAATGTAAAGTTTCGATCGTGCTCAATATTTTGCAATTTACAATAATCTAATATATTTGAAAAGCTTTTTATTAGATGAAACTTTTTATTATACCATTCTATTTTTAATTCATTATATCGTTTATGTTAATAGAAAAGAGAAGACAGATATATATGTTTTAGAAAAAAATTTGTTAAGAATCGGTTTGACATGTTTAAACGCCATTTTCTCAAAATGAAGTCCGCGTGGTTTGACACATTATTGCTTATTAGCGTCCATGTAAACTATAGTCTACAATTAGGGTCTATCTCACTCCAAAATCAATAGTATATTATGTACAATAGTTTTTAATAAAAAAGCTACTTTTTATGGCGATGAACTCTTCTCTAGTTCAGAAGAAATGTTCAGAAGAAATGGTGCTTAAATTATCATATTCACTATATTAATCAATGAGCACATTTCAAAATTTCGCTTCGCTTAGCTTCTGCTAATGTTCTCCTTCATCGCTAAGGATATTTACTATTTGAAAAATGTATAAATGGCTACATTGGATGTGAATTCGTATTTCTTTACTTAAGATTTACTAGGTTCACTTAATTGGCTGTCATCACTGGTCATGAGTGTACAATTTGAATTTATCGATGTTGTCTAAAACCAAACAGGGACTTTTTAATAGAGGTTATATCCCTAATCAATTCTTTTATTGTTACTTTTGTAGGATGTGGGTACTTATTTTTTTATCACTATGATAAAATATCTTATTATTAATAAAAAATATTATGAAATCTGTTGAGTCCTTCCGGTTGTTCTATCAAACTGATATGTTTAATTTTTTTTATAATTAAGGTATTGATGCAGATATTTCATCAAGCATTAAATTTTATTACCGTAACGTTCACCCTCCTCAAATTGAAGACTTAAATTGAAGCACGGATTATGTTTTGATTTACGAACACCTGAAAGCACTTTTGTCATTTTAACTTTGAGCCCTTAAATTGGTTGACTTGGACTGAAGCTAGGTGTGTTCATTCAACTTGACATTACACGTGATTTGACAGTGCATATAAAATTTATTTCATGATTTATTCAACATCGCCTTACGCCAAATCATTAGGTGAAATTTCGACAGCAAATTTGTATAATGAATATTGATAATAATGAATATTAATATTGATATAAAATATATAATGACAGAAACGTTGGCGCAGTGGTCACTGCAACTGTCTCAAGCGCTAACGGTTGCGGGTTCGATCCCCGCTCACGGCAAATGTCTGTATTGGCCATACGGTTGTTTGTCGTGGTCTGGGTGTTTGTGTTAATGTTGTGAGTGTTTCCGGACCCCCGACACAAGGTCACGCGGTCTTAATGGCGTTGAGTGTGATTCGTTTATTTATTTATTTATTTATTTAAGTATTTAAAAAACTTATCTTCAGATTCTAACCCTAACGGGTAAAAAGGTTCCGAACAGCTAAAACACTTGAAAACAAGAAAACAGTTCCAAAATCACCGAATTAAATAAAGTATTATTTATTAAAAATAAATTTTAAACATTTAATTGATTTAAATAAATAATTATATAAGTTTTTAAAAGTAAAAATATATAAATTTATTATATTATTTTCAATGTGTATATACAATAGATTTGAAAACGGTATGTATTGTATGACTATGCTGTTTCAGATCCATTATTAATAGCTCCGGATCATTTGAGGGTAGTATCAAGAACCGACTGGTTAGCTCAGCCTGTGGAGAAACCTTTGACTAAAATAAAATTACCCGTGCCGTGGGTGATTATTACACATACAGCTACTGAAAACTGTTTCACGCAGGTTAGTATATAATTGGACGCTGATATGCAATACTGTGTCATGCCACACGAACTTCATTTTGAGAAAATGGCGTCTAAAGATGTCAAACCTATTCTTAATAAGTTTGTTTGAATAAGTTTTTATCCATATTTACTTCTCTATTTTTATTAAAGCTATAATGAATTATAAGCAGGTTGATATATTTAAAAATATTATCTAATAAAAAGTTTTTAAAAATATATGATTATTGTATAAATTACCAAATAAGGAACGACCTGAAATTTCGAAACAATTAATTAAGAAACTTTTTTCCGTACTTGTTTAGTTTATATGACTTTATTTTTTATTCAATACAGTTAAATAGGTAATGCCGTCTCAAAATACACCAATATCTCCGAATTTCACTTTTTGTGGGTTGACACATTATTGCATATCAGCATCCAATTATCAATGAATTGGTTTATTTGTAACTAGATTGTAGTCACGGTTTGTCCGAGTTGATTTCTTTTTGGTTACTTTTTGGTTATGCAATTAAAATTATCTATATATATCTGTCTGTAAATAGGGCGAGGTATTTAATTGAGCGTGGATGGCTGATTTTGATGAAAACTAAAAATGCATCAATAATTTTTCCTAGACAGGAATCAAATAAGTTGATTTTGAACAAAAAAAAAAAAAACAATCATATCCCGTATTGTTGCACCATCTAATAGTTTCACTAATTTATTTTGATGTAAATGACGATATCCATATGCCATGGATGCCCATGCCTTTTTTTTGTGTGTATTCTTTTTTTTTCTTCATTAAAGTAGAATTCTTAAGTGATACCAATCTTATTATTCGTAATACAATTATTCGTGTATTGTAACAAAATTTTAATCCCCCCACTGGGTGGGTGTGTTATCAATTTCTAAAATTCTTTGAAAACGTTCCAGGAAAATCTACCAGTAACATGTGTTAGACGGGCTTCGTTAAATTATTGTAAATTATATAAGTGACTGATAGAATTATAATGAATGTTCGGAATTGTGATTTTAATCTATAACTATATAATAATAAATAAAGCTCAAGAGTTTGTCTGTTCGGAATAAATAAATTAATAAATATCTAATAATCTAATTAATAAATAAATTGGCAATCTGGTTTGAAAAGCTTTTTATGTGTTTACTCAGAAAGGGTATAATAAAAATCAAAATATATTTTATTTAACAAGGCTCTCATGGGCAATTTTGACAATAACAGTATTCAATCGGACGCTACCATCGTTTCGGAATGTAGACTCTACCAGGAAACATCGGCAAGACAGTCGATAGTAAGATAGTTGATAGGCCACATAACATTGCGCCATGGCTCATAAGTGATAAGAACGGATTATTAACCATAAACGTCAACTAATCTGAAACAACGCAAAAGAAACAGCGGAGCATATTGTTGAGATGATCATATAAATATAAAAATATGTAAATGTAATAATAACTATTGGTATATTATACACGCTTCTATTTATATAAGAGGAAAAATTGTTGAGAAATGATTATATTGTTTTGTGTGTTGGCTGTATAAATTCTTTTTCATTTGACGTCTATGTGCATGCAAGAAAAGATTGGACTAGATAATTATGAATGGCACAAATTGATGTTGGATATTAAGATTTGAAATTAAACTTTGAATTAAGTGTGTTAATGTATTTTACCACTGCGGTAAGCTATTGAAAAATTTTATCTTGTTTGAAGATGTATCCGTTAAGACTCGTTTCTTTGAAAGATATGATAACTAAGCTTCTTCGAAGAAAGTAAACAGGCCAATAATATTTTGTGTGTACTTTAATTGTTAATCCTAATTTATATGACTAAAATAGTGATATGAATTTACTTCCAAGTAATATCATGAATTTTCACTAATAATATAATTTCATACATTAATATCGTGTATCTGTTGGGGAAATTAAAGTTATGAAATTAGTTTTATATCACTATTTTTGATATATAATTTAAGTTTTCTTTTTGATATTATGTATAAGTCATATAATTAAGAAATTAACAAAAAGGAAAAAAGGAAATGGTGACTTCCTGTATGTTTCGAACTATCTTATCATTTGTAATCGATTTAAAAAAAAGGAGGTTTTTAATGCGTCTAGAACTTTTTTCTGAATGTTTCCAGATTACTCGAAAACGGCTCGATCGATTTTGTTAATTCTTTTTAGCGTAATCCCATTGGTCCCACAGAATTTTTAACAAAATCTAAAGGTTTTAAAATCAAAATAACTAGAATAAGCGTGAACACATGCATGACAATGCAAGTGTTCACGTATTTTAGTTTTAAAATCTATTCCCATTTTTAAAGTCTTGTTGCTTGTTTATGTTAATATTACAAAGAAATAAAATTTGTTTGTATGTTTGTTAGTTTGTATGTTGGAGGTCTCTAAAATTACTGATCAGATTTGAAAAATCGTTTTTCGTTGAATAGCACGATTATTGAGCTAGGTTATAGGCTATATTACATCACGCTACGCTACGTACATCGTAATAGAAAAGCAGTCACCATTAAAAGCGAAAAAAAATAATATATTAAAAAGACAATCAAGCTCGAAAGTTTTTGATATATTGCAAATAGTTGCAACAGATCGGGTTCCGTATCAGGCTGGGAGCTATGAGAACCTGTATAATCATGTTTCCTAAATAAAAAAATCTTTAGTATTATTTATCTAAAATGAACAGACAAACTAGTCCTTAAATGTTATAATAGTGCAACACTACTATTGTTAAGTATATATTATTTATTGATTATACTTTCTATATAAGCTATTCTTGGATAGCTTATCTCAAGTGTCCAGAGGAAGTATTCGGTTGACTATTTTAATTATAAATATCTTATCGATATCTACTTAACGTAACTCTAAAGTCTGATAGACAAAGTCTGAATCTAGTGGGTCTTGAACTATGAAACCCCCCTATAAATAGTATCCACATTTTCACATAACTATTAAATTTAAGTTGATTAGTTCGTTGTTCTTGGTGCTGACTGGAAGTCCCGTTGTGCGTCCCATTTATTTGGGCCGTAAATTTTTTTTATGAAGTAATTCACCTCAAGTCATTCCCCCGATGTATGACTCATACGTTTTGAACGGGGTAACGATAAAAATGCATTGTTATTACATTTTGTACTACATGTGAATAATAAAGTATTGATAATGACTTTTCAAGGCAAGTTAAAAATTGTTTAAAGTTTCAAATTCAAATATAAACCACACAATTATTAACATCATTGCCCCTGAAGGAAAGTTTATTACTATTATAAAAATGTATATATCAAAATTATCAATAAGTATGACGGAATACATTAACAACCAAGTGCAACCAATATAAGATAAACTCAAGTGTACATTACTCATCCGAAATCTTATCTATCTCACACTAAACAAATAATATTTCAGCTCGTAATTTTCTATTATATATCATTCCAGAGCCAATGTGTCCTGCGCGTTCGTCTCATCCAATCATTCCACGTGGAATCCCGTGGGTGGTATGACATCGGCTATAATTTTCTCGTCGGAGGCGACGGTTCCATCTACTACGGTAGAGGCTGGGACTATGAAGGTGCCCACACGAAGGGATACAACAAGTACAGTATAGGCATAGCTTTTATAGGCACCTTCAACAACGATCCACCACCGAAACAGCAGGTCGAAGCCTGCCAGAAACTCATAAAGCAGGGCGTTCAATTAAACAAACTAGCAAAAGACTACAAACTTTTCGCGCATAGGCAGTTGATGTCGACTCTCAGCCCCGGCGACGAAGTGTACAATATAATTAAGACGTGGCCGCATTTCGTGAGTAATTTCACAGATACGGCATCTCTGATACCCGATAATTGATTATTAAGACTGATTTAATCGTGTTTTATCAGAGGAGTGTTTTTTTTGTTATCGTTTATTGTTGTTTGTTATTTTGTTAGTTCATGTTTGGTGCATTGGAGAATTCCGAAGATTGTCCGTGGGATAACAATGGGATAATTGTGCTAATGATAAACGGAACAGATTATTTTGTACATATTATACCTTAATCACGCATAAACAGCTAAATCCATAATAGTAAACTATACAGGAGTCTTTGAAAATAATCTTTCTTATATTGTGAACGAAATATATAAAATTTTATAATAAACCAAATTATCAAAAATGTAATTACTAACGAAAATTATATGTTAAAATCGTTTTTGTGACTCTTACAAATTTTACTAATATGGCTTTAGATAATTTGCCATTTAAGGTATCGATATAACTTCTACTAAATATAAAAATGGCTGTGTCTTTTTATAAATAAGCATAATAGATATGGGGTTGGACTTTTAAGGTCATTTATCATTCACAACTTGTTAGTAAATCCCCAACTCCGGGATTCCCTAATGTACCTTAATTCATTAATAACTAGTCTATTTACCAAGTATGTAAAATTGTATTAAATATTGTGTTACCATAATGAAGATTTTAATTAATAAATTTTTGTATCAAATTAGAAAGAGAGCATCATATTATTTGATATACTTATATACTTTCACATTTAGGTCATGAGATTAAACATTTTTTCTTTACAATTAAGACTTTATATGTAGTACATAATATTAAAATCCTATTTGAAATATATTTTGGATGCAATTAATATAATCCAAGCCAATATATTCTCTATTTCCCAATGAATAAAATTAATATCCTTTTAAATTCACCGTATACGACCGTTCAGAACTGCCAGTAGAATGACTGGAACTTGTAAATATTGATATATAATTGAAATATAAAATAAAATCTAGTAATAATTATGAATCACCAAACAAAGTACTTCAAACAAAAAAGAACGACATTAAAGCTTATTAATTATTGCCACGAGTTGAAAACTTGGTGTTATACATTTATCTTCCCTACTGGTGCTAATGCAATGCTTGTCACTTTTTAATCAAAAAACCAATTATATTCTTGTCGATATACATAATATTGATGTAAATTAATTAAATACACTTTATTAATAAACATCTCGAAGGGAATCTCGCGCCCTTAAATTATAAAAATTACAAATAGGTATTACTTGAAAAATGAATACAGTATTAATATCAGTAGTGTTACCCCGTGGTATCAAGCCACAAGACATGGTTTTATGAAAATAAAATATATTAATTGACTTCCTTTAAGAGATGAAAATGAGAACTTCACTAAAGCTTCATGTTCATGTTATTCATACAAATTGTTGTATCACTAACATCTAGGATCTCATTATTTAATATTAGGCTATAAACTTGCTTTGTTATGCATTGGATAAAGTATTTGTGTTTTTTAGCGTTTCAAACTAGATTATTAGATGTAAGCCAACTTTGTATCACTGGTTATGCATTCTTTATATTGTCATAATTTTTTTTTTCTGATAACTTTGGAAAAAGTGAAATATCATAGCAAACGTTGCAAATGCCCTTATCATAGAATGGAAGATCATTGATATATGTAAATAAAAAATAAAAAAGTGCTCATAATTGACCTCTGCGGAATGGCCATTTTTTATTTTGTAAGATCAGATACACGTATTTATTTCATAAATGTTTTACATGATTATAATCAAAATAATTTTTTGTACTCTATTGTAATACTATTTTTATAAGTAAAATTTTATTCTTATTACTCTTCAATGTTTATAACTTACCTGACAAAAATTTATTTAAAATGTATTTATGTCACTTGCAATTTTTTTTTTATATAAAAGTGATAACGCTGTTTTAGATAAAAAAATGTAAAATTAACGTTATATTCAATTGTAAACAAATATAACAACTTAAAAAATATATGGGTTAATTGTATAAATAGTTTGATAAAATTTGGTTTATATATGTATAGATAGAAAGAAGTAAGTTTTGCATATTTTTGTAGATAGCTTTGTGATTTAGACTAATTATTAAAAGTGCTTTTGTTAATATTTTTGTTAAGGTTTTTAAGATTTTTGTCACATTGATTTACATCTGTACAGCGATATTTTCAAAATGAAATCACTTTACACGTTTTTAAATAGTGGTTTTACATGAGAATCTTTTCTTACACTTTCGTTTCGATTTAAAGAAATCTTTTAAATAATCTGTAGAATAAGTAAGAAAATTAAGACAAGGCATACATTTATATGATAATTGATAATGTATAAGTAAATTTTCAAAAGTTTTCTTTTTCTGTTTAAGGTATTTTTTAAAATATTTCTATTCTATTTACTTTGAAACTTATATTTTTCATATTTTTTTGAGGCTAAGGCGAGCGTTGCATGTGTAAGTTTCGATTACGAATTTATGTAAAGATTTACGTAAGTTTATTATAATTAGCGTTATACCTGAACGGACAACAATTAAAAATAAATTTACATGGTTATATGAAGTTACGAGAATAAAACTTACAAATGTAACAACGCTTAACAGTTAAATTGAATAGATTTGTGGAATTAAATGATTATTATGCTCCTACTTTAGCTTTTAATATGCCATGTAAATATAAAAAGGTCGAGGGTTATATTGAAAGTAAAACATTTATCTCTTGTTACGAAATTTTTCTTTCAAAAGTGCAATTCGGTCCAAAAAGGCTAAACAAGTACCTGAAAGATAATTAATTGTCCTATTATTTTCCTAATGTTCAATGAAATTATACAACCATAGATGTGTTATAAGCTCATGGATTTTGGCATCTATAATGCCGATAATTTTGAACGACGTTGCCTAGCAACCAGCTACAGTTGAGTATGTTGGGTGAAAGTATTTTCGGGCCAACAATTTAAAACAGAAATCCATTTCCAATTTTGGCATCCTCGTCAAGAGTTTGCTTAAGTCGACAATTGGCATAGATTTTTAACATCACATAGTATGTATGTAACATATGTATCTATAGTTATTTAAATATTATTGGTAATATTGGTTATTCTGTATAAGTGCCATTGACATGCCCAAGAAAAGCATATTATGAAATGTAAATAAAAATTTCATTTTCGGAGATGGCACTTAAAAACCGGTCAAGTGCGAGCCTCGATAACTCGCACACCGAGGGTTCCGTACAAACTTGTAGGAATATATACACCATTTTTTATAAACGGGAAGCCGACTTTAAAAGCCAAATAAGTAATATCGTATTCTCGATGGATATACTTATTTCAAATTATTTTGTAATTAACTACTAATCTAAGATTGATGAAAATTTTATGAGACCAATAGGAGAGTTATAAATAAAATAGAATTATTCAAATCGATTTACGATTTTTTTACTATCTTATATAAATGTTATAGCACATCGTGTCTTTTTTTATTTTTTTTATAATGTATAATGTCATGCTTCGAATGTAACTTCACGCAAAAAGTAGCATTCAACGTTAATATACAGTGTCAATTGTAATGGCAAACATATGGGGAAATAAGATCTCCCTTCATATTTTTTTCGTTAAGAATTCTGCATACGCGCTTATACAAGCAATTCGGTCAAAAAGGCTAACTGTGTACCTTTAACAAATACTTTCGTTTTAATATTGGTTATTTTGTCATCATGCCAAAGAAAGGCATGTAATAGAAACATTAACTCAACTGTAAATCGAGTTGACAGATTTTAAAAGCCTTAGAAAGTCTGAGACAAATAAAAATTTATAAAACTGTGTTACAAATATTCCATTAGTTATAATACTATAAATTTACAATAATTAGGAATAATTGTATATTTTTCGTTTAAAATAAATCAATTTTGTCAATAAAGTGCAACGGGCCAGCGCGCATGCGCTCTACATGTGCCTAATATTGCAAACATCTATTTCTAAAAGTTTAATATGTAGGTCGGATCGATGTGACAGATAAAACCACGAATCATCTTAGTATCATATATCATTCGAATAAAGTTAAATAGTTAAAAAATTTATATCCAATTTTGACGGTATTAGCAAAAACTATCTGAAATTATTCGTTTTTTCCATGTTTATTAACACATAGAAATTCATGTTAATTTTTATAAGTTTGTTGTTATAACAATAAAAATATCGATTAGTTTTTAAAAATCAATTGAATAATTATTAATTATTAGATTAATTTAGAAATTCTTCGTATATCACACGGGCGATGCTAGCGCCATCTTGTGACGTCAGTTCTTATTTATTCTACTTTTGTGTGAGAAAAAGACAAAGCACTTCGCGAAAAAGAGATGTATTATACACGTGTATATGCAGTTTTCCATGTCCCGTAGTTAACAGACAAACGATGCAGTTCAAACTGGCTGGCTCGGATGATTTACGACCGGCCTCGTGGATATAGATTAGTACATTATTGTCTTTTTATGTGTGAAACGGAAATTTGGCGGCAAAATGTGTCATTTAATGGAATATCAGGTATATAATTATGTTATTAACAATAATTTTTAAAATTTCCCAAATTATAATTTAAATCTCATTTTATTTTGGAATTCATCATCTCATAAGGCTAAATTCTCGTTTATCTAGTTTTTAGATTGTTTTTTCTTTTTTTAAATATAAGATTGTTAAAATTCAGCGCTGCCTATTATATGTTTTCGCATCTTTTTACAAAAAGTGGTGCTAGAGTATGGATTTTTATGTTTTCGTATGAGTTTTAATGGTATTGGTTAGAAAGTAAGGCTTAATTGATAACAACTTTAACAAATGTTATACCATTTTCTACTATAGAATAATAGAATACATTATATATATATATATATATATCAAACTCTTCAGCTCATATATATATATATAGACTTTTACAAACGGAAATATTATCAGAATTTTCGAGCATTATAGTACCTTAAGGTAGTTGTTATACCACATTTTAAATGGAATAATTACATGGGAAAAATATTTTACAAGATTACAGTTATTTCGCATGAATCCTATAACGAGTAAAGGTTCGATGTGAAAATGTATTTAATTTAAATTGTAAAGTGAGACTCTTATTAATGTTACAAATGGCATAAAAAATTTTCCCCATATTTTTTTTCTTGTATGTATGTAATGTTTTACAAGTTATATTATTATCTAGTAAAACAATTATTACTTTTACATGGTTGCTTTATTTTAATAATAATTACACTTATCTACGTTTTCACGACGAATGTGTTTCGCTTTATTTTTCAACTCTAAATAATATTATAATTTATTTACCTGAATTATAATATTATGTTCAATCTTATTTATTAATCGTTCTCCATTTCGGTAATATTCGTCGAAATACGATTCTTAAAATTTCTTCATATTTTCTCGATTGTTCTTAAAGATTGTCGTAAAGTAACTTGGCTATTGTGGCTCGCTCGGTGTTAGTCAAAAAATTTTCGAAAGTAATGTAAAATGTATATATAATTTTTTTCCAGTATATAAAGAATTATTCACGATAATGATAATAAAAATAGGAATAAATCTAAAATTGAAAATAAATAATACAACAGGTTTTTTACTATTACTATTGTTGTTTGTATATAGAAGTCTATATTTTTATAATAATATATTTTTATAATGATGAATGTTTCTTGTTTTGTGTTCAAATAGTTACAGATTATAAATATTCTGTAATATGTAAAGATAAATGTACAGAAAAATTTGAGAGATTATTAAAAGAGTCCAACAAAACTGTATATATTGTTTTTTTACGTCTATATAAATTAATATTTAATATAGTTCAATGGTAAGGTCATAGGTTATTGCATGGCCTTCATAAATTACTGTACTCCACGTTCACAGTGACCGGTTCAAACCACTTTTTATTTACAGTAAATTTATAATCCGACTAGCTGTCTCTTGCGATTTCACTCGCGTTTGTAGTTACTATTTCGCTCCTATGAGTCGTAGCGTGATGTAATACAGCCTATAGCCTTCCTCGATAAACTAAAACAAAAAGAATTTTTCGATTCGAACCAGTAGCTCCTGAGATTAGTGCGTTCAAACAAACAAACAAACTCTTCAGCTCAGTATAATATTGGTATAAACAAATGGTGTACAATAAATAATCTGTTAATCGCTAGCATATATTTTCGACTTAACTTTTCGAATTACCGGTAAAGATTAAAATCATTTTATAAATTATTAATGATCTGTATGCGAGCGAAACGTATATTTAGTGTCATGCTTTTTGAATTATAGAGCGGTTTATTGTTTTTTATATGATTTTAATGATAGCATTTGATTTTCTATGATAAATGGAAACGGTAAATTAAATGTTTGTTCACACATTCAATTTCGTGTCACACTTTTTTCTTTAGGAATAAAATTAATAATTTTTTTTATTATTTAATATTTAATAAATTATTAAAATGATAATGTAAGTAAATATTAACGCATATAATATCTTTTAAAAAAACCTTATGAGATTATTAGAATATTTTCAGATTAAGCGTTACAAACCAGCGTGTACACTCACCACAGCTGTCACGATAATTACAAAACTATTAATTTTAATATTTAAATGATAGTTTTATGTCCTTTCCTATTTTATACATGGTTTGCGTATCTCGTCGATCAACGCCTTGTAATTACCCGCGGATGGTCGTATGACATATCATACCTATTTTTCATTCTGGACAGACAGTCAATTGTATACTTTGCACGTTAGATTTCTTTATGTAATGATTAAAAAAAAATGGTTAATTACAGTCAAAATAGACGAACTAATATGAAGGTAAAGAAATACTTGGCTCGTCCAGCGAGATTGTCTAGATGGGGTTATTGTACGAAGAAGTTTCTGGAATTCTGCAAGAGAACTGATTTCCATGGTTTTAAGTATATTGCAATGGAAGATCTGAGCATTACCGAAAGGTTTGTAAATGCAAGTTTGAAAAATATATTTTTACGATTTAAAGTTTTCTTTATTAATAGCTTACAGTAATTTAATGATTTAATGGTCTTAATATTTAAAATTTGCTAACGTAGTATAGAAGAGTTATTATTGGGTTTTATTTCTTTTTTAACCAAAATATATGTAATCGAATTGAACGAAGACAGAGACTATATCTAGAGAAACACCTGTATCTTATTTCTTATTTATCAAAGCAAAGCAAAGCATTATTGATCAATTCATCTGTAGTTTGAAGCTATTCAATATAAACTTAAAGTTTTTTTATAAGATTGATAAAACTAGAAGTAAAATGTAATTCTTTTGACAGAAGTGTGTGGGGTGTCGCTGTTAGTATAAGCGTCATTTGTGCCGCTTTCTTTGTCTTCACAGCATACAGGTGGTACGCCAGAAATCCTATTGTTACCGTAAGTTCTTTACCATATAGAATTTTCTTTTTAATGATTTTTGCGAACGTCTGTTACTAGTCATTTTCAGATATAATAAGTAGTGCTAATCTGAGTGAGGACGCTCGCAAGGGTTCTATTGTATTTTTACAAAATAAAACGATTGACCTCTTAGGTTTGAATTAAAACAAAAATTTGTTTAGTCAAGTTCAATTTCAAATTTTTACGCACTTCGAATGGTTTTGTACGCAATGTACGCGCGCGATGAGAGTTTTGACTGTCTTTTGCACGCAAACATGAAAAGTATGCCCATATTATGTTCCTAAGTTGCACGCGAACCGCACTGTTTCCGATAGAACAGATTGCACGTGCTGCTGTGTCAATTGCTCGCTTAGTCGCTAATCAATGGCGAACATATCTAAAGGGCCATATTATGATCATGCACGGGCATAGGCTTGAACGGTTTAATTAACTAAACGACCAAAAATCGATTAAACAAATATAAATATGTAAAGCAAAACCTTTACTCTTTTTACAAAAATTGTACGAACGGAGGAGTATGAAATTTCGCATATTTATACTTTATATAGAGAAATAGCGCAAATAGCTAATATATTTTTATTTATCCATAAAAAACATTAAATCAATAAAAAAAACATTATACACAAAAATGAACCGACTTCTGATCTGACCGATTGCTGAGTAATCGGTGAACATCCATCAAAAAGGTTTCCCTGATGAATTGAAAACCTCCTCTTTTTTCGAAGTCGGTTAAAAGGATAAGTGATATGGTGTAAAGAAAACATTTCATCATGTATCATGCTATTATATAAATGTAATTTAATGAGAATAATAATATAATATTTAATTGAATCAGGCGTTAATTTGAAAAATTCAATAATAAATAATCACAAAATTATTTAAATAAACCTATATACGCAAAAGTTCATGCAGCGTAAGCAAGCAAGCACTGTTCACCCTCCGACATATGCAAACGCACAAGCGAGCAAGGGTTGAAAGCACAAAACCCCAAACAGACACTACGCACTTAATGTCTCAAAGAAATATTACTAAAAAATAATTATTATACTGAAACAAAGTAGCGGGACCAACTGGTAATATTATTAAGATACGGTCTTTCAAACTTAATGTGTTAATACGGACGTGACATATGGAGACTAAGTTACTTATACAGTGCCCGTCAAGAGTTGGTTGAAGTTAATGTCTACGCATTTCATCCACAGAGATCTGTAGAGCATCTGTCTTGTTTAATCAAATTTTCAATAGACTGTGATATAAAGGACTTTGCATTGCAATTTGCTCTATTATATGCAGATATTAAAAATTGTTTATAGCATATTTAAGACCAGAACACATCAGCTCACTGTGACGTCGTTCCGTGACAATAGTAATATATTTTTGATCATAACTTTTGTTCTCAGACTTTCAAAAAGATTTACATAAGTAGTTTGTCTTTGTTAAATCTGGAGGAACTTACTGAAGGTGCCATTACTTTTGCTTTCGTAAGGTTAAGTAGGTAATTGTTTTTTTAATCTTTATTTAAATAGTTTTGTCACAAAAAAGCAACTTTGTCACTCTATACCTTCTCTTCAAATAAGCACATTTATCTAACTTTCAAACCGAGCCTGAGTTTGTGAGTTTGTACAGCGCTCTGGCCTCATCCGATAAAGGATAGGCCAAAACACTATTTACTTCACCGATTTCTCTAATTATGCTATGGGACATTGATAAGACATACCGGAAATTTTCATTCCGAACGCATTCCATCAAAAAGTAGGTAATTGTTACCAGATAAAAAATCAGATTGTAAAACTAATAAATAATAAGTATCACAAATAGTAATTTTTTAATTTTATTTCTGTCAAACTTAAACTGGGATTTCTCTTAATATTTTCACTAGCTTTTGCTCGCGACTTCACACGGGTTGATGATTTTGTTATATCGGAAGTCCGCTTAATTTTTTGTTTGTCTAGCCGGTACGACACGCGCGCCACCTACTGGAAGTTGATTGTACTATGGATATAACCTTCTCACAAGTACAAAAGGCAGCGTATAAGATAAGAAAATACAAACAAATATTAATTTCTACATATTAGATTAAGTAATGATATCATATGAGGAGATTGGTTATATTGACGTAAGTTAAGAATCAATAGTAATTTGAAATTCATTATTACTTCTCAGAATGAGAAACTTTTTTATAATTAATCATATTTTTTGTCAATAATTCACATAGATCTAGATTAGATCTGAGTGGGCTTCAGATTTAATCTGATCTAGATAGGAGTAAGTTTTTATACTTTTACAAGATAATTGGTGCTTATAAAAATATTTATCAAGGTAATTATGAAAAATAGCTTTAATCCGATAAAAAATATGAAAACAGAATGTAGCGTATAACTTCAAAGCAGTTTCGACATGGTTGCCATGATATTGCGGTCAAGCGAGCAATGGCAACCTAAACTCTATGTATTTCGCTCTCTCATATAAGTAAAAACTAAATTGGACGCTGATAAGCAATACTGTGTCAAACCACACGGACGTCATTTTGCGAAAATGGCGTCGAAAGATGTCAAACCTATTCTTAACAAATTTGTTAGAAGACATATATATCCATCTTCCCTTTTCTATTTTGATCAAATTTATAATTAATTAATAGCAGATTGGTATAATAATGAGTTTTATCTAAAAATTAGTTTTACATATATATTACGTTATTGCACATTATTAAATTATGAGCGCACTTCAGTTTTAGAAACATTAAATTAGAAAACTTTTTTCGGTACTTTTTTAGTGTGACTTAAAAAATATTTGAATAATGTTAAAATCATGACGAATTATAGAATACATCAATTTTTCCAAATTTGACTTTTTATGGGTTGACACATTATTGCTTATCAGCATCCAATTATCCAAGTGATATATTATAAAAACGCCTGCGTCTAAAGATATGTAACACTGCAAAAAGGCATTCATTTTTTTTGAATTAATAGATATCTCTTAATCCAGTCTCGATAATTTCCCCGACAACATATCAATAATCTCTAAAGCCGTGTTCGTCTTATACGTGCCCATTACCATTTACAGTGTACGTGATTGAAAAGTAATTAATAATTATAAATATCAATTATTAGCGTTTGTCTTTGTCTTCACCCTCGTTTGTGATTAGATATCTTATTCTGATGTATTTTGTAGTGTTGCTCTCACAGAAGATCGGCGTGAGGTAGCTAATGTAGCTGCATTATGTATGGTGAGAGAGTGAGAGGAAGCCTAACTCCCATTTGCATTTCTTTCCTTACTCCCCCTTTCATCCGTTATTTCTTTTTTAGTTGGTAACACATATATGGCTTTCGGCGGTAATCATATAATATCCGGTGCTTCGCCTGCTCATGTTTGTTATTTAAAAAAAAATGTAATGTTTAAAATCTTCCGTTTTCGTAGCGAAATAAAATGTAGATACTAGACCCGTTCGGATACTGGGCGAAATAAATAATTAGTTACTTAACCGTTGTAAACTGAATTTTTAATCATTTAAAAGCGGGGTATCGCTCGTTAGTCAGCTATTTTTATATAGAATCTTACGTTATATTAGCGAAATAAAATATAGATACTAGACCCGTTTGAATACTTGGTACAGTCAATAATTAGTTACGTAAACGTTTTAAATTGTATTTTAAATGAAAATATTATATTTAAGATATTTACTTACTAAACTTCCATGTACACAGTATGTATGGCTTTTGGTAGATGAATGGATGAGGACATGTTACGAAGTCTTAGCCTTATTTTCTTTGTTACTAAGAACAGAACAGAAGAAATCGTTTTTGTAATGACATCATTGGTACATGATTGCAATCAATTCATTGAGTACGGCAATACTGGCCTACATTAGGAATACCTTTGTCTACCCTTTGTTTCACGGAGTTTACACTTCGATCGACGCGACCCTGTCTTAAGAGATTATTTTGTGCTGCGAGTTATTTTAATTCTGTGATATTTCGTGAGATAGTTATCTAAATGATATGGTGTAAGATTTACTCTTTATTAAATACTTAAGATAAATAACATTTATTTAGATAAGGATTATTACTATGCCTGTAAAACATGAAAAAAAAATCATTGTTGCATCATATTTGGCAATCATAAAACAGTTTATTGTGAGTGAACCTTAAAAGGCAGACATTGTTACTGCTGACTATTTTAAACTTTTTAAGATGAACAATGTCACCACATATTATTTTCGTGTAAATTTTTACACAGCGCACGCCATGGAAGCCTTAAAGCGGCACGATTTTTATCAAATATTAATATCAAATTTTTAACACAATACACATAAACAAATAAAAATATAGAATAACTACATTATTTTTTAATTGGTACTATAATTTCAAAATAGGTTTCGTAATTCTGGAAAATATTTCGTACTTACAAAATTATTTTTCCCATATTATATTAATATGGTATAGACATAGATTTAAGGTTACATTTTTACAAATACAACCATTAATATATATGGTCTCTAAAGTTGTAATCTTTTCATTTGGTCTCGTAATCTGCAATGAGTTGGATCACGAGTCTAAGGGTGCCATTTATTAGGCCTTTGGAATCTGGCTCCTGTTGCATCATCAGTCTGTAATATGACTAGAGTAGAACGAACGCCGTACATGCATCACACTGTTCATTCGACTCGTGGAATATAATTTATAACTAGTATGCAAAATGTCAATGTCTCGCTTCGATGCGGAAAGTGTCCAACACATAAATTCCATTTGATAGGTCTCTTAATATTTCTGCACAAAATTGCACAAATTGCACATCATTTCATCGTCTATTCGTAAATTCATTCTTAATCTTTATTATGGTTTCATTGGTATGCACGTTCAATTATTAAGAAAATAATAATAAAAGAAAATTAAGCAAAAATGTATTAGTCGTAATGGAATAATTTATCCGTTATACACATCTAGTGGATAATTTTTAAAAGCTGTCGCTATCAAAACTTGCTACATCCTGACACTTAACAGCGTTTTATTATAAAAAGATGAGTCAATTTAAAACGTCGCATTATTTGGTAGCGATAGATTAAAAAAAGCCAAAACCAAAGAATTGAATTGAATTAGAAGAATTATTTTTAAAATGAGCCCCGTGTTGGCGTGTTTTATATTTCACATTACTTTTTAGGTAATAGAGAGCACCCAAGGCGCTATTTGGGATGTTCCGTTTCCTGCAGTAACAATTTGTGACTTGAACATTATATCAAGACGAGCTGCAATTGCGTTTTCGACAAACATGTCAGTATGAATGTACTTTGAAATACACACAATACATATCGCTTGTTTGCAAGAATATCGTAGCAACGCAAAATTCTAACAAATAGAACTAAGTATGTCAAAAGACCATAAATCTTTCATGTTTTATCATGAAAAGAGTTGTAATAATGAATTTTCTTTAAATCAATAACATCAAGGGATCGTTTAAATTTTGCAGCTATGCACCAACACATTAATGAAGAAATTTGAAAACCTCATTCCGTAAAATTCATAATTTTTAGTTGCATCGATATTCTTGAAAAGCAGCGATATGGTGAACTATTATTAAAGAAAACAATATAAAAGACAAAACAGTAATGGCGTACTGTGATAAAATAGTTTCAGTATGTCATTAATTAAGAAATTTATTTATTTAATATTTACAACAGCAGAACGGAAATAGTATCATTTTTATAAATTATTTGTCGTATTTGTTCGAAAGTTTAGTCCCTTGCTGTCACAAACGAGCGCAATGCTTATTTTGTGTATTATTAAAAAAAAAATGTTTAAAAATAAAAAAAAAAACACCGTAAGTCGTTTTGTTTATTTTTAACCACTTTTTTATATATTAGCGATATTTATGTAATATTAACCAATTTAAAAAATCATGATAAAACAGTGAACGCAAAATAAATCTATACATAAGTTTATTTTGAACAACATTAAAGAAAAACTTCATTTTTTAAAAACAGAACTCTTCCCGAAAACGTGACATCAGATTTCATATTAAAGACTCTAAAGATCGTACCGCTACTACATTCCCCAACAATTGCCGATCCGGCCCAAAAGAGTGACCTTCGCAAACTGCAAGACGCTTTGGATCTTAATGACATTACCATAGAAGCTTTATTCAAACAAGTAAGTTTTACATTTTAACACCTATTAGAACTATAGTATTATATATATATTATTATGTAAGAAAAAAATGTTTAAACTATTTTCAAGAGCGATATTATTATTTATTTTTTATATTCATTCAAAGTATTTAAGACTGTACAATTTACATGATACGAATCAATAATTAAAAATGTATTAGATATGTATTTTGCGATTTACGTATAATCGTTGATATGCAAATCGTATTTTTATCTAGCTTGTTTAAAGAAAATAATTCATTAGTCACGATCGACAAAATGATATACCTAACAAAGTTTATGAAAATGAAATAGAAAACAAACGTATAGTTTGTATTTATACATGTTGATTTTATTTTTAAACATAGCATCTAGTCTACAGCAGTCGGGATAGTGTTATAATTTTCATGAAAATCTGTTGAGCCCTTCAGAAATTATGACGGTATAAAAAAACTAACATACATATATATGTATACAGGTATATTAAATTTCAAAACAATATTCACTTTTTTCATCTGTAAAAAAGTCAAGAATGAGCGCCTAATCAGTGAAACATTTGAGCGTAAATCTTAAGAAGAAAAGTAATTTTAGGGCGAGTTTTATTCTGAGAATCTAAATATATATAACTCAAAAGTGGCTGACTCGCTGACTGACATAGTGCTCTATCAGCACACAGACCAAACTACTGGACGGATCGGGCTGAAATTTGGCATGCAGGTACATGTTATGACGTAGGATGAAAGTTTGTATGAAACTTTGTCAATTTTAAGCCGATTGGACTAAGACTTTGCATGCATAAAGCTATTATGACGGAGGCATCACACATCGCAGACGAAGTCGCGAGTATTAGCTAGTTATTAACTATAATGCTGGCCTACATTTTTCCAAACAATTAAACTTTAATGTCACTTTAATATCCTTCCGTTCCTTTCTTTCCTGATTAGTCAAAGATTTTAGTGTAAATCATATCAAGAATTTGTAGGAGAAGAAGAATGTATTATCTCCGAGTATAAGTTAAAAGGATTGGCATAGAAAATATCCTTGCTGCATTTCTCGTAACATTTTTATATCTCCTAGTTTGTCTCTTACTTCTACCTATCTGTCAGTTTGATTCCTAGTCTCATTCGGGGTCCGTATTTTGAAATGTAATCAATGTCACGGTCCGATTTTTCTTTCTTTAGATCTAATAAGGTTTTAAGCCAACTAAAAGTTTACACCATCACGAATATTTGGGTGCTGATAAGCAATAACGTGTCAATCCACAAAAAGTCAAATTTGAAGATATTGATGTATTTTGATACTTTTCAAAATAGAAAAGAAAAGATGAATATATACATTTTCATATTATTTTTTTAAGAATAGGTTTAATATCTTTAGACGCCATTTTCTCAAACGAAGTCCGCGTGGCTTGACACAGTTTTGCTTATCAGCGTCCATTTAGTTTGTTGAAATCAAATAATAAACTTAAATATGTAAATATAGTCTGAATGTCTGTTTAGAATAAAGTTGGTGTTAAATTAATGAATACTATTGTCATTAAATTTTAGAGATGTTTACGAGTACAAGCAATGTAAGTTAATTTTAAATAGAAACTGAATCTAAGAAGATTAAAATCGTCTTAGATCACTGCTTATTTAAGGTCTGCAGAAAATAAGCCAGCGGTCCGGATACGTTTCGTCATTTGATGACCCCTGATACAGATCAGATGAAAAATATCAAATGACTTTGTCAATCCCTGCATAACTCTGTAGTTATGTTTATGTTATCATTTCTAGAAAATTCCTAAATATTATAAGATTTATCGAATACTTAATTCTTTCTTTACACTTTATCTGTCTACGAAATAAATCATCAATCTGTTACACGAAATTTCTAGACAATTAAATTTTGCATTTCCACCTACTTACAAAATTAATATTTAAATTATTAGATTAATAAATATATATATGGTATACCTCCTTGAAGTTTAATATGTATTGTGTTTGTCATGGTAACACGATAACGTTAAGACTATTCTATTCTCGATTCAAAATTTAATATATCTCACTTTTAAATTTTATCTAAATCCGTTTAGCCATTAAGGCGCGATTGTCTTGCTCTATTATTTAAAATTATAAACATGTTGTATCTGTGGTAAATAGAAAAGGCGGAAAAACGCGCGCTCTTGACTGTCAGTTGTTTTGTGCTGAAGGTTTCATTTTAATAATAGTTTAAACACTACAATTTAGCGACGAGCTAGTAAACTACGCATGATTAGAAAGAAAGTGTAGTAAAGTACGATTAAAATGGCTACTAGCGCATAATATTATATTTATTAAGAATTCAACACAATGAGATTAGTACCCACATCCTCTAACGATTAGTGCCAAGGCCTATATATAAACTATAAACTATGTTTCTTATAACAGCAATATTATTTTTATGACTATTTTAAACATTACTTATTTATATGCAAAAAGTGAAATAGCTATTTATTACATTCATAAAATTTACAGCCTAACATACTCGTCTTCATCCTTTCCGTTAAAATTATATTCCACTTTATTTATTCCCTTTTTAGCTGCCAACACATTTGCAAGCTACTAGTCCTGGGAGTCGGTGATCTTTACGTCAGGTGAACTGCCTGCTCGTTTGACCGTTATTTTCATGAAAAAAAATGGTCCTTCTTCCAGCTGTCCCCCCTTTCTTCCTGCAGCAACTTGATCGAACGATGCATGTGGAAGAACACAATTTATCGCTGTGAGCAGATTTTCCAGCACGTATTTACTGGTATCAACTTGTGCTGCACCTTCAACTATTATGCTGTCGACGACCCGGATACTGAGTAAGATTTACTAAATCAGTATAATACACAATTTACATAATTAATTTATTTAATAATACATTATTTAGCTGGGTTTTTCAAGATATGTTTATTTAAATTGCAAAAGGAATTGAAAATTCTCTCTCACTTGTCGCGTGTATATCTTCATAATTTTTTCCTTACTATGTATTTTTTTATGTCCAAAGACATAATCAACACTTTGCAGCTATCACCTAGCTAGCAATATAATAACCTAGCAATCGTTGAAGGGCCGCCGATATTATTCATTTTTATTTTACAATAATATAAATGAAAAGTGTATGATAAAATACAATACAAATAATAGAAAATAATAATGATGAAAACTATTATTGACTCATAAAAGATATAATCATAACATTTTACCAATATTTCTTTATTTGACAGGATTAGATCATTTCGCTTTTCAACACCGAGGCGAGTCGCTTCCTGCGGCTACCAGACTGCTCTTACAGCCATCCTGAAAACTGACCCGGCCGACTATTACAGTACAACTTTTGCTTCACTCGGCTCTTTGGTGAGTTTTGTAATAATATTAGTTTTTAAATAAATTAAAGTAAAGTAACAGCCTGTAAATGTCCCACTGCTAGGCAAAGGTCTCCTGTTAAGTTTAAAGTAGATAGAAAAATATTTTAAAATGTTCATAATAAATTATTTTTGTTAAGGAGAAAATCAACGTTGTAGATAAGACGAATTATGTCAACGCTGCTATCACAGAAAAATATAATTAATAATAATTGAGACGCAATTTTCTTTTCAATCAATCAATAAAATCAGTCAATATACACATTAAAAGCTTAACATATTGTGCATGAATAATTATTATATTTTAATTTGTGTATAATATAATCGACATCTTCTGGTATGAAGCAGGTAATCAATCTGCAGGTTAACTATTACAAAATGATCCATTCTGACAGTTGATTATGATTTTTTTTACTGTCAAAATGTGGCAAGTTTTTTATTACATTTATTATATACTAGCAGTTACTCGCGGCTACGCCCACGTATATTTTGGATTTCAGCTAAATAAATCTACCAGCGGAATTGTGACCTTTTCAGGATTTTATAGCCCCCAAGCGTCATTTCAGGGAATGATTTTGAAATTCTGGAATATATGTATTTAATTATTTTCCCTAATGTTTGTGCTGAATTTAAGGATAATCGGCCAAAGAATATATTTTCACCATACAAACTTTACTACCCCCTTGCACCCCAGTGTGGAATAATAGTACCCCGTTTTCTATTTTATATTTCACTAGCTGTGCCCGCGACTTCGTTCGCGTGGATTGAATGCTAGGCATGTCTCCTGCAAAGCAAGGTTATAATAGTTTGCAGTGCTGCTCAAGAAAGGAGCTTTTTACTTTGAATCTGGGAACTTTCTGGTTGTATTTATAAGCAGACACTAACTCAGATACGGTATTCCTCCACGGTTTTCACTATAAATGTTGAAGAAAAGTTATTTTGTGGTAGTCTTTAAAATATCGACTGCAAAACAGTAAGTTCGCACCTAGGTTCTCCTTGTATTATATATCGGGTGACTTTTTCTACTGGGCTTAATAGGCCAAATCCGGAACTATAAGGAATCGCGAAAGATACTTAATGGAGTCTCGTGTCCGATTTTGAAAAATCTAAAACTGCATCATAATTTTTTTTATTTTATGATTTTCCTGGGCAGAAATAGAGCCCACTAATTAAAAAAAATACATTCTGTATTATTGCACCACCTAATAGTGTTACTTGTAAAGATCAACTTTTGGAAAGTAATAGTAAGCGGCAAATTAAAGGAACAGGTTTTTTTACAAAATAACATTAAATCTATACATTAATTAAGTTAAGTATTCGATTCTACATAGACATAATCAAATATGTGGGTTAAATCATGGGTTCCGGTAAGTTTAGAAAAAAATGTGCGTTACTTCGAACAATTTCTTTATAAATTGCATCAAAATGCTAGTCACCTACTAAAGTGAGGAAGAGTGTGAACAATACAATCTAAAATATAAAAAATGAATTACTCACAGCAACTTCTTTTATGTTTGTCTTTTTTTTCTATGTGAGTTATACAAAGTTGATAGAATGTCCCGTTTGTTTTGGTCCCCGTCATCTACTCAGTTACCTAGGTAGGTTTAGATAATTCTTAAAAAGATGAATCAATTTGTTGAAAATCTACATTTCACTGGACTCGGCTATTGTACTCACCCGGTATTAGCGTTACAACATCCCGTTGCTAAAGATTTAATTAATGTAAGAATTTGATAGAATTTTGTAAAAAAAAATAGCCTTTTCTTTTTGTTATAGTTTACTGTATAGTATTACCTTACTAAAGTTGATCTTTATAATGTGTGAAGGTATCAGATGGTACAATACTACAGAATGTTATTTTTTTGCAAAATCAACGTGTTCGTTTCTGGCTAGGAATACTTATTTTTCAAAAAACTAATGATGCAATTTTAGTTTTAATCAAAATCGGCTCTGTGACTTAAATTATTTTTCGCTTTTGCTTATAGTTTCGGTTTTGTTCTATCATATCCAGTAAAAAAATTACCCAGTGAATATTTTGTTTTTTAAAATGATTATATTAATATAATATATATGTTCCCTATTTGAATCAGATATTATTCACTATTTCATTGGTTTCAATTTTGTTCCTTATAAAATTGGCTTTCTGCTAGTGAAAGTTTCATCAAAATCGGTCCAGCTGTTTTAGATATTAGCCGAAACAAACCGAGTGACATAGATATACAAAAATTTTAATATTGGTAATTTTGTTGTAAGTACCGTGTATACTTTCATATGCATTTATTTAAAATTACAAACAGACACATCAATTTTATTTATTTGTATAGATATATACCTTCCCTTCTTAAATCGGAAAATGTTCACTATTTTATTGGTTTCTCCAATATTTTCTTATCGTGTAATTCTCTTTTTTAATTATTGATTAAAATAAATATATTTTTTTAATATATGTAGCCTAAGTTAATCCTTATAATATTAGCTATAGGGGCTGCTGTAATGTTTTTAAGAACTTTTTAGACTTTGTGATATTTTGTGATTGTTTTCTTCCATTCCCACTCCCTTCTCTGGGCCTTACGTGATTGGACATCCTCTAACTGCGAGTGAAAGTCCCATCAAATTTGATTCAGCTGTTTCAGAGATTAGTCGTAAGAAACAGACTGACAGTACTTGATGTAAGTACTTTCATGCATTTAGTGAAAATCACAAAATAATGTTCGACGTGACCCCATTAGTTGACATATCTTTTTTAGCGGGCACAAACGCACAGATAAACAGACAAAAATTCTAACAAATTTTGTTTTGGGTTCTATTGCGTAGGTAAAGGCCTCCAATATTTTTTTTTCATATATCTTACATGTACAGACAGCGACCCGTTAGAATTTTTTTCATATATATATAGATTTAAAAATATCTAAAGTAGAAGTAACCCCAAGTCACTCCTTATAACATTTGCTAACTGCAAAAAGTACCATCAGAACCGGCTAAGTCGTTTCAGAGATTAGTCGGAACAAACAGATAGACAGACAGACTGACAGACAAAATTTTTAAAAATGTATTTTTTTTATGTAGGTACTGTATATACTTTCATGTATTTAGTTATAAACACAAAAAAAATGTTCAACGTGATTCCTTAAATTGACATAACTTTTTTATTTATGGACCGATTGACATGAAACAACCCCTAAATGTTAAGTGAAGCTTACTACAATATATTAGTGAAAACCCCATCTAAATCGGATAAGCCGTTTCTGAGATTAGCGTGCACAAACGCACAGATAAACAGACAAACAGACAAACAGACAAACAGACAAACAGACAAACAGATAAGCATTCTAAAAATCATTGTTTTGGGTTCTATGCGTTGGTATAGGCCCCCTATAATATTTTTTTTCATATATCTTCCATGTACAGACAGCGACCCGGTAGAATTGTATTATTAGTATAGATATAGATTAGTATCACCCAGAAGTATGTATGTGTATTAAGTTTTAAGTTTATACGACCACGGAATAAGATTTTACATACAAACGTTTTTACACCTTTTCACCCTTTTAGGGGTTAATAATCAAAAATTTCCTACAACCTAAAAGCCCCCTACAGCAAAATTTCAAGTTCGTAAGCCTCAGCGGTTTAGGCTCTGCGTTGATGAATCAGTCAGGACAAGTGATTTTATATATATATATAGATTAGTTTTTATTAGCTATGCCCACATTGTCTTTCATCTTCAACTTTCGTTTTCATCATCATTGTCGCATTTAATAAATAATTTATAGATATGATGATACAATATGATACAGAATGATGAATTTTCTTCAATAAACTTTAATGTAATTCCTTTTAATTCGTCCGCCATTTTTTTTCCGACTTTACTGACACCGAAAATCATATTTCGCGCGCTGTAAAACACGTCTTTCTAAGCCTGTTATAGCGCCTGCGTCAAGGGATCTGAAGAGTCTAATGTCCGCTTTTGATAGCCCACTGACGCATGCACTTCTAAACCTAATAAAATAAATCCTCGACGAATTGAGATCGTTATTTTTTGGAAGTCGGTTATAAAAGTTCCTAGTGGTTAGAACACGTCGATTTCAACCGATGATCGCGGGTTCAGATCCTTAGCCAGCACCGCTGACGTTGCAAGTGATGAAGGAAAACATCGTGAGGAAACAACTAAATCTGCCGAGAGAAATCCTGATACATGTATATCTACTAACCCACAGTGGAGCAGCGTGGTGGATTAAGTTTTAAATATTCTACTTTTAGAACAGGAGGCCTTTTCCCAACTGTGGGACATTAAAGGCTATTTACTTTACTTTTTTTACTAAAAAGCCCAGTGTGGACTTACTATCGCGGCGCACGGTTTCAAGTGTTATTACGTATGCATGAGCACGTCTCATGTTCGCAATTGATTGCCTTAGGCCGCATATACAGTGTAGACATGAAAAAATAAACTGATTACAGTAACTTAGATAATTAATATATAAATAAAATAGCTGACATTCGTCAGCTGTGAGTTTTCTATACAGATAAATAAAATTGAAGTAGCTGTTTGTAATATCAAATTAATAGCTTTTAACTAAATTCATATGAATGTATATATGGTACACAATTTTTTAAAATTTTGTCTGTATGTCTGGTTGTTCTGGCTGGACGGATTTTGACGGATTTTTGACTAGCAGATAGCTAATGTTATAAGGAGTAACTTAGCCTACTCCAGCTGCTTGCCAGGAGACGAACACGCTAATTAAAAAAAATGACTCACTTTGTATTATTAATTTAATACACCATTTAATAGTGTAACGTATAAGGATCAACTTTTAGGGAGTAATTATATAGGGCAAACTAAAGGAAATACTATTTTTTTTACATAATGCTATTAATTAATGCGAGCAAAATGCTCATTTCTTAAGAGACACTATAGAGTACGGTTTTGCCATCCTATAGTCCACGCGAACGAAGTCTCGGGCACACTCATGAATAAGTTACTGAGAATAAAGTCTTTCAGGCGTAAATCTTATGAAAGAGCCGAGATGGCGGTTAGAACACATCTCAACTAATGATCGCGGCTTTTAAACCCCGGCTAACACCGCTAAGTTCTTAAGTGCTAAATTTGTGTTTAAATTCATTTGGTGCTCGGCGGTGACGAAATATCGTAGCGGAAATCTGCATGTGCCGAAAGAAATTCTGACACATGTACATCCGCCAACCCGTAATGGAATAAGCTTTAAAGCTTAATAGCAGAGAAGGACTTTGTCCAGCAGTGGGACGTTTACAGACTGTTGTTTTACTACTTTACTTTGTACGAAAGTCTGTGAGCAAAACTTACAATTACTATAATTCTCGCCTTAAGCTGTAAATAAAAAAACATGCAATGATATTTCATTTATAACTGGACTCTGATAAGCAATACTGTGTCAAGCCACACGGAAGTCATTTTGATAAAATGGCGTCCAAAGATATCAAACCCATTCTTTATCAATTTGTTTGAAGACGTATATATCAATCTTCTCTTTTATATTTTGATAAATAGTATAATGAATTGAAATCAGATTAATATATTTAATGTGTTATCTAATAATAAGTTTTCAAATATTTGAGATTATTGTATAAATTGCAAAATATGGAACGCACTTGAAATTTGAAACAATAAATTAAATTAAGAAACTTTTTTCCTACTTATTCAGTTTAGATGACTTAAAATTATTTTAATAATGTTAAGTAGTTGACACAGTACCAAAGTACGTCAATATCTCAGAATTTGACTTTTTGTGGGTTGACATATTATTGCTTATCAGCATCCTAGTATAAAATCTGTATCTATTTCTAACTATGACAAGCTTGTTAATCGATTTGTTCGTTCAAAGATACTTTTGCCTGTCATACTCAGTTGCCAGCTGGTTGCTAGGCAACGTTGTCCATAGTAGTCGGTATTCTGGATGCGAAAATCTATGAGCTTGTAACATAATTATTTACAATTATTATCCGAATGTGAAAGTAAGAGGGTAATGTTTGTCGAATAAATTTATTAATACATATAAATATATAACTTAATCTGTTCCATTGTGTTCTTCTGTAAATGAACGGCTTTACCTATTTTTAAGTTAAGTTGATGGTAGTTACGTATTCTTTACCCAGAGTGTCACAGGCCATATGACTTCAGCAAAAAATCAACATGGCGGATGGAAATTGTCAAACTAGCGATTTATTGTGATCTCTTGTAGCTTAATCACGTCGACGTATTTTGAAGTGCGACGTGTTGTTATTCAGTCCACTGTCCAGTTTATTTATTTTTTTTTTGTTGTAATTATTGAGCCTTATTTGAATATGGTGCTTTAAGCGTTGTTTACGAAGATGAGCATTCGCTTTGTGTTTTGAACACGATATTTGATGCATATATGCAAATGTTGGCTCATGCAAATTTTTACGTCTTGTATTGTGAAATGTTTGAATTTAACATGGGAAATGTGTCTATTCGATTTTACGTAAAAACAACTAGTTAGTTAGATTTTGGAAATGGACCTACGAATAAATTTAACTAGTTTTCTAACTCACTAAAACGAAGTCCTTCACTGAAGCGTATCCAAATCGTTCATTTTATTTACTTGTATTTTTTGGTAATAATACCTAAAATGAAAAGCACGAATTTTCGAACACTTCTAAAAATATATTATTCAGTTCAAGCATTCGATGAATAGTTTCCCATCTTTAACTCTTATGTGTGGCTGGATGTACGCCATATTTGTCTGCTAAATAAGGCAAGCAAAGAAAAATAGTTATGGTTATTATATAATTAGCGGTCCGCACCGGCTTTTCTTACATTAATTTCATTTAATTTACATCCCTACTTCCCACGCTTAGGAGTGTTACAATTACAAAAAAACGACCTACATATGCATTTATATCGAACCAGAAGCAATCATATTAAATTTCATGTTTGCTTAATTGGAAAATAAAGGATTTTCACACGATCGTTCATGCCTTATTTTATCCCTTTATTTTATTACACGAAAAACCTTTCTTAGTGGATTAGTAGTACCAACTGCCAAAATTTCAAGTTTGAAGCCCCAGCGGTTTAGGCTTTGCGTTGATGAATCAGACAGTCAGTCAGTCAGAATAAGTTATTATATATGTAAAGATACTTCATTCCAATCTTCTGTGAAAGTGAGTTATTGCCACCGCCGAGCCAGCTCGTCTACGAGACGTAATTAGTAGAAATTTTTTTTACGTCTATCGTGAATTACAGAGGACATTTCATTGTGAATTAAAAAAAAATACCCTTACATGAAATAAAATTTTGACCTCTGTACCAATAGTACTATTGGGCTTCACGATTTTTTGAATTTTATTGAATATTTCTTTTCATAAAAATATGCATTGCTGACAATAAACAATGCCGGGGCGTCAGTATGCAGCGTTTGAGTCTACGCAGGGAAGGCGTATAAAGGTGTATTGTGTTAAAAATATTTGGGCGTTTGACGTTCATGAAAAATATGTAGTGAATTGTAGTCTGGGATGGACGCGATAAAATACAGACAATAGGCGCCTTTGCGTAGGTACGTTTCATTTGTTCTTATTTAAAATTTATCAAAAAAAAAAATGAGAATGAAAGAGTATTCTTACTGATTTAAGCAGTAAGAATTCTCTTTCGAATAAAAAAAGAATTTTCAAAATCTGTTAGGAAAAACTGAGTTCTAAGGTAACAAACATTAAACAAACCTACGCTAAAATTTCAGAACCTTTTTTTTTGAAGTCGGTTGAAAAACTATGACCAAGACATTACCTTGGGATGAATAATGTCATCACACATGAACGAAGTGACGCATTCGGATAGTTGTAACAGTTTACGTATATGGCGATCCTAGGAGTTAAGTTCAGTCTGAGTCCATCTTAAAATGTCCAAGGTGTAGATAAATAAGAACAGAGTAAATATTTAAAAATATACGGCATAGACAAAACAATCTATACGATGTAGCTATTCAACTCTTTTAAATAATTTACCAAACTTGAATAAATGAGATTTTATATTACTGGAAACAAAATAATTAATTAACTAAAATACTTATGTAAATAACTGATGTAAATAAAATTGGAAATGAGAGTGGCTTATTTGATTAATAGATTAATTACAGTAACATGGCTATTGAATTCGAATGTATCTATAATTTTCAATATGGTCGTCCGGATAATTAAAAAAAATTAAAAGTTTTATTTATTATAAGATATAAATGAAATGTGATTAATAATAATCTATATATATAAAATCACTTGGGGTGACTGATTCATCAACACAGAGCCTAAACCGCTGGGGCTACGAACTTGAAATTTTGGCAGTAGGTGGCTTTTAGGTTGTAGGCATCCACTCAGAAAGGGTTTTTTGATTATTCACCCCTAAGAGGGTGAAAAGGGGTAAAAACGTTTGTATGCAAAATCTTATTCCGTGGTCGTATTAACTTAAAACTTAATACACATACTTCTGGATGATAGTAATGAAATGTAAAATAGATAACGGGGTACTATTATTCCACACTGGGGTGCAAGGGGGTTGTAATGTTTGTATGGAGAAAATTTATTTTTTTGGCCGATTATCCTTAAATTCAGCATAAACATTACTTAGGGAGAATAACTAAATATATGTATCCCAGAATTTCAAAATTATCCCTTATACTTGTTACCGTAACAATTATGCTGGTAGATTTATTTAACTAAAATTTCAGAATATACGCGGGCGAAGCCGCATGCATCTGGTAGTATTACATAAAAGAGAAACTAACACCGCTTTAATTTCTGTACCGAGTTCAAGCAATTATATTGCAATATTAAACCTATAACTAAATACGTGCATAGATTTATAATTAGACTCTGTTATAATAAATTTGTATTGTATTATATTATATTTAACAACGAATGAACAACAATCCGGTGAAGTACCTAAGTACTTAATATCATTTAAAATTACCAATTAAGATTATTAATCGTGTTATCGAAAACGTATATCGAAAACGTACGTACATATATATTATATTAGTTGGCACGTGATGCAATGCCACCTAAAGTATATATGTAGATATAGATTTTTTGAGCCGGGAACGCATAAGTAACACAAATTTTAAAAATCTGTTATTTTTTTTTTTCTTAAAAAAGGTATATTCTACCTTCGTATTATATGTATTTTGTAAAAAGCTGATATTTTAATATTACAAGCAGACACTTCAATTTGCATACATAAATAAAAGTTTGTATAGATAAACTAAATTAAATTATTTTAACTTATATCATTTTTTATTATTCGGTACTTCTTTTTGAATCATAATAGACAATATATAACATAATTATTTTGATTTTTTTTAATACTATGACGAGAATTATATTTGTAAGTTTTACTCTCGAGAGTAATACTGCCATTTGCACAGGGCCGGGTTTACCCTAAGTGTGATCCTGGGGCATAGTGAAAATGTCGCCCCTGTATCTAAATCATTACCTATATAAATTTGATAGTAGCAAAAGCATTCAAAAGCACAAATTGAATCTCCCATACCACAAATATTACCGCCCTAAGAAATTTACTGGTCTGGCCACTGGTCCTTACTTCCCTATAGCAAATCCAACAACTAAGCGAGTTTCTTAAGATGTTGGTCGGAACTCTTCGCTAAAACACCGTTAACCGAGACGACAACAGGAACAAAACTTTTGAATCTACGCTAACGGCAAACCCTTCGGATAAGCAATAACTAACTACTAATTATTCCACATTCTTAGACTTTAACTAAACATTTTCTATAATGGAATATTATGAAATATATCTAGTTAAGTTGGTCCTCTTTAGTCAGTTTTTCGGTAGGTGTTTATAGATAACGCGTACAACGTCGCGGACTACGATGCGCCGGTTCGTTTGGTGAACCCGGCGACCGAGGTTATGATCGCCGTGTCTCCTGAGCGCACGTACGCCACACCGGGGATCAAATCCTTCCAGCCTGAAGAGAGACAGTGCTACTATAATGACGAAGTAAGTTTATTGTTAATTACATAAATAAGTTGTTTAAATGATTTTAAAATTAAAGATGGTCTCAATTTGTTGTTTTTGTTACGTTTGTTACTTAATAAAAATCAACTCAATTAATTAAATATTAAACACTGATAAGCAATACTGTGTCAAGCCACACGGACTTCCTTTCGAGAAGATGGCGTCTAAAGATGTCAAACCTATTCTTAATAAGTTTGTTTGAAGACGTATATCTTTTCTATTCTTTTTTGATAAAAGATATAATGAATTGAAGCAGATTAGTATAATGAAAAGTTTTATCTTAAAATAAGTTTTTAAATATTTGAAATTATTTTATAAATTGCAAAATATGGAACGCTCCTGAAATTCCAAATATTGAGTTCAAAAACTGTTTCTATACTTATTTAGTTTAGATGACTTGATATTTTTTTGAATAATGTTAGATAGGTGACGTAGTATCAAAATACATCAATATCTCCACATTTGACTTTTTGTGGGTTGACACATTATTGCTTATCAGCATCCAACTCTAACATAACTTTTGTATGGAGTTCATAATTTAGGGATGATTTATAATCTTGCTAGATTCTAATCCAATGATATTTGCAAGTTAATTATTTCGTAACGCAAAACGGTATTGTTAAATATTCATAAGAAATGGACGCTGATAAGCAATACTATGTCAAGCCACACGGACTTCATTTTGAGAAAATGGCGTCTAAAGATGTCAAACCCATTTTTAACAAATTTGTTAGAAGAAGTATATATCTTTTCTTTTATTTTTTGATAAAAAGTTTAATGAATTAAATTAGTAAAAAGTTTTTCAAATATTTGAGGTTATTGTATAAATTGCAAAATACGGAACGCACTTGAAATTCGAACCAATTAATTAAGAAACTTTTTTCCGTACTTATTTAGTTTATATGACTTCAATTTTTCTTAATAATGTTAAATACGTAATGCGTTATCAAAATACATCAATATCTCCGAATTTGACTTTTTGTGGGTTGACACATTATTGCTTATTAGCATCCAAATATTCTCCGCACACCCAAACCCAAATATGAAATTATCTGACACATTTTCGACGTCAATTGGATTTAAAGTAACGATTTTAACTGAGTGTTTCTAAATTGTATATTTAATAACGGTAGTTTTCGATATTGGAAGAGTTTTGCAGAGTTAAAACAACATTATATAATATTATGAACTTCATGAATAAATGATAGAGATATGAGGTACTAAAGTTTGAATATTTTTAAATTAGGTTTTTTAACCTGTCGTTGAATTAAAAATTTAAACTTATAATACAGAGAAAGTTTGTTCGGTTTTAATCCGGATTCACGAAAAACTACTAATCCCTTTGAATAACGTAATAACTAAGTACTAATTATTTCATGGATAAGAATTATTGTTTTTAATAATAAATTGAATTATCATATAAAAGTATAGTATTAGTGTTATAAGAAAGATAATATAAATAGAAAATCACCTAACAACTGTTCAGATAAAAGATTAGTACTAGAATGATTAATTTAATAAGGATCAACGGTATACAATGAAATATATTCGAAACAAAAGGCGATAACATAAAATAATATCGAATAGTAAATACGTCCGTCCCATTCTAAGTCGACCACGACCGACGATCACGAGTATGAGAGGTGACCGGCGAGTTGATTGCCGCGTGAATCACGCAGCTACGCCCCCTTTCGATATGATCAAGCGTAGCGCCGCCCTTTTTCGAGAGCCTTCTATACAATATAGCTCCGCCTAAATTCAAACTCAAAACGTTCTCTATTCAAGCATTTTTAAACCTTCAAGTTACAATGCTTTAGACCTATAGTCTAGTTTTCTTCACTTGTCTTATTTAGCAGACAAATATAGCGTACTTTTAGCCACACACAAGATTTAGACAAGAAATTATCGATTGAATGATTGAACTGAAACATTTTTTATTATGCAAAATTATAATGAAAAATATTTTTTTGTTCGTGATTGTCATTCAGGTTATTGTTACTAAATAAAGACAAGTTAAGAAAAAAAGACTATACATATGTATAGTACTACCGGTTCGGATTATGTTGTCTAGGTATAAAAAGCGTTCCTTACGCAATGGTTACTCTTTTTAGAGTAAAATTAGTATTGATATCCTTCTAACAGTAACAAGGGGGTTAATTGTGTAAAACTCGCTTCCAAAACGTACTACAGTCTGATAGTTAATATCTGATTTTTGTATTGAAACGTTTTCGTTAACTGTCATAATGTGGCATGTTTTGATAGTTTTACGCGATTGACTCTCTATATATTTTAAAACTCTTTTACATTAAACGTAATTACAACTTGCTGTATACAATGGTAATCTAAGTTCTTACGTTCCCGAGGCCTCTCCATTTCCGCGCTGAGGAAGGTCATCACATGGATTTTAGTGGGTATACATCTCCACATAACCCGATCACCTCCCTAGGAATCCAGTATCTAGTCTAGTCTAGGTAAACAAAAAAAAGTTATTCAGTTACGACGATGTAACTATAAAAAAAACTCCATCGAACCATTGGTAGTACCTGCGTTTATTAAATGTCATTCGGTCAGCTTATTTTGTGTATTGCATGGGGTGCGCTTTTATCTGTGTCTGTATATACGTATATACAAATGAAACACTGTTCATTTGTCTCGCTAAAACTCGAGAATGTCCGGATCGATATTGCTATCTTGGATCTTTAAATATTTGTGTAAGTTCAGGGAAGGTTTAAACGATGAGAAACATAAATAATAAGTAAAGGAAAATACAAAAAAAAAACCTTAATTTTATTGACCAATATAAACAGTTTTATCATTTGGTGATATTATGTCGTTCATATGTTTGTCTGTTTTATAGCTGTAATATAAAGTTGTTGGAATACAAAACAGTTCAGTTAAAAAAAATGGATTTATTGTAGATAAAAATTATGTAATTCTTAATCACATTTTACACAAATATATACAGGTGATACGAAGTTCACCGGGGCATCTAGTTTTCAAAATAAAATTGAATTATTATCTAAGAACTCTGCTATGTTTGAATATTTCATAAAATATACATGACATTAAAACTTCGATAGGAAATGATAATGAATACGAGATTACTAATAAGTAAATAATTTGGAAAAGCATTCAACTATGAATTTATCAGATGCGTAAATAAATTATCAATTACTTATTTATCGATTGACTAATTTATAATATTTTGCAATTAGTGACCGTAAAGATTACATTGCCCGATATGTTGAAATATCTACTAGACAAAGTCATGGCGATTGACGGTATCGTATTATGAAAATGACTTTGGAATTTTTTACCCTATTTTTAACTTATGCTCGTCAATTGTCTTGTTGACAAATTAATCTGCATGATATGTATCAACATCCATGAACCCACAAAATATCAAATTCGGGAATATTGTTGTATTTTGATTTTGTATCGTCTATGTATTTAACATTATTAAAAAAATCATATCACTTAAACTGAATAAGCATAAAATTTTTTTGTTTAATTTAATGCATCGAATTTTAAGTGCGTTTCGTATTTTTCAATTTACACAATAATCTCAAATATTTCCAAAACTTATTATTATATTATATACACATTTAATATATCAATCTCCTTTTGATTAATTATACTTTTTATTAAAACAGAAAAAGAAAAGATGGATATATACTTCTTCAAACAAGTTTATTCGGAATTGACATGACATCTTTAGACGCCATTTTCTCAAAATGGAGTTCGTGTTGCTTGGCACAGTATTGCTTATCATCGTATATATAACATTACGCTACGACCAATAGTACGGAAGCATCAATAAAAATCTTGCAAAAACGGGAAATAATATTAATTAACACAAATTTAATTTTTCAATTCGATCCAGTAGTTCAAACAAACAAACAAACAATATTTCTTTACATTCTATCTGGCGAGCCCACCTATAACTTTATTATAAGGAAAAACATTTAAGAAACGCCTCCTTTCTGGGCTTCAAGTACATGCAACCAGTGGGCGAGAATCCGTACAAAGTTGAGACTAAGAAGACCCACTTTCTTGTTAGTTATTTATAGTAAATATTCATAATTCCGTCGAACTTAAGGTTTTGTTGTTCCTGTATTATTTGTGAACTAGTACTAAATAGTTAGGTAACGCTTTTAGTCGTCTTTAACACGATTTAATTATCAGTTCAATTATTTTACTATTACTGTATAATTATACAAAAAAAAAGCATTTGCAAGACCAGAGATACTAAGGCATAGCCGGATTAAAACATAATAAGAAATGAAAATTAGCTGGCAAACGAACAGGATGACCTAATTTTAAGTTATCAACGCTGGCCGTCGATATTTACAGAACCAGAGAAGCCGCAAATGCACAACGCTTATATAAGAATAAGGGATGGAAGAGGAAAAGAAGTAAGGAAAGAAGTTCTAATATTTCTGACTCTCTCACTCACCGTACGAAACACAGCTACATAAATTACCACTTCACGATCGTATCTGAGAGTGAGATACGTCTCGGTTGAGCTAGCCCGTAAACGGAATCAGTGGACAGCTAGGCTCACCATAGGTTTGTCCGTTTGTCACGCTTTCACGCCTCACATTTGGACGCTGATAAGCAATACTATGTCAAGCCACACGGACTTCATTTTGAGAAAATGGCGTCTAAATATGTCAAACCCATTTTTAACAAATTTGTTTGAAGAAGTATATATCCATCTTTTCTTTTATTTTTGATAAAAAGTATAATGAATTAAATTCAGACTAATATATTTAATATATTATCTAGTAAAAAGTTTTTCAAATATTTGAGGTTATTGTATAAATTGCAAAATATGGAACAAGTAAATTAATGAAGAATCTTTTTTCCGTACTTATTTAGTTTATATGACTTCAATTTTTTCAGTATCAAAATACATCAATATCTCCGAATTTGACTTTTTGTGGGTTGACACATTATTGCTTATCAGCATCCATTTATAGGACCTACCATTTTAGTACCACTACATCAATAAAACTTTAACGATATGTATACAATTAATATATTGTCTACAAGACATAGTTTCACGATTTTAAAAACGTGAATCCACAATCTTAAAATGAAATCAGTTCGAAAAACAAGAGTCTAGTAAGATGGTTAAAATACGCCATTGCCATATACAATACGCGTATTTTCAATAAGTACGTGACGTTATTGAATATTTATGTAGATTTCTGTATCGCTAATCAATAGCCAGATTGTTATAATACGTTTGCATATATTATCATGATAATAAGTAAATAGGTACGTATCATGGTTTAATGCGCATAATACTTTCCAAAGAGCAACCTTTATCTTATAATACAGGCATTTTTTAAAAATGTATTACGATTTGGTGGATTATATTAATTAGCGGTCGAAATTCGAGCATAATTGATTTAATCATAAGTTTGAACATTATTAAGGTTCTAATGATAATATATTCTTAATTTGACTATTGAGTTAAACAAATCGAATATATAGGCGTGAGCGAATTACATGCTAGTGTGTAATATTTTTCTTTATTAATTAATTGTATTTTTGTGCGTAGTTAAAATATTAATATTGATTATTAATAAAGGGGTAGGTATAAAGTTTATGCTTCACGTATTAATATATATATTCTTTAATGATCTTTCGTATACCCCTTTAATTGTAATTCTTACATATCGACCTACAGATATTATCAAAAATTAGTAATAATCGGATCTAAAAAGGCGCTTTTGTAATTATTGATTTTCTTGTAGGCAAGAGTTACACTCATTAATTTTGCGTTCAGACTTTCATAGATTTACATAAGTTGTTTGTCAATGCTTTACATCAGAAGGAATTTTCTGGTATAGCCTATAATTTTGACAGCCACAGATTTCGTAAGGCTACCTAGGTAACGGTTACAAGTGTAATTCTCGCTTTACAATGAAATCACATAGTAAATTTCTGGTCTTTTTTTTATAAAATACAATTTCATAAATGGATGCTGATAAGCAATACTGTGTCAAGCCACACGAACTTCATTTTGAGAAAATGGCGTCTAAAGATATCAAACCTATTCTTCACAAATATGTTTAAAGAAGTATATACCCGTCTTTTGTTTTCATTTTTGATAAAAAGTGTAATTAATTAAAAGCAAATTGATATATATTGTATTATCTAATAAAATAGTTTTTCAAATATTTGAGATTATTGTATAAATTGCAAAATATGAAACGCACTTAGAAATCGAAATAAGTAATTAAGAAATTTTCTTCCGTACTTATTTAGTTTATATGGCTTGAATTTTTTTTAATAATGTTAATTAGGTTATGTAGTATTATACATCAATATCTCCGAATTTGACTTTTTGTGGGTTGACACATGATTGCTTATCAGTATCCAAATAATTACTTGTAAGAGAAGACATTCCTGTATTCAATTATATGTTTATTCGCATTTTCAAGTTTTAACCCTTAGCATTTCTACATAGAAAAATACAACTATAATTTTACATGAAAAATGTAATTTATGTATTCAATATTTATGTATTCAACGTTATAAGCGAATTACTTTAATGACTACTTCGTTTGCATCTATTTACACACAGTTGTCAAAGGATTGTCCCCTAGTGAACAGTGGTAAACTTAAACTTTATGTGCTTTTAATAAAACTCTCATTCATATTATTTATTATTTGTCTAATTAACAAGTAAACGGACTCTTTTTATTTTTAATCTTTACTTATATAATGTGGAAGTAACTGTTTGTGCGTTTAATAATCACATCTAAATTACAGAACGATTTAAATATTCGGTACAGAGATTGTCAGGCTCAGACAGACAGGCTCTATCTGAGGAAGGATATACATATATAAAGGGTTACTCTTGAATTCGAAACAAGGGCTGTAGGTTAAAATAATAATAATAAAAAATAGGACTAGCACAGACGAAGTCACGGGCACCATCTATGTACTTCGAATTTAATTCTTGAAATACGCCTATTTTAGGCGGATCTTAATTAAGCAATGGAATATCCAACAGAAACATAATTTTGGATTTAGTTTCTATTAAAAATTAACTTTGTTACTCAAACCGGTAAACATCAATGAAATGTAACAATGACCTGCATCAACCGCACTCTAAACTTTAGGAAGTGTTTATAAATTTAAGTTTATATTGTATACATTTTAACAGAGTAATATTTCCTTTGTTAAAATCAAGAACGGAGCAGGTAATAATATCTTCCAAAAACGAACCCCGAATTAAATTAATTGGTGTACCCTTCTATATACAATATACAAATATCTCTGACAATTTCTCTTGTCATATACAAGTTACATCACTTTGTATTTCAACTAGCCGCACGACACGACTCGAACATATGTATGTAGTTCAAGTTTTGTCTTTTCTGGTACATGTTTGACAGTTTATTGATATTTGAACTTGTAATGTTGTTGGCAACTGTTACAAAGATATTATACCTGTTTGGACTTGATTTTCGGTAGTTTATTCTATATTTTTGAAGACTGTAAAGATTTAATTTAAGTACTTTTACTTCTTTGAGTTTTTCTTTAACGAAAGAAAATATCTGCTTTGATTTATCCCAGTTCTAATAATAGTATGAAGTAAGTCAATCACATAGCAATACAGTTTTTTACTTTTAAATCGATTCTGATAACGCATAATAAAATGTCCAAAGCATGCCTAGTTGACCTGTATAATCATTTGCATCACACCAGACTGGCTGATTGACTGATTCATCAACGCAGAACCGAAACCGCTACAAACTTGAAATTATTCACGAAGAAAGGGTTTTTACATATTCTAACCCCAAAAGAGTGAAAAGTGATAAAAGTGTTAGTAAGCGAAATCTTATTCCGTGGTCGTGGATAGAAATGAAAAGTGAAATACAAAATGTGTTATTATTATTCCACCTTTGGATGCAAGTGGGTCTTCAAGTTTGTATGGAGAAAATTTGTTTTTGGCCGATTATCCTTAAATTTAGCAAAAATTTAACTTAGGATGATAATAACATTAATAACTTAATATATGTATCCCGAACTTTTAAAATGTGTGTGTGTTAAATTCAGGAAGGGCAAAATTCAGATGGTAGATTTATTTGGATCAAATTTTGATAGTGTATTTCTATAACGTCAAAGTGATGCACTCCGCAAAGGGGTAAAACATTTGTATGCAAAAGATTATCCTGTGGTCATATTTCTTTAAAAGTTAATACACATACTACTTGATGCTAATAATCTAAATATATACAATTCTAAAGTGACTGACTGACTGACGGATATAGTGATCTATCAACACAGCCCAAACCGCTGGACGGAACGGGCTGAAATTTGGCATGCAGGTAGATGTTATGACGTAGGCATGTGTTAATAAAGGATTTTGATTAATTATACCCCCAAGGGTATAAAATGGGGGATGAAAGTTTGTATGAAACTTTGTCAATTTTAAACCGATCGGTCTGAGACTTTGTATGCATAAAGCTACTATGACGTAAGCATTACAGACATCGCAGAAGAAGTCGCAAGCACTAGCTAGTGAATTATAAAAAACAAAACGTATCAGTATGAACCTTTACAGAGGTGCCATGGGGTAGTTTAGTTTATTGGAGAAAAATAATGACTTGAAAGGTGAAGGTGAAAATAATTCAATATAAATTCAACATTTATTCTACACGTTCAGTATTTAAATCGCTTAAGGGATATCATTTTACTAGTTTTCTAAATCGCTAATATCAAATTTCAAAATATACGTAGGCAGAACCCCGAGGAACTACCAGTTATTTATATTAGCGATGCGCTTACTTTGGTTCGTAGAATAGTGATGCCGTCACTGGCGAAAGACTGACGTAAAAGAACTATTTCTATAATAAGATAAGCCTTTTTTTAGCACTAATGACCATTTAGAATAACACCGTTATATGACAATCGATTATCAATATCAAGTAAATCCAGACAGATGACATAATTATAAAATTTAAGTAAAAACAAATAATAAGCTACACAAAGATATCTGACGTCCTAAAAATGTACCGCCATTCGTTTTGAAACTTTATCAATCTCTTGATAAGTACGACCCAGATTGCATTAGCTGACCCTCCGATGCGTTGGTCAGCGAACCTGGCGTCAGGGTCACGGATTTAAATTCCGTCTATGATAAATATTTTTATCGGTCATTCACATCAGGTACTTTTTCCTGTTTGGGCGTCTCGTATACCCTTCAGGTATAATCCTTATATACGATTTATTTAATTAAGCTAGTGAGAAGCTATTGTATCTAAAGCGGGTTTTAATTGTTTTTGTTATTTTTACGTTAGTTCAACTGCACAACCTGGGTAAGAGTGATAAAAGTTGAAAATTGTCACTACCAAAAATTTGGTTGCCATTTTTTTTTTTCTAGACACGTTGGAATTAGGTTGCCTATATATACGAGTTAAATTGTCTATTTAAGAAATTAATAGAAAAAAAACTTGCTTGTAAATTTTGGTAAGGACACATTTGCCACTAATAAGGACCTGTCCATTAATCACGTGATGTTTTTAGCTATTTTCTAGAACTTCCACTCTCCCCACTTGTGTTACGTGATGAGGTTTTGGACTATAATATACCTAATACTAAAAAAAATTCTTAACTTTAAAAACAGATATAAATCGCATTAAATTCTGAAAAAGTATGCAACCGTATATATATAGCTTACAAAGGTTTCGAAAATAAATTCGCGTGATGTATTAACCCCCCTACCCCTCTTCTAACAATAAGTGATTTTTTTTAAAACTCCCGTTTGGGCCTACGTAATTAATGGTGTCCTATCAAATCAAGTGATTATTTTTCTTGATTTTATGTGGAAAAAGCATCAGCAGCGGAACACGACTCGGTTCGTGTGAATATAGATCCTGTTATGCTGGACGACCATCTTAAACTAAGCCTATAAACTTCTCGCAAGTGCAAGCGATAAGTTGATACTTTTATCGCAATCCGATAAACGGTATGGACGCATGAGATACGCACAAACATATACATTTTTTTCTATTATAGACTAGCTGTCACTTGCGTATTCACTCGCGTTTACGATTACTACTTCGCTGCTATGAGTTATAGCGTGATGTATGTTCCTCAGTAAATTGACTATCCAACGCAGAAAGATTTCTTTGAATCAGGTCAGTAGTTTGGAAGATTATTTCCTATATAAAAACTTACAAATAAATTTAGCCTATTTATATTATTAGTATAGTCTACCTTCGTTTGCGGCTTCGCTGGCGTTAGCATAGATTTTGTTATGCCGGTCGACCATCTACGGTTTATTTTTCTGTCAGGTCACAATATGAACGCCACCTACTAGAAGTTAATTTAAGTATGACTTTAACTTTCTTGCTTATGCAAATAATAAGTCCACAAAGTTTTATCGTACTCGTATGAATGATATGGCAGAACATATCTTATGACCAATCAAAATGCATTAATTTTTATATAAGATAGTTAGAATATATTAATTGGTAGCTATAAGAATACTTATATAAATTATTTGATTTCATGTGGTACTAGTTGTCCCTTGCGGTTTTACTCGTGTTTATGGTTACTGTTTTGTTCCTGAATCGAAGCGTGATGTAATATGTCTATAGCCTTCCTCAATAAATAAACTATCTAACACAAAAATAATATTTCAATTCGAACCAATAGTTCCTGAGATTAGCGCGTTCAAACAAACAAACTCTTTAGCTTTATAATATTAGTATAGATTAAAGATTAAGTCAAATTTATATGTTGAAATATGAAGATTAATTCGTTATAACTGTACGTCATACAAACTACTTCAAAAGTGAAATTAATTTTAAAGAATTCAGGTTCATATTTAAGGAAAGTAATTTCGAGAACGCATCTAAAGTTTGATCTTTGAGAAGTTTCTCTATATAACTATACGACCTTAAAGGTTTTCATCTCTTCCTATTACTGCATATCCCATATTTTATTTCTTTTATAACTACTTCGTCAGCTTTCATTGTGATGCGAATATTTATTAAAAATTGTCATCCTGCGAACGTTCATTTCGGGAACGTTCCCGAAAATAACACATTCTCGATTTAACGCCAAACGATAGTTACTAGTACTTGTTTTTATAAGTATTTTGCACGGAAAACATTTTGTGCACACTATTGTTACATCAATCAATTCTTCTATGCGGTACTGTATTGAAAAATATATGTATTTAAGCAAAGATTTAGTGACAATATAAAGTAATTATCAACATCATAGTTATTAATGTTTTCTGCTATAAAAATAATCTGCTATTAACAATGATTTGGTGGCAATTTCTAAATGGAGTTAACAATATGGTCTTAGCATTAACCCCACCAAGTCACAGGTCATTGTTATTCGCAGCCCGGCCATGATTGCAAGAGTTGATTGGACGAAGATACCACAGGTTGTATATAACGGGACTTACTTAGCATACTGTTCCACTGTTAGAGATCTTGGTATACATTTTGATGAAACACTTTCCTGGTCAGAACATTTATAAGAAATTAGTAAGAAAACATACGCGTCTTAGAGTTCTTTGCGCCGTCTCCAAAATGTATTACCAATTCCAACCAAAATTACGCTAGCAAACTCTCTATCTATTCTCGTTTACGCGGATGCAAGCTATCTTAATTTAAACGAGGACCACCTTAATAAACTTGAGCGATTACAAAATCTAGCTATTCGGTTTATAGTCGGTCTTTGAAAATATGACCATGTATCATAATCTCGTTCAAAGCTCAAGTGGCTTCCTATACGCCATCGCCGGAACTTGCATATTCTCTCTCTTCTATACTGTGTGTTATTTAATCCAAATTCTCCTCAATACTTAAAGGAGAAGTTTCAATTTCTCGGAGACCAATCTAGATTACGATCCGCACGAAGCCTTATTCTTAAAATTCCAGTTTATAACAGTAAATTTTACAAGTATTCATTTACTGTTCAGGCAATAATACTTTGGAACGACATACCACTAAGCATAAGGCAATCAAAATCATTAGTTATGTACATTTAAAAACAGAGTTAAAAATTTTTATCTTTTAAATCATTGATAATGATGACATATAATATGTAAATTAAATATTTTTTTTTATTGTTTATTTGCAAGTGTAATATATGTATTAATATATCAGTTAAGTATATATTTATATATGTTATTTGTGTACTTTTTGTATGTATTAGGTTTTAATTATTATTATGTAAGTTTATAATTGCACCACCCTGAAATCGTCTTCCAAACACAATCCTTCTGACCCAAAGGTTGTCTGGAAGAAATGGCTAATAAGTCATAAAGCCGCCTTTTGTGTCACCACATTATTGTTTAATTTTAAGGATACTAACTCTGTACCTATGCGTATAAGTGGTGTGCAATAAAGTGTTAAATAAATAAATAAATAAATAATCTTGATATTTGCCACCATGACAATTTTCAGCCTTATATAATTAGTTCTGTTACACAACGAATGTAAATAACGTATTTTATTTATAACTACAAAACCGATTCATCGTATTTCGTTTTACCAATCTTAGATCAGAGATAAACTTCATTGACGTCAAAATGGCAGTAATGTGATTTAAAAGATTATTTTTTTATTTACATTAATACGTAGGTATGTTTTAAATACAGAAAAAAGTTATTTATAAATACACTCATTGTTTACTTAATACGCATTAATAAAGATAGAGATATTCTATTGCCAAACATAGAAATATCTTGCTGATAATTTTTCTTCGTTCTCGCTGATAATTTTCGGAGTGCCGTATGATTGAATGACGTAATATTATGTATTATCTACTTAATTGTTAAGTAGTATGTAGTGATACATACGTAGAGAAACAATAATTTTACGCAACACATTTGAACTTTAATTTCGACTATCTAAAACAGTCGCCAGTTAGTTTCATTTGGAGTTTGTTTTTCAAAATATTATGTTAATCGCCCCCGAAATTTACATCATCTCATTGCTAAAATCAAATAATAGATAAACTTATACGTCTTAACACTGTCTGAAGTTTGAAATAAAGTTGATTCACGCAATTGTCATTAATTTTTAGGGTTCCGTACCTTAAAAGGAAAAACGGAACCCTTATAGGATCACTTTGTTGTCCGTCTGTCTGTCTGTCTGTCTGTCTGTCTGTCTGTCTGTCTGTCTGTCTGTCTGTCTGTCTGTCTGTCTGTCTGTCGGGATGTCAACCCTTTTTTCTCAGAAATGCATAGACGTATCATGTTGAAATTAATATCATATACTCAAATCTACGATGACATGCGGCCGTGAAAATATTAAAGTTTTAAGTCACCGCAATCAAAAGATAATGGAAAATATGTCGTATATTTTGACCATTTTAGCGTTTTCGCAAGGGAATCAAAACCTATAGGGTACTTCCCATTGACCTAGCACGATGAAATTTGGCAGAAGTAAGATCTTATGGTACAAATAAAGGAATAAATCTGAAAACTGTAAATTTTTGTATATATGTTTGTCTGTTTGTAAGTTTGTCTTTCAACCTTTTTCTCAGAAACGCGTGAAGGTAACAATTTTATCAATGTCAAGTACTCAGAGTTGTAATTACTAAGAGCTGTGAAAAAATCAAACTTCTAAGTTAACGCAATCAAAAGATACGGTCATTTATATCACATATTTTAAGTATGATAGCATTTTTAACGTTTTCGCAAGGGAATCAAAACCTATAGGGTACTTCCCATTGACCAAGCATTATGAAATTTGGCCAGGAGCAAGGTCCTTTAGTATACATAAAGGAAAAAATCCGAAAACTGTAAATTTCTGTTCGTGTGTCTGTCAGTCTGTACGTCTGTCTTTCAGCCTTTTTCTCAGGAACGCGTAAATGTATCAAGTTGTAAATTGATCAAGCGGAAAATATATTAATCTTAGAATTAAAATTATATGTACTTGTAACAAATTAGCATAGAAATTGACCATGGTCAAAAAAACAATTTTACAAACACTGAGAAGAAATTTGTATCAATACGAAAACATTAAAAAGCAGCAAACCTTCATAATGCAATCTATATAACGCAGCTAACAAAATGATAGCGCGATGTAGCGTACAGCTAATGCCATCTATTACAACATTATGACATTAACTGTGTGGTATAATTCTGCTCGATTAATATTTTTTTTTTATTTTAATTATTATTTAAACGCGCTAAAAATAATAATATTAACTTTTCATTTAAAAGTTTTATAGTCGATTTATAACGTTATTACGTTATTAACATTCAATGTAAGAGCTTCACGCGATTTGATTTAAGTACTCGTATTGACTTAGTACGAAAATTTTAAAATTAAATTCAAACAGATCGAGTTATTTAATTTACTTCTTTATCTACACATATAAGTCTTCTGGTTATTAGTAATATAATTAGTTATTTATAAATAAACAATTAGTTTTGTTCGAATTAAGGACGAAGGTTGCCAAGACGAAAATAATTAGTATTTTCGTCTTGGCAACACTAATATATATTTTGATATTTTGATTGATAATGTAAATCTAAATATTTTACGAACGTAGTGCAGGGGTAGAATATAAATAAAAATAAAACGAGAATAAAATATAATATAATTATGTTGTTAATGTCAAAGTCAACAAGTTAGTTCATTGAGTTAGCTCCTAAGTAGTTTCAAAATAGTTTTTGGGACGTGATCCATATTTACATAATATTTGATTATATTTAAGCGACTTCTAAAAAAGGAGTGTTTTCAATTCGACCTTGTATTTAATTTTATTTTATGTTTGTTCGCCGATTACGCCGCCATTTGTGTACCGATTTTCAATTTTTTTTTTTGTTTGAAAAGGTATACTTCCAAGGTGGTCCCATTGTCTTCAGGTCAGGATCAGATGATGGGATCCTGGAGAAATTGAGGGAACTCCTCAAATATTATAGGCAAGCCTATACCGATTTAGGTATTTTTGATAGTAACTTATGTTGGAACTGATGATGAAGACCACAAATGGCGTAGATAGGTTAGTCTTATATAGATTTCTATAAGTTTGTACGGAACCCTCGGTGCGCGAGTCCTACTCGCACTTGACCAGTTTTTTTAGACTTGTTAACGGTCATGCTTTATAGACATTTAATCTAAGACGATTAACACATTGATTGCCACAATTCAATCACAATTTTTATGACATTTTGATTTTTATAACATTATATTATCAAAAAAAATATTTCTAGTGCATAGTTAAATGCTGATAAGAAATAATGTGTCAAGCCACAAAAAGTCAAATTCAGAGATATTGATGTATTCTTATAACGCTTCACATATTTAACATTATTTGAAAAATTTTCAAGTCATCCGCACGAAAGAAGTACAGAAAAAAAGTTTCTTATTTTGATGTTTAGAATATTAAAGTCGGCTCTATATTTCACAATATGCAGTATCTCATATATTTCATATATTTGAAAAACTTATTTTTATACCAATCTGCTTTATATTCTTTTAATACTTTTTATCAAAATAAGAAACAAAATATAGATATTCACTTCTTCAAACAAATTTATTAAGAATAGGATCAAGATCTTTAGACGCCATTGTCATAAAATTAAGGCCGAGTGGCTTGACATTACATTGTATTATCAGCTACCAGTTATCATCGAAGAGTATAATAAATGTTTTATTTTTTATAAAAAAGGTCTAAGGCATAATCTCGTTGTTATATTTGTCTTATTAATTTTTATAATTTTTTTTTGTTCGATTTCTAATAAATTTTCTGTTCATTCAAGGTAGTATTGATTTTTGTTTTTTTCCAAAGGCCATTTATCGAGATTAGCACAGACATACATAAGTGACAAGTAAATACAGGACGAGATAATTCGTTGTTGGCGTTCTAGAAAATCTACGAGTTATCTGGTAGTCAACGTGTTAAGTTTCCGCAATATGTTACACTGTTTACGTAAGGTGCACAAAAGAGGCCGTATAATCGTCTCCGCCATTTATTTAAATGTATTGTTATCTTTAAATAAATCTAACTTTCTATGAATAATGTCGCTTGCTATCTAGCGTCGATTAAATGTCATTAAAAATTTCTTTTACCACGAATAAAATTCCGCTATATTTAATCATAAAGACTAGCTGTGCCCTCGACTTCTGGTCTCATATAAGCAAGGCTGTACTCCGTGGCGCCTCTCAAGTAAGGAGCATTTTACGCTCATTAATTAATAGCATTTTGTAAAAGAATTGCCATTTCCTTTAGTTTGCCGTATACTATTACTTCCCAGAAGTTGATCCTTATACGTGACAATATTAGTTAGTAAAAATACAGAATGAGGTATTTTATTCAAAATAAGTGGGTTTAATTCCTGGATAGGAAAATATTTTTTTTTAAATAAAAGTAACCTAAATGACTCCTTGTAATATTAGCTATTTGCTAGTGAAAGTTTCGTCAAAATCGGTTTAAGCCGATCCAGAAATTAGCCGGAACAAACAGACAACAGTCAGACAAATATTTCAAAATTGTGTTTTAATATAAGTACCGTATATTTAGGTAAAAGCTGTTTATTTGAAATTACAAACAGACACTTAAATTATGTATTTGAATAGATAATATTTATATTTAGACTGACTCGGTAGCTAGCATAATAATATCCAAGTGAATTTTATTATAAAATTTTCAATAGGAATATTAAAAATGAATAACCTAGCGAGAGAACTTGAGTCATAAATAGATATTTCGAGGTCAATGTCATGGCGTGGATGGTGAGATGAAGTTAATACTTACAATATAAAATTTGTAGTATTAGTGCTATTTCTATACAAATCAGACTAGCTGAGAAATAATTAATACGTAGTTTATTGTAATAAATTAATTATTTAGGCCACTTTTGTCTTTATATAGTAATAAATTCTAATATAATATATTCTAGTTGGCTTTGAAACCACTTGATTTGTCATTTTATTAACTAGTCATTTATGGTTTGTATAGTCACCGGTTTAGATTGTAGTTTCTTCCGAAAAGCCGACAAAAAATTCGATAGTTACTCCGTTACAATCAATAGTGTATTTAATATTCTTTTTTAGGGTTCCGTACCTTAAAAGGAAAAACGGAACCCTTATAGGATCACTTTGTTGTCCGTCTGTTTTATTAACTTTTAGCATAAAAAGTAGCAAATGGAAAGTTGGTTACGGGATCTTATTATAGATGCAAATATCGCCAGGACCAAATAAAGACTTATGTTTATGCAATCAAAAACTTGATGTTACATACCTATTTATTTTTGCCTTTAGTATTTATTATTATTTCTAGCAAAGCAATAAATATTCTTATATTTTGTTTTATATTTAAATCGAGATTATAAATAGCTCTTTCTACTATAAAATGTTTTCAATACCTGTGGAGTTACTACCATAATTATACATGTATTGGAAAAAATATCGCTTGTATAATTATGAATGAATGCCTTATATATAATACAATAAGTATTATTGTTGAAATGTAGCAACGGATGTGGGCTCTTAATCATTTTCTGAATAAGATGAACTATTTTTATTGGTATTATGTAAATGAAAAGTTTCAATCGGTATCTTTGGTTATATCGATATATTACGGATTGAAATGAATAATATAATTATGTTTGTACCAATATTGTTGCTAAAAATTCTAATAATTCCCATTCTTCTCCTAGAAATTAGGCCCTGGTGATGTAAATAATAAATTATATTGAAATATATTACTTATTTTTAAATTAATTAATATAATATACATATACAGATATATATCTCTACCGCCTACTGGCAGGATGTTTACCATTTATGCGCAAATTGTTGTAGAATTACCGAGAAAAATTATTTCCGTTATGTTAAATCGATCCAGAATTCCAGATATCTCACGTAAAGAATATTATCGATAACACGTAAACAATCCATTTTCTAGAAAAAAAACAATGTAACCCTCATATTATATATTGTAAAAGATTATCTATGATTATTTTATACTAATTGAAAATTTCTCGCCGTAAACACAAAAAATTAAATATGAAAATTAATTAAATAAATAAAGCTTAAAATCGAAATGTTCGATTTGGACTCCATAACGTAAAAAGGAAAAAATGAAAATGGTCAAAATATGTCAAGTAGGGTATCGTTGAATAGGTATATGTATAAAAAAGTTTTAGGTGTTTGATATCGCTGTTAAGGATCCATAGCGATTTAAAGTCGGTTAGTTACGATTCTCACTTATAGGATTTTAGACAGAACTGATATTGATACGGTACTGCTGACTACAAATAAATTTTGTTACGCAGTCCGATTTTTGATTTATTAAATTAATTTTTGGTAATTAAAGCCGTGGGTGTTCTTATTTTAAAGAAAATTAGTCACTAATTGTGTTCATTTCAATATTTAAAAGCGTTTTAAAATTTGATGATTATATTTTTTACGTTGAACAGCTGCCCCGTTGGAGTAAGGTACTAATTGTTGTGTTCATTATCTAAATAAACGCATCTGGAAACCAATACTATAGCCGCACGTGAGCGGTATGGGAATTACATTGATCTGTGACACCGTGGGCGTGTTGCGAAATATAATCCCATATACCAGCCAGATTAATGAAAACATAAATAGACATTGCGTCATCGTTTGACGATGTCATCAAATTTTAAAACGTTGGACAATCCGATGTCGATTCAAGTTATCGTTAAGACTGATCAACGCCCTGGACCAGCCGTCCTAATTATTCGTTCCGGTGTGGATTGTTATGTTCAAACGTCGTGTTAACTTTTGTATTAGTATAATATTACATTATTAAATTTAAAATAACGTTACGGTGAAAACTAATGTATGATTGATCGCAAGAGCAAGGATCAAATTCCTTAAAGTAGCCCATTGATATTTGTATAAAATAATCACTCATTTACAACGACATTTCTTCGAATACCAATTTTAAAATACGAGTTTATGTTTTGCGTCATCAAATATATTAAATCAATTATAATTTCCGTCTTTAAAAAGTATTACAGATTATCGCTATCTCTACATGCTACCGATGACAGTTAATACTCATCCTTCAAGTATCAAATATGGTGTTTCGATAGCGATAGACCTCTAAAAGTTTAAGGCATTTTTTTTCTTTAGTTTAGTTTAGGTTAGTTGTAACGGTGGTAGTTTTCAATAATTAGACATATACCTATATGTAGATAAATTCTACATAAGAGTACTAAATTTTAGTATGTGCAACAATATGTCGGGTATTATACAGAGAAAATATATGCATATTTTTCTTATTTTTATAACTTTAGTAAAGCTTCGTATGCCTATAGGTATATATATAGTAATTTAAATATATATATATATATATATAAATATATATAAATGAAATATATATATATATATATATATATATATATATATATATATATATATATATATATATATATATATATATGATAAAAAGTTATCAATGGTATTTGAATTCGTTAATATTTCATTTGAAAGATAACTTGTGCTGAATTCTATATATACAGTTGTATTTCATGCTGTGCATATTATTCCTTGAAGTGTTTCATGGAATGAAATAAATTAGAGGTTTACTGGTAATAAATACACTAGTTAAATCTTCAAATAATTTTAAATAACTAAGAAATAGGAAATTGTAAACTTCTAGGAATATGAAGTGTAAAGTATTTATATAATAATTTTATACAAAATCATGAAATGCAATAAACTTGGTGAATTTGTATAAATTTGAATATTGCTTGCAGAAAGGTTTTGTTTGGTATTTTCGCTTGTTGCTTGCATTAAATTTTATTATTATAACCTACGATTGCAGTAGAGGGTTGTAAATAGGAGTATATACTAGTTATTGTGTTCCTATTTACTTGCTTCAGAGCGATCTTTGCTATATGATAAAAGATATATAGTAGTTTGTATTTCAAGTTGGGCGTTAATTCTCTATTACAATTATCATCACTTGTATAAACGATTATTGTAATAGAGAGTGTAGCGAGCTTGTTTCAATTATCTGCTTAAAAGTGTAGATGATTTTTTTCTCTTTTCATGTTCTGTATTCCTCTGCTAGCTGGAAAAAAAGGGGAGTGTCGTTTTTGCTTGTTACGATTCTTATAGTATAAAATCAGGCTCTGACTAATTTTATTTGATTATAGCTTAATAAGTGATCACACATCACTCGCTTCCCCGCTGCTTTTAATGGGAAAAAAATTAAGCTTTCAAATAGCTAATCCTACGTCCTTTTTAAATGGTTTTATTTAGCTCGACCCGTACGGTATTTATTTGTTTGTTTGGGTCAAAATTAGAAATTGAACTTTAAGTACCTTCCTGTTATCAGATTGACATGAAATTTGGTACACACCTTTAATTTCGATGACAATACAATATAGTAATATCAATAACATTGTAAATCTTAGATGGCCGCCGGTACAAAATGGCGGATTACATATTTTTCCACAACCCCCTCAATATGGGTATCAAATGAAAGGGCTACACAATTAGAACTTTGATTATGACAAAATTTAAAATTCAAGATGGACATCGTTACAAAATGGCGTATTAGGTGAGGGCATGAGTAGTCGTGTCCAGAACAGTCGTGTCCAAGATTGTGCGAGGTTAGAAGGACAGATAAAAAAATAGGCGATTAGGTATCTACGTACTTAGCGGTAGCTTTACCACCCAAGTTTCAGGTAATAGGTTAAAACGTGCTGAGGGCATTAGGGTGGATAAAAATGTAATGTTGTAAGCGATTTCCCCTCAAGATTATAACCTTGCCCCTCTACTGGACCTCTGGGTCATTACTCGTGGGAACAACATGGTAACAATAAATAAAAAAAACAAACAAAAATAAAAACGAAACTGCTATACAACGAAATATAAGGCTCGAAAAGGCGAAAGAAAAGTGTAGAACGAAACGTTCAAAAGAAAGTGAAAATGAAACCCATAGTCGACTACGGAAACGAAGAGAACGGTTAGCAACAGAAACACCTAAATACTTAAAACTAGAGAATAAAAAATCGGTAAAAAAAACTTTTAAGTTAAACGGTTTTATCTTTTGTGCACTGAAAACTAGAAAATAAATAAAAAGTTACTTACCTATCATTTTCTATTATAAATATTTTTTTTAGTAGCTACCTACTTGTCTTGAACACGATATGTGGATGCTGATGAGAAATTATATATAATTATAAAAAGTCAAATTCGGATATAATAATGTACTCTGATAATGCGTCATGTGTTTAACATTATTCAAAATTGTTTTCTACTCATCTCAACTAAGTACAGAAAAAAGTTTCTTAATTTAATGTTTATATAGTTTGTAATATATAATAATTTAATACATTTTAAAAACATATTATAAAAAAAGTTGTTTATTAAACCAATCTGCTTTTCAAATAAATATATTAAAAATAGGATCGACATCTTTAGGCGTCATTTTCTTAAAATGAATTCCGTATGACTAGACACAGTATCAGAGTCCATGTATGCTATATTCTTTAGGTTTGTAAATCAGAATATATACTAAATATTCCAATTGACAGTATTATTGTTATAATTAATATAAATTTCACTATATGAGTATTGGAAAAATATCTGTATATGAAACATAATAATACAATCTGTATTTACGAGTATATAAAACAAACAATTATACAATTGCGTAATTAAGAGAATAAATTATTAAATGTATATCGTAATAATTTCCATATGAAGTGATCGACCTCTGGGTAGGATAATTTTCTTTTTTTTTGAAATTTATTTAAAAATGAACTAAGTCTTTGTCTGCGATGTCTGATAATTTCATTGCTTTAACAGATAAATTTTTCCAAATATAGATTTTTATTTCGAGCGACTAAAACTAGAGGTTTTATTTTAGTAATTCTTTGATAGCACTAATAATTCGAATAAAGTGTTTTAAATTTAGTAAATCATATGAATTTGATTCCACCTAATTGATTGTCATATGAAATACCTTTAATATTAAATAGTTTAATATAAAAAATATAGTTTTGTCGAAAATCACTAAATTAACGATTTTCTCAATCCGTCAATCAATCTTTGTGATAAAAATATTAAAAATTAATTATGTTAATATATCTCAGTACAATGAATAATTGCTTATATGTATATGCGTAATTGGGTTTTTCAATCATTTTTTATCTTAATAATGACCATTGACGCAGTTTTCACAGATACGGTAGAAGTAGAACTGGTAATCTACTATTTGAGTAATATGTAGATGTAAATCAGCAATAATCTTAATTATAAAACGATGGTCTAGGAAAGCATGAGTAAGCTAGTAAGTGATAGGCTTGAGTGTAAATTTTCTGGAAATAGCTCAGAAATCGAATAATTTGAAGGGGCCCTACGTCAAAAAATTGAAGGATGCGGCTGCTACACTCCAAGGCATAGTCGATGCCTTGGCAAAAAGGACGGAGGCTGAGGAAACCTGTCGCCTGAGAGCAGACAATGCTTGCCTCCGCCGTGAGACTGACAACCTCAAGGCGGAGTTGAAGGCTCATAGGTGCTTTGTTGTTGGTAAGCACGATGGTTTTCAGGAACTGTTGTTGTTTATAGTGTTCGCGCATCGGAGTCACGTAGCAGAGAGCGAGGGCTGGAACCCGGATCCCAATAGTAATGTCACAGAGTATCACTGTCACGTATGTCACAGACTACAGTCACTTGACAGCCCATAAACCTTACGCCGATTGAGCGCAGAAAGAAACTATCTAATCAACGATTATAGAACACCTCCCCCTTTAAGATATACTCATCTAAAACATATAATATTATTATATAATTTACATATTGTTTGTACTTAACAATTTTTAAACTTATATGTCACAGATTATAAATTTGTTTGGGCTTGACAGTTCGTCCGCTTCGTGTTACATAATGTTTATTGTTTACATTATAATTAGTATGATTATTATTATTACAATTATCATTTGATAAATCATTTTCAATTGGTACATAATTATTTGTAAAATTTTCTACATCACTGTATGACTTTCTCAAATGAAAACTATTGCGTCTAAACTGTCTCATATTAATATTTTTACTAATCATATATGACCTAGGTTCTTTACATTTGTTAACAATAACACCTTTTTTCCAATAGCTATCTGCACTGTATGATGTACAACCTGATCACCAGTTTCAAATTTAACCTCTTTCTATTTAGCAAATCTGTCATGATAAGATTTAGTTACCTGTTATTTTAAAGTCAATAATTTATGTATGTTTGTTACAACTTTAGGTTTGCGCATAAGTAGCGTGGATGCACGCCATACTATAAGAAAAAAAATACAACTTTAGGTTCTAAGTATGTTGAAGATGATGGAATATTTGACCTTATATTTTTACTATTTAATATTTGAGATGGAGACACGTCTGTGTCACCCAGATATGAGGCTATTATTATAACTCATCAAAAAATCACGATAATCTTTACCATCCTCCATGGCTTTTTTAATAATATTTTTACTTATATTAACTGCTTTCTCAGCCATGCCATTACTATGAGGATAACGTGGACTACTTATAATAATAGTTATATCTTTAGATTTATAATTTTCAATACATTCATAAGACTTAAAGTGAAAACTTCTTGCATACAATCAATGACAGATATAGAATACTTATTTGCTAAAGGTCTTATTTCAATCCAATGTGACAAATAATCTACTATTATAAGATATGATTTACCTGTATATTCCATAATGTCCTACTTTATAGAATTTGTATTTAGGTATTTTGTGAGGCAAAATAGGTTCATGTACATTGGCAGGTCTATATTTTTCACAAGTTCTACATTTTGATATGAAAGTTTGAATATCTACAGACAAACCAGGCCAATAGAACAATTGTCTAGCTTTGGATATGCATTTACTAATCCCTATATGTCCTTCATGTACTAAATTAATGACATATGATTGAAGTTTACTAGGAACTACAATTCTATTATTAAAAAATAAAAATCCATCATAAACATACAACCGGTCTTTTATTTTTGAAAACTGTTTACAACTTTCACTTATTTTACTTGGCCAACCATGATAATAATAATAACATTTTTTTGACAATACAGGATCATTATAGGTTTCATTTCTGAAAATAGTTTTTCTTTCATCTGACATTGGTAAATGTTTTGACACAGTATGTACAATTTGTAACATTTCATTATCATGTTCTGTATATTTTAAACTATTTCTTGACAATATACATTTAACTTATACATTAACAATTTTAATCTTAATCTTTTTAAACGAGGAGAACCAACTTTACTTATATGTTTATTCATAATAAACACAATAGGTTTATGATCAGTTTGTATATCAATATCAGAGCCATATATATATTTATGAAACATTTTAGTACCAAATTGAATAGCTAACAATTCTTTTTCTGTTTGTCCATAATTAAGTTCATAATCGTTCATTGTTCTAGAAACACATGCAATTAATTTAAATTTACCACAACTATCAGGTTGAAACATACAGCGTCCTAAACCATTACTAGATGCATCACATTGTAACACAATTTTCTTATTAGAATCAAATGGACTGAGAGCTGGTGCACTACTCACCTTATCTTTTAACAGAGAGAACACTTTATCATGTAATGGTAACCACATAAATTCAATATTATGTTTTAAAAGCTTACAGAGTGGTGACATTAATTCTGCCACTTCGGGTACATATCTTCTGACATAATTAAATGAACCAATAATCCTTAACAACTCATCTCTATTAGTGGGTGGCTTTAGTTTTAACAAAGACTCTACTCCAGTTTTATCAATTGACATTCCATGTTCATTTAAAATTTGACCAACATATTTAACTTCACTTTGCCTAAATTGAAATTTATTTTTATGAAAAACAACCCCTATCTCTTTGGCTTTTAACATAACACTCAATAAAGCCCTATCATGATCCTCAATGGTGTCCCCCATAACTAGTATGTCATCAGCCCATACTACAACATTATTAAGTTTATTAAAATAAGATTCTAATATGTCTTGAAAAAGTTCTGGAGTATTCATTAGACCATAAGGTAGAACTAGATATCTATAAACACCAAATGGTGTGGCAAAACAACATTTCCAAGATGAATTTTTATCTAAAGTTATATCATGAAAACCTTCTGATAAATCTAAAACTGAAAAATATTTTTTTCCTTTTAACTTTATGGCACGCTCATCTAGTGTAGGCAAAAATTTATGTTTTTTTTTTTTAACTATATATTTATTAAGATCAGAAGGATCCAAACACAATCTAACCTTTTTATTGGGTTTTTCGACTAGTACAATCCTTTTTATGCAAGAATTTTCTTGAATTTTTTCTACTTTTACAATTGATTTTCTACTTTCTAATCTGTTTAGCTCATTTTTTAATGGTTCAATAAGACAATTAGCAATCCTAGATGGTAGATAACAGGTTTGTTGATCAAATGTTCTAGTTACAATACTATATGTACCTGGAAGTTTACCTATGCCTTGGAAAACACTTTGATGTTCCGCTATGAATTTTTCCTTTGACTTATCTAATTTGGACTCTATATTATTAACTCTTTTTACTAAATTTAGAGTTATACACCCCGGTAATCCCAACAACAACTATTACTACTATTACAACTATACAATTAACTATGATAAAATTTTCATATTTTTAAATTTACACATTAAGTTAACCATTCAATATAATATTTAATTTCTTATTTATTTTATTAAAAATTTCTAATGGCATAATGCTAACGTCAGCACTTGTATCTAGCTTACATTTAACTGGAAAATTTTCAATAATTATGTTCTCATGCCAATTATTTCTACTTGATTTTATTGTAGCCATATTACAATACACCGGACACATGTCTTCTGGGCCAGAATCATCACTTTCCGCGCATTTTAATATTTATTAATAGAGACCCGTAGGGGCGCCCTTACCGTGCTGCGCGAAACAAGTTCCGCGTTCTGGGTGCCTCCGTTATGGAGACGCTTCCACTGGAGCTTTTCTTACGGGTGGTAAGAGAGCTTTTCCCGCATCCTCCGCGTCATGTTCCTCCAGTGATGGCCTCTTCTCCCCTCAGTGAGGAGGAGGTTTCCGCCCCACCTATGTCTGAGGTGCAGATGGATCTGGCCCTGGAACATCTCAGTGCTAGGAAGACAGCGCCTGGACCGGATGGTGTTCCGGGGCGAGGAATGGGCATCGCCCTGGAATGCCTTAGTGATCGGCTTCGGGAACTGTTCGATATGTGTTTGCGTACCGGACAGTTTCCGAAGTTATTGAAAGAAGGCAGATTGTGTTTGTTGCAGAAGGAGGGTCGCCACTTGACTCTCCTTCTGTATACCGGCCAATAGTGTTACTGGATGAGACGGCTAAGCTATTTGAAAAAATTCTTGCTAACCGTCTTATCCAGCATCTCGAAGAGGTGGGGCCAGGTCTCTCGGAGGCGTACTTCGGATTCAGGGCGGGCCGCTCCACGTTAGATGCCCTGGAAACTCTGAACTCCCTGTCTACGGAAGCGGTAGCTGGAGGAAACGTAGTCCTCGCCATCTCGCTTGATACAGCGAACGCCTTCCATTTAAAACGGTGAGGAAGGCACTTATACATCACAAAGCGCCGCAATGCCTCAGAAGGTTGTTATAGGCGTACCTTTGGGACAGGGAGGTCCTCTGGAAGGGAAGTGACGGTCGGCTGCACCGGGGACGCGTTGGTTGCGGCGTACCTCAGGGTTCGGTACTGGGACCAATCGAGCACCTCTCCTTCCCGGCATGAATGTTATTTGTTACGCAGATGAAACTCTCGTGATAGCCCGTGGAAGGAACCATGAGTCTTATAGTCGACCGGATTGACATGCTGGGTCTAAGAGTCTCTGTCTCCAAAACAGAGGCTCTCCTATTTCATGGCCCACACTGAGGTTCCCCTCGAGGAGCACGTCTCGTCATCCAGGGTACGGAGGTAGTAGTTCGGGCCCAAATGAAATACTTGGGCCTGATCCTGGATGGACGGTGGAGTTTCGGACCACACTTTTCTCAAATTGCCCCAAGGGTCGTCAAAGCTGCTGGCGCGTTAGGCAGACTACTGCCTAATTTAGGAGGGCCAGACTCACCTTTCCGGCGATTATACGCCGGCATTGTGCAAAGTATGGCACTGTATGGCGCCCCCATATGGGTTAACGCTCTTACCGCTCCGAACAAGGTCCTATTGAGGAGGCCTCAGAGGATCATAGCAGTGAAAGCGATACGGGGTTACCGTACAGTGTCATGGACGGCGGCGACACTTCTTGCGGGTTATCCACCCTGGGAACTCCAGGCGGAGGTGCTTGCAGAAGTGTTCCGCTTCCGGGCGAGCGTCGAGGCGAGAGGAGAGTGTCTGAGTGCGGATCGAATTGGGAGGATCAGGGCTCTGGCCTAGAGAGCCCTGATCGAAAGGTGGAAGAAGGATCTGAGGTCTCCAGCGGCTGGTCTAGCGACTGTTGAGGCTGTTCACCGTCATCTTGATCGCTGGGTTAAGAGGCAACACGGGGTACTTACCTTCCGCCTGACGCAGTTGCTTACTGAGCATGGATGCTTTGGTAAGTATCTGCACCAGACGGCAAGGAGGGAGGTGTCCCCTGTCTGCCATGAGTGTGACGTGCCTGTTGACACGGCACGTCACACCTTGGAAGAGTGTGCCGCCTGGGGACCTCAGCGCCAAGCCCTGGTGGCAATAGTGGGTGGACATCTCTTGCTGCCGAGTGTGATTTGTGCCATGCTTAACAGTGAGGGATGCTGGTCGGCTATGGTCTCCTTTAGCGAGTCTGTCATGTCGCTGAAGGAGGCGGCGGAAAGGGAACCAGAAGCGGACTCTCTCGCCGACCCGATCCGCAGACGACGACCGGAAGGAAGACGAAGGCGTTATGCGCACCGTCTTCCTCCTTCGTAAGGAAAATGCTCCTCCGTAAGTGTCCTCCACACACCATTAGGGCGGGAGAGCGCTCTCCTTTAGGCGAAGACGGCCTGTCTAGGCGGGCCAACCGTCAGGGCGTCATGGTAGCATGTTCAAGCGATCCCATGACGTTCTACGAAGTCGATGAGGGCACCGCTGGGGTTTAGTGGGTAGTCTGATCCACTCAGGATCATCCAGGAGTGGGAGTCCCATATACCCGCCTAATCTCTCAGGCGGGATGCATAAAAGCATTCCCCAGCGACAAAACAGAGGCTTGAGTGTAAATTTACGTCAAAATAAAAAAATGAACGTGTATTTACTATTGATATGCCGGAAATCTGTATCCGCGGATATTGGACTGTGAAGAAAGATCCTTGTCCGTATCCACTACTTTTTGGCGTCCATTTTTTTACGGATATTTTACCGTATTAATTTTCAATAAATAGATGACATTTTATATATTATATACCTACTAGCTTCCATCCGCGACTTCTTCCGCGTGGAATAGTTACTTTGGACTAATAATGCAATGTTTTAGAACAAATTTGGTTAGCATAAAAAAAAGTTATAGTGAGCTAACCTTAAAATATAGATATAGGCGATGGGCTCTACGACGTTTACGTTCACTTCTCCCTATTCCCACCAAAATTATGTTGGTACATTCTTTACTTCTCACCATTCTTGATTATGCTGACGCAAGCTATCTTGATTTAAATTAAAACCAAATAAATAAACTTCGTCTTCAAAATCAAGCTATCAGGTTCATATTTTGTTTACGGAAATATGACCATGTCTCTGAATTTCGTGCAAAGCTCAAGTGGTTTCGCTGTCGCCGGAATTTACATATTGTTTCCCCTCTGTACTGTGTGTTATTCAATCATAAATCACCCGTTTATTTAAAAGATAAATTCGATTATTTAAGTTCTCAAAATGTAAATTCTGGGTACAGGATGAATCTGCGTTCTTCCGAAAATCTAACATTGAACCCACCTGTGCACAGAACTATTTTTTTTTTAAAGTCTTTTGCGGTAGAGGCTACACGTTTGTGGAATGCGCTTCCACTGCATATCAAATGTGCTGCCTCAATATATATATTTTAAAGAAAAGTGAATAATTATTATCTTACAGTAGTTTAAATTGAAGACGACGACAATAGGATTATTAATTATTTTTATTTGTGTTACCTTCGAAGGTATGTATGTATTTATGTATGTATTAAGTGTTATATGTTATGTGTGTATGTATGTATGTATGAATTTAGTATATAATAGTTTATGTATTTGTCTTAATATTTATATCTATGTATGTGGTCTTTTTTACACCACCTACCACCTATCCAGTGGCCTTTTTCTCTATCACCACGGTTGTCTGGAAGAGATCGCTATAAAAAGCTAAGACCGCCTATTGTACTATTTTTTTCATATTTAATGTAATTTTTCTTTTTCTGTTAAAATGTGGTGTATAATAAAGAGTATAAATAAATAAATAAAAATAAAATTAATGTGCTGTCGCCGATTTTTTTTTAGAACTTTTAAAGGAGAACAATTCTGTCATACATTATTTTTGCGAAACTTTAACCGTTTACGCAGCGCATGCAGCGTAAGCTCTCTCAATAGGAAAATATCCCCCGATTATGAAACATTCTTCATTAGTGCTCCGCTCCATTGGTCTTAGCGTTATAATATATAGTCTATAGCCTTCCTCAATAATGGGCTATCTAACACTGAAAGAATTTTTCCAATCGGACCAGTAGTTCCCGAGATTAGCGCGTTCAAGCAAACAATCAAACAAACAAACAGACAAACTCTTCAGCTTTATAATATTTGTATAAATGCCAAATATCATTTTTATTAATTCATAATCATTTAATTAAATTATCAACAAAACAAAAGAGAGACCCACGCAATACAAATAATATCGATTTGTCCGTATCCGCGGATATACATATTTCACGATCTGACATACTAGTATGTATGTACGTTAAATCGTCGCGTTTGCTAAAACGTAGTGGCTAATTATATAGGTATTAAAACTATAGCTATTGAAATATGCTATATTTTGGCGGCATTTTAGCGCAAAAATAAGAAATCAATTACCAGAATGTAGCATGTTTTGATAGGAATAATTTTACACAATTAAATTAAATTCTTGATACTGTGTAAAGTACTTTTATAAAACGAATATCGGAAGTTTCATAAAAGTTTTTGGATCAAAAACCTAATTTGTCAATAATTGACAATGAACATGACACTGAAAATATGAAATCTATAAATGGACACATAAGCAATACTAAGTCAAGCCACATAAGCTTCATTTCGAGAAAATGACGTCAAACCTATTCTAAACAAATTTGTGTGAAGTTGTATATATCCATCTTCTCTACACTATTTCTATAATGAATTTAAAGCAGATCGGTATAATAAATAGCTTTGTCTAATAATATTTTTTTTTCAAATATATTAGATTATTGCATATTGCATAATATTGAGCACGATTTAATATGAAAACATTAAATTAAGAAACTTATTTCCATATTTAATAACGTAGTTTAAAAATTTGATTTTTTTAAAATGATCTTATAATAAATATTAGAAATCAGAATACTTCAATATATCCGAATTTGACTTTTTGTGGGTTGACACATTATTGCTTATCAGCATTCATTAATATAATAATAATAATAATAATGTGTAGATATTACAAATTCAATATTTTAAGCTAGAAGCGCTTTACAAACGCCTAATCAAAATTAGCATTACTGTTAGCGAGTATGTTGGTTATATTTCGAAATATATTCAGTACCTTGACATCTTGTATGTCGACCATCGCATTGACATAATAAATTAACATCATATTGAAAATTTTGTATAAAATTAAATTGGCAAAGATATGACATACGAACGCAAGCATAAATTAAAGTTATATTTAACCAGAACCATGAATTGAAATCCAAAAGAATGAATTATTGATTCGTCATTTTCCCTGGTCGGAATACTAAATAGCGGTAGTGCGTTCGCGCGGGGACTCTCAAATGTATTTCGGGACATAGCTATTATTTGCAACTATTATTATGATGTTACATTTCATAACCCTGAATCTATATTCAGGATGTATGCTAGCAAACAGCCTACGAAAATAATGTTGGTATGCGGATATAAAGACTGATACATATATTTTTTCGAGTGCGATTTTTTTAGACAAAAAAAAAAAAAAAACAAAAAAATGTACATGTTTATTTTCATAAACTTTTTATTTTATTCTATTTTCATAAACTTCTTTTTTTTTCATATCCGTATACAAAGTTTGAAAAAAATTTTAGATATGCATCTTTAAAAAAAAATTGAAATTGAGTGAAAACCCAAAACAATCGTTTATGAATCAGATCGTACGATCGATCGATCTTTAAAAATCATGGAATTTCAGTAATAAAATTTAGTATGGTTACTTCTGGTTAGAATTAAATGCACATGTATATATTATTTAAACGGTTTTTTTAGCTCACCCTTATGCTTATGTTTTATTTAATTTCACGCCTAAGCGGGTGAAATAGATAGAATAGGGTTGTATACGTTAGCTCGCCGAAACTGGTGCGGGCCGCTATAATAATATAACTAATGATTGGATGCAGTTAAGCAATAATGTGTCAACACACAAAAAGTCCAATTCGGAGATGATGACGTAATCTGACAATATGTTTGGCATCTTTAGACGCCATTTTCTCAAACTGAAGTCCGTTTGGCGTGTCATTGTATTGCTTTATTGGTATAAAAACAAGTTTTATGTAATAAAAAAATTTTCAAATATTTTAGATTATTGCATACTGCAAAATATCGAGCACACTACAATAGTCGCAATATTACATGAACAAACTTTTTTTCTGTACCTATTTAGCCTAGATTACTTGAAATTTTTTTGAATGTTAAATACACGATACTTTATCAGAATACATCAATATCCCAAAATTCGACTTTGTGTAGGTTGACAGATTATTGTTTATCATCATTATATATGTGCGAAATAAATCTATATATAGTTTATATAATATAGTGTCTTTGGTACGGTCTACTGTCGTTTTCGGATCTCAACATACGCGGTATCATTAAATTTGTTTAAATTATGGGAGTGATATAGGATATATTATTTATTAGAATTTTCGTGAACTTGAAATATCGATGTCTAATACCACTTATACGGCCTTAAAAGTTTGTATATACATATGTATTTCTGATGAAATTTACAACAAACGACGAACAATTTCTTCAATTTTTATAATAATAAACAAGTAGCTTATATTTTGAGCACCAAGTAACTGTACTATTAAGTAATCGACCAAATTTAATCAAAAACAATGAACAACGTAATTACAATTAGTGAACAACGCGAATACAAATAAACGCAGCGATTTCTTTTATAGGCAAAATGTATGGAAATGCGTAACGATTGCAATATTATATCATATAGATTTAATTAGCCACGTGATCGTCGTGAGTCATGTTATTTTTATATATTTTGAGTTATACAAAAAAAAATAATTTGCAAATCTTTACACAACTTAACTTAGACCAACTGATCCGCTAACTAAAGATCTCCATATAATAGTAATAGTCATAGTAATAGTTGTGACAATTATTATTTAATAATAACAATGGAAAAAATATTTAAAAAAATTAATTAATTCAGAAAATGATAAAATAAAGTATTTTATAAAAATTATAAATTATAATAATTTATTTGTTTTTACACCACACGTGAAAATTTACTATTGCGGTTATTGTCAGGGCTATATAAAATGAGCAAATCTGATTTTATTTCTCATTCTATTATGACCTGATCCGTTGAGAGCATTGCTCTTTTCAGCGCCCAATAATTAGTGGTCAATTTTATATAAAGTAGCAAAAAATATAAAGCAAAAACAATTATTGTGTGAATTTTGATATATACTGGGAAAAGGTAAGGAAGAGAATTAAATTATAAACAAAAAAAATTGTGGTTTCGTGAGAACATCCGGGCGAAACAAAGTTCCTTTCACTATTTATATTGTATGTTTTAAATAACAATGAAGTAAATTTAGAATATTTGTAACATACTACAGAAAAGTGTCTCCTTTAGTGTTCTACACTTTTGTAAGTGTAGCCTTCAATGCGCCAAGTGTCTGAAGTAAAATTTGTGGTAAGGAACGTTGTTCTAAAAGTTATAGGATTTTAGAATTTGATTACATTATTTTGAATAACATTAATTAATACCAGTTCTTATCTTTTAGGATTCTCAAGATCTCAAAAGAGAGATAATTTGGAAAGGAATAAACTGCGGACGACGGTAGATGACAACGGTATTTATATTAAATATAATAAACAGCACAAAGTTTAAAGTCTGAACATCATCAGCTCATTGAGTGCCGACATGATCATACCACGTGCTATTGAACCGACTAAACGGCTATGACAGACAATTAAACTTACGTACAATTTTATATATTTAGTTTATTCATCTAATTGTTTCTATTATGTTCATTATACAGACAATTAGATGAATACTCTATAAAATGTACTCATATGTAGGTACACAGTTAAATTCCTTTAATATTTACTATACGTATTAATTTATCATACTTTACATATTAAAAAAATATATATGTAAGTTGTTAAACAATAGTCCTCATACATATATAATAGTTATATAATGGAACGGCAATTTTAGTTTTTATATTTTTCTTGTTGTACTATGTTTAATGATTCTTTTTTTTCCTTTGATTTTCAGATATAATGGAGCTACCTGTGAATGTGATTTTATAAAATATCCTAGTAAGATATTGTTTCTGGTTTATTTGTGTGGATCACCTCGGGCCACCTGACAGGAGTTTGGGTCGCCTTTTTAACTTTCGTTCATGTGACCCGCTGCTCCTCTACGTACAATGTGACCTCTTCCCATTGCGGTTGCACCATGCGGGCATGTGTCTAATACATAAAATATATAAAAACACCTTCCAAATTTTGTAATTATGTTACCAAATTTTTTATTAATTATCTCGTGTTAATCCATCGTGGGGTTTAAATACATTTAAATATCAACTTATCATTTTCTATATTCGATATCCTGAAACATTTTATTTTGATAGACACTGTAGAAGCAGCTGGTCTCACCGTTTTTGATAATTATATTATATTTTTTATTCACATTTGTTGATCTTAAACCAAAACCAAGTTATCTTTTGTGCCAAACTCCAGCCAAATAGATAGCAATAATATGATAACTATAGATTATTACGATATGTCTTTTGTTTAAGAATATGTTCTTGTAAATTGTAAAAAATATCGTAAGAACATGATAAGAAACTGCTCTAATGCTATATAATCGCATGCTTGTATTTCCTTTCAATGATTTAAGCATAACGCGCTATCGTCCGGGGTTTATCCAGTTGTGTGTGAAACATTTGCACAGTGTACATATCAAACAAGGATCCGCCATGTCTCGTCCTATTCAGGCCCTGATCGATTCGGAAGCGCTTACAAATAATTTACAAGTGGTCCGGCGTTCGGCTCCTGGGTCCCGTGTCTGGTCGGTGATTAAAGCGAACGCGTACGGTCATGGTCTCAAGCGCGTCTTGAACGCACTGAGCACCACGGATGGTTTCGCGATGCTCAATATAGAAGAAGCGATTTTGGTACGCGAGCACGGCTGGAAAGGTCCGATTATGATGCTGGAAGGCTTCTTTAGTACTGAAGAGCTGCTCCTGTATGATAAATACCGCTTGACCACAGTCGTGCACACTAACTGGCAAATCGAGGCGCTGCAAAACGCGTGCCTGCAGGCGCCGTTAGATGTTTATGTGAAGATGAATAGTGGTATGAACCGTTTGGGCTTTCCACCCGATTATATACACACCGCCTGGCATAAGCTGCGAGCATTATCAAGCGTCAGTGAAGTTACCTTAATGGCGCATTTTGCCGATGCGGACAGACCAGATGGCATCACTTCCGCGATGGCACGTATAAGGCAGGCGGGTAAAGGGTTGGATTGTCCGCGCTCGTTTTCCAATTCGGCCGCTATACTGTGGCATCCTGAAGCACATTATGACTGGGTTCGGCCAGGGATTATTCTCTACGGCGCTTCTCCAACGGGAAAGTGGCAAGATATCGCCAATACAGGTCTTAAACCAGTGATGACATTACGTAGTCAAATTATTGGCGTGCAGAATCTAAAAGCGGGGGATACCGTAGGGTATGGCAGTCGGTATCGTGCCACAGGGGATCAACGCATTGGGATTGTAGCTGTGGGCTATGCAGATGGGTACCCGCGTCATGCACCTACGGGCACCCCAGTATGGGTGGACGGTGTTCGTTCTGGAACGCTTGGCACGGTATCTATGGATATGATAGCAATTGATCTTACGCCCGCGCCGCATGCTGGTATCGGTTCACCTGTTGAATTGTGGGGGAACGAGGTGAAAATCGACGAAGTTGCGTTTGCATCGGGCACTATAGGGTATGAACTGATGTGTGCCTTGGCGCCGCGCGTTCCAGTCGTAACGTTGTAATTTAGTATCACAAAGAATTGTGTTGTCAGGTATATACTACATTTACCCACTGGAACCAAACCCAATAATATGTTATATTATTTTATTTTTCAGCAATGATTGTAACGTACTTCTACAAAACCTATTTTGGTGTCTACAAACATAAGTCGAACGATTTTATCCAGTATTTGCTTATTTCCACTACTTCAGACTAGAATTCAAAATATCGAAGTCACCTTTAGAATAATGCACCGCGGTAGTGCTGTTTATGCAAATACCACCCTGATATATCAAATATCTCGCTAAAAGAATATGGACCATTCCAGTTGGTTATCGGCGAGAATGTCCAGCTTGAAAGAACAATTAGCTATCAATCTTTGTCTTTTGCTGTTTCGGAAAGCGAACACTTTTTCAATAGCAGAGAATTCATCATCAATATAAACAACCTTAACAAGCCAGAATAATCCACATTTTTTGAATGACCGAAAGCTTCTTAAATCGAATATTACCTGCGGATTGGTAAATTCAGACCATTAAACTGTCGTCTTTGTCCATGTCCATTGTTAAGGTAGAATGAGCGTGAATCCAGCAGGCCCTGTAATGGTTACCGAAAGTATGAAGCGATTGAACATATTTGTAGCATAAAGTCTTCATCTACAATGACACATTCTGCCAAACAATGTGAATTTTGAACATTTCGTTCAGGCGTTTCGTGCTACACAATTTTCTCAATTAAAGTAAGTTCAGAAATCAGAAATTTCCAGATAATTATTGCGTATTTAATCTTGACGGTTGACTTCATTTAATATTGTGCGTTTAGAGGAGGAGAGGAAGACTAAAAGAACATAAATATATGAGTAATCTAGAAAGTGCGTTTTACTAAATGAAGTTGAAGAACCTTTTTCAGCAACGGATGATCGTTACGGGTTTTATTCACCCGAACATTTAATCAGAAGATTTCTAAAATAATGTTACGCAGGACGCCAAATAGCTGATATCTGGAATATTATAGAACGAACACTGGCCATTAGTACTCCAGTGAATATTCAGCGTTTTTTTCTTTCTTTTATTCATGGCCGTTCTCTCTTTTATATATTGGGTTAAGACACTCCGTTGAGAAGAAGAAAGGCGACTTTAAGAAAATACGAATACGCGACGACGTTACACGACGATAAAAAACAAGTAGACGATAGGCGGTAGAACTGAAACAATATATTTATGCGCTTAAAAATGCGTTTAGTGAACCGCAGCGGCTGCCATAATGTGTCATTGAAGGTTTTAAATTCCAAAAAAATTCAGCCACCAGAGTTCTTACTCTAGGGTAGATTCGTAAATGAGCCTGGAGGTTTTCTGTTTATGCTTAACTTTGTCTTTTTCGGTGCAAGGTAGATATCGAATACTGTATTCTACTGCACCGCCTTCCATGTACTTACACATGTACTTAGCGTATATGGTTCATCCAAAGAATGTTCGTATTAACTCAAATTTTGAGCTAAATATAAAACTCACTATGAAATTAAAGATAATACAAATGTAACGTTTATGTGATATTAATACATATTGTTTTACTAGTTAAAGAGCTCTTGAATTTTTGTTAATAAGGGGCGTCCTTAAATTTGAAACTTGTGTTTAGGCAGCTTAGTATGCCTCGATCTGGCAGGCAACAGCACGGCAGTTTATGTTTAAAGGGCGATACTCAAAGGTTCAAGAGGTCTTAGAGCCTCATTAAAATTTATCGTTATTTTAAGATAAGATTATATATAGTAGACGAGTATCCGGAGATAGAAGAATAATGAAAATTCCGAATATAATAATTTTGAAAAATATGAAAATAAAGGACTGTGTTAGTATTAAAAAAATATCTGTAAATTTGAATTATCATTAGTATTTGTTTTATTAAATAAATACATCAATACAACGCCTTTATGTTCTAAATAAAACTCCTATTTACATATCATTTTAATTACATAAACAGCTCAATGATTTGTAATAATAAGTATGATATGTATATTGATTATGTTATCGGATAGCAGAATTAAATTCTGATAAAAATAATTTAGTTAAGTGAGTGAGTAAGCCACTAATTAAGATTAAATTTCTTTGCATGCCATTAATAAATATAAAAAAAAAACGTAATATATAAAAACACATTATATTTAAAAAATTGTCTGTATGCATATAAATCAAATGAGATTTTCATGTCGGATCATCGGATAGATAATAAAAAAAATTGGCACGACGACTTTAAGAGAGTCTTTGCATCAGCTACCGATAACATTATGTTGTCGGTAATACACAGAAGCAACACCGATATTATATTAATATTTTAAGCTTAAACTACACTTATGTATGTATCACGTTGATAAAATTAAAGTAGGAACTTTAACCAAATAGGAATTTTAACCAAATAGGATATTTCGTCTTTCATATTTTACTTTCACCATAAGTATATGTAAGAGTTTTTTATTCAACTGTCAATAATATTACTGCTATGTATGTTTGTTCGGGTCAAATCTTGTAACTAAATAAGGTCCACATCCGCTTATCCTATGAAGTGGAAATTAGACACGTTTTAAGACATTTACAGTCATACTTTAAAAGACGCATTAAAACCATGTTCAACACGTGTCTAGCTAGACAGTGCTTAAAATATTATCTAAATTCCTTAACAGCGAATAAAGTCATAAAAAAACTTATTGAAAAAAAGTTATACGTTACATTTGACAGCTAAAATAGGTATTAAACATCTATTAAACTCACTTAAACGTATATTAATCTATTATATCTAATCTAAACTCTAAAGCATGTTTAACTCAAAACTGTCTTTAGACGCGGATTTCTATGGATTTTTTTAAACACGCGTTTAACATCTGTTTAAATCTTTTGTAGTAAGGCAGTTAATGTTGACTCTTGACGAAGAAACTCCTCAATGGTCAATAGCACAGACACAAAGTTTTGTTTATGCAATTAATTATTATTCAATTCTTTGTTTTGTGGATTAATTGTTATGATAGCCTGTATCAAAGTCTAACAAAACGTAGATATTTCAACGTTTTGGCTGGCCAATCATATGTGACGTTTCGTAAGTCGCTAGAATGTTCCTTTATTAAATAACTACACTGTAGTTTTGTTTGATTGATTCTGACCTTGCAACAATAATCACTCATTAAAAAAAGTATAACAAAAAAGAGAATATCAATATCGGCTCAGATTTGACGGAGTTCTAAGATAACAAACATTACAAAAAAAACTTAAGCCACAAATTGAAAAACTCCTTTTTTTTTTTACCGTGAGTTTTAAGATAAATGAATAAGTTTTTTCAGGTGTAAAATGATTAACAATTTATGTAAATCAAATTTAAATTGTCACCTAATCAATAAAGTATATAACAATAATTTGTTCTGTAGAACATGTGGTTGACCTACGTATACCCCAAGAATCTTCTGTAAAATTTTTATGCTGTTGATTTAGGCATCTATGATTTAATCAATATATATTTTTTATGAACATTAGTAGAAGAATATGTTGCGGCTAGATTAAATATTTAAAATATTGTTACTAAATTATAATTAATAATTTTTTTCGTCTTAACTATTACAGTTCATGAGATACAGTCTGTTCACAGACAGGCATATAGACGAACAGTAATAGTGTATCGTTGAGACCATCTGGCACGTATCCATTCCAACCAATGAAAATCATGCGCTGAGATCTTCAACTATTAAGGATAATAAACTATGTTAATACATTTTAAAAGCGATGTGAATGATATTTGTAATTCTATCCTATAAGAGGAATAAACTTGAGATCTAAGGTAGTTAATTTGTTATTTGATCTTTGTAATCCTGTAAAGGATAAGGAAAAGGATTCGTCGCTTAATCTGCGCGGTTCTATTAGGGAGAGACGAAAGTAGATATTTGTATGATTTATTTCTGTAACATATATCTGGTTATATCTATTAGACAACAACTCGAGATGAATATTAAACTCGAATTAGGAATTTATTATCTTAAAATAAATGATTATGATAACAATTTAACTTAAGGTTAATTAGTCATGTTTTAAGTAATAGGTGTCTCAATAAGAATGCACTATTTAATGTCGTATTTTTTTATGTTATTGGAAATTTTAAAATTCGACAGCCGTCTATGATTGTGATTTACACAGAAGAAGAATGTGTTATCATGGTGAAAATTTATTCAAATATGGAGAATGTTACTCTGAGAAATAAATAAATAAACGCTTTACACTTTAAGCCCCCATTAGTATCTCATAATGCTTGGGATCCGCAAACACACACAACACAAACAAACACTCAGACAACGACAAACACCTGTACATTCAACATAGAATTTGTGGGGATCGAACCCGCGGACGTTAGCGCTTTTGTCAGTTAAATTGGACACTGCGATATTCTGTCGTTAAATCAATCAATGCTAGTTCAGATCGAATTCCATTGGCTACGTACACGACAGTAGCCTCCGAGCGTTCGCAGGGCTCTGAATTTAACGATAAAGTCGAGAGGGTATTTGTAAAACAGAGCATTTTAATAAAATAAACGTCTTTCTTTTATAGATAGGAATTTTAAGTTAAATTAGTTTTTCAATGTGACGACTACAAATTTTTACCATTCTCAATTGTTACAATATCAATAACTTTCTTAACAAGTTCAACACTAGAATTTGAAATTTATATGTAGCAAAAAATAAATTTTGACTTACATTAAATTTAAGGTTCCTATGTTTTGCATAGCATCACTTTGTCGGTTATTAGACAAATAGTACACAGTATCCTAACTAATAAGGGATTTTTAAAATTTATGCTTTTTTTTTTCGTTTTCATAACTGGGTTATGGATTGTAAATAGCAGACAACCACGTGTAAAACTTTAGTAAAGTGGTGGGAGCAGGTTTATCGTTAACTTTAGAGAAACCCTGTACACATTCGTTGTTTTATACGACTAAGTGCTTGTCTAAACAAAGATAGTATAATAAAACTACGTCTTCAAGAGACATGAACGAAGTGACAGTTTATTTCTTAATAATTAAAATACAATAATGTAACAGAGGATTTATATGTAATACATATTTTGATATAAACTAACAGATAGACGTAATTTTAACGAAATGGTGTAAACCATAACGTGCATTGCAAATGCAAATATTCGTAAGATTGCTAAGCAGGTTGGTAACATTCCGACTCTGCTAAGAATATTCGTGTAGGAGAATACAAAAAATTCTTACAACGATCAAAATTGCTTAATGATTAAGGTAAATTAAATAAACGTATCACACTCAACGGCCCCCATTAAGATCTTGTGATCTTGTGTCGGGGTACCGGAAACATGCACAACACTAACACAAACACAAACACCCAGACCACGACAAACACCGTATGGCAAATACAAACATTTTCCGTGAGCGGGGATTGAACCCGCTACCGTTAGCGCTACAGTCAGTTGCAGTGACCACTGCGCCAACGTGTCTGTCAGTCCAAATTAAGTCCTAGCAATGATGACCGCTTTGGTGTAGTGGTACTGAATGTATCTCAAACGATGACGTTGCGTGTTCGATGACCGCTCAGGGAAGATATTTGTATTTGCATAAATACGTTCCTAGATTTGTGTGTTTATCCTTGTGGGTCTCCCCACCGTCCGCAGAGAGCAGGTAAAACTGTTGGTCCTGGTTGATATTACAATCATCGGATAATGATCGTTACTCTTAGTAAGGAAATTCTATCTAGCCTAAATGGTCACTGGCTTGTCCTTAGGGATTGCGTAGGTCAGATGGCAGTCGCTGTGTGAAAAAATCAGTAACCGATCAATATCTGGAATATAATGAAAGCAGATCCTGGTATGAACATACGGATGATGACACAATAAATGATATTTTGTTTCAGGTGCCATTAGTAAACTTTCATCATTACTCGTTTCACAACTGTATGGCGCTGCAGAAAATGCAAATATTGATGAACATATGTGACTGTGTCCCTTTCTTCTTTCCGCAAAAAGGTAAGTTTTCTATACTAATATAAATAAATTCCCCGTCTTCTTATTCTTTCTTTCGTCCTTTATTGCTTACTAAAATTTCTGCGATGTGTCTACATTAAATTTGATTTTCTAAAGCAATTATAAAATCTGTTCACAGTTTTCAAAACGATTTCAGATAGAATATCCTAATAATAATCGCGTTCGATTTTGTTACGTAAGGAGAGAATTACACTTGTAAGTTTTGCTTTCAAATTTTCATAAAAATTTACATAACTTATTACTCATGTCTTTATGCCCAAAAGAATTTACCGTCTTATTTTTGACACAGTATTTGTAACTACTTACGACGTTTTTGTTACAGAGTTACTTTTTATCGCTTATGAAAGTAAAACTTACGATGTAATTTCCGCCTTACAAATTAACATTTATATCAATTTTGTAATCAAGAAGAAAATATTGTTTTATTTTTATAGTTTTGTGTTCTATTTGAAATTATTCTTTTTTTTATATTTCAGATTACTACAGAATATGTAACTTCCACGACATGGAATGTTTGGAAAAAGTAATAAGTACGTCAAAGTTTAACAATCAAATTATTAAGTATTTTTATAATTAAAAAATGGGTACCCTAAATATTTTTAAGAACAATGTTTTCGACTTAGAAATATTCTTGTAATTTGTACATTTAACGCGATTCAATTTTTTACCGTCTTTGTAATCATTATGATCATATGTTTTGGTTTAGTATTTACAATAGAATAAGCTGCATATGAATGGTTTTTAAATATATTACATAACATCTTTATTAATAACGGTTTATCATTAGGTAGTTTAATGATAACATAATAATCATTATAGTTGTTTTTATATATCTAGATCATTCATTTAATGATGTACATTTGACGATACTCTATCTATTTTTAGTTGATGTGAAATCGCAATAATGGTGTGAAACGTAGCAATTAACATCACGGAAAACCAATATAAATTAATTTGTTTCCTTTTATATTTGTTTTACTGTTAATTATTTATTTGCAGGTCCGATTTTATTTGAAAAAGGTGTAAACGAGAGAGAAAATACAGAACATAAACAAAATTTGATACAGTGCTTGCCAGAGTGTGAACACTTCGACTATCCCTTGGAAGTGGCTTTGGGAAAACTATCTTTAAACGTGCCAATAAGTGGGACGTCCTTTTTGTAAGACTTTTTCACTAGATGTAACATGATCACCTCCGCTCATGAACATTGTAGAACCAGAGTAATCGCAAATGCGTGTCGTCTTCGAAAGGTACTTAGAGATGAATGGGAATTTAAGGTCAGGAAAGAGGTAGGATTCAGGCTTCCGGCTCCTTCACTCACCGTACAAATGGCTGATATGAGTTATATCACGTTGATTTTCTGGAAGAGTATTGTTTGCTCCAGCTAGGCAAGATTGTTGTTTCATAGGCGTTAGTTTGTTTAAATGGACTGTTAGTACAAAAAACCTTTTAAAATACATAGAAGTTACGCAAACCATTCTGATGTTTTCATAAACGTGTGTAATAACACACACGGGCTATTAACGTATAATATAGCTCTAGTTTCTACGCATAACTTTGTTCAGTATAATTTGTACGAGAACAGAATTCTATAATTTGCTCGCTCCAACGCGTGTTTGTCTAAACTTTAATGTCTGAGATAATTCTTAAAACTTTATAATGAAGAACTTAGAAGAACTTTGCGCACTTTGTTTGTTGCGTTGCTTCAAACAAAACTTTATTAGTTGTGCATCGTTTACTAATTGATTTCTAGGTACATATTTATTCTTGTTGTGGCAGAGGTTGTCACAGGAAATCGACGTCAAGAGGTTAATTAAACTTGTGCTTCCTGCTGTAAGTGAGAGAAGCAGACCTAACTCGGTGTTTTCCTTATATCCTATTCTTCGTCACGCCTCATTCCTTTTTAGGCTGACAACGCATTTGTGGTTAGTCTGATGCTGCAAAGGTTAATGGATGGCGGTGGTCAGTTAATATCTGACCTGTCTGCTCATTTGTGCCATATATTGTGCTGTTATTATTTTAAATAAGAAATTGTTTTTTTTTTCGTAGTGAAGCATACGCTTTCAAGTATTGTAAATACACTTTTTCAATGACTCATATAATCGTATTGTTAATAAAGGATTCAATTAAATATCTTTCAGATTTCTAACCTTGTTTTTATATATATGTATTGTTATTATTATGACTTATTAAATTTTTATGTATTTATAGTGACGACATCGAATTAGAGAATCGTTCAGTGGTGAACGTCTTCTTCAACGATTTGGTGGCTACGAGGTACCGGCGTGACGTATACTTGAACTGGCAGAATATATTAGGTAAATAATATTTTATTCCATTTAAAAACTGGACATATTTAACTGACTTTAAAAAAGGGAGGAAGTTCACAATTTGTCGAGGAGTTTTTATTTCTTTTTTTGATTGTTTTTTTTTTTTAATGCATTTTGCTGTTGTTTTTATAATCACTTGATGCTTGATTAATGTACTGTAATTTATAATTTAACTTGCGACTCGCCCCGGCTTCGCACAGATGCAATGTGGTTTTTTACGACATCACATTTTAAATCTTTGAAATTCTTTGTTTTTCTCTACTATAATATGCTGGGGCGTAACGGGCATTTAGTTTATTGATGAAAATCGCATTAAAATCCGTTGCGCGTTTTAAAGATCTAAGCGTAAAGACGACCGGCAGTGATTTTTTTTACATTATGTAAAAATTAGCTGTACTCGGCATACGTCGTAAGGCCACCTAAAGCATATAGATTTTTTTGAAAGAACACTCGTGGGCGTGCGCAGAACACTGTACCGAAGTTTCATCGCAATCCAATCAATGGTTTCGAAACGCATAGAAGGCAAATGGATGCTGATAAGCAATAATGTTTCAACCCACAAAAAGTCAAATTCGGAGATATTAATGTATTCTGATAATGCATCATGTATTTAACATTATTCAATATTTTTTCAAGTATTCCGAACTAAAAAAGGTACGAAAAAGAGTTTCTTAATTTTCGTTTCGAATATTAAAGTGTGCTCAATATTTTGCAATATGCAATAATATAATATACTTGAAAAACTTATTATTAGATAAAACTTTTAATATATCAATCAGCTTTTAATTCATTATGATTTATATAAAATGGAAAAGAAAAAATGGATATATACTTCTTTAAACGAATTAATTCAGAATGGGTTTGACATTTTACGACGCCATTTTCTCGAAATAAAGTCCGTATGGCTTGACACAGTATTGCTTATCAGCGTCCAAATATACATACATCGATCTTTTCAATATAGATAATAAAATATTCTTAAAAAATAATAAATTTCCTGAATGGGTGACTCTTATTCAGACGAACTAGTATCGAATTTTATCACCCGGTAAATACTTAATACACTATTGACAACTGAAGAACCTTGAAATAATTCATTGAAATCTCTGTCGATGTACAGGAGGTTCCATTTAGACAGGCCGGTATGGAGAAATATCGAATGATTGGCAAGAACACACTAACCACCTCTGAATCATTATAGATCCTAAACGGTAATTCTGTTTGGAAAACGATATAAGGAACCTAAAAATGATTTTTAAATACTAGTATTCAACGAAATCCTATTTATATAGTTAGACGATTTTTTTTTCTTCTTCACATTATGGTGTCCAGAATTGGTAATTTAGATTTTTTCGAATTTTTATGCTTTTTTTAACGTTTGCTTCGTCATGAAAAAATCGAACAACGTAATATTAATCAAAATCGGCCCACGCGATTGGTCTAAATAATACCACAAAGGTACCAACCCACATACATACAAACACATTATCCGTCTGCGTTGCGCAATCGGATAAAACATTTCGATTGTTATTAGTTGCATATTTAATATAATATCGCGTTAACTAATGGTAGTAATACCTTTTTTATTTGCCCGACGTTTGCATCCGTCGTGGTCAGCAGCGAGTCAGCTCATATATGAATAGTAAAAATCGCGAAAATTTAATATATATTCATATTTTGATTGCTAAATATAATAAAACAATTACTGGACATTTAAAAACTCAGCCTGTATGTCACTGCGCCGTAATATTATTCTTTGTTATGAATTTTCGTATTTGTTCCTCTTAAGATAAACATGCTGTATTGGTACATCAGATCGTTGTAACTTATCGTCGAGAAATCTGTCTCTTATCGCAGCAGATAGTCGAAATCGTAATGATTTCCTTTTTTTCTCGTAAAACAAAATACAAATGCGTCATTACTGACGTTCGCAAAAATTGCTCCAACGATATTTTATAATTCGGCGCTGATAAGCAATACTATGTTAAGTCACACGGACTTCATTTTCAGAAAATGGCGTGTAAAGATGTCAAACCTATTTATATAATATATTTTAAGAAGTATCTGTCCTTTTCTATTTTGATAAAAGGTATAATTAATTAAAAGCCGAATAGTATACTAATAAGTTTCTTAATTCATTATTGCATATTACAAACTATAGAACACACTTCAATATTCAAAATATTTATTTAAAACACTTTTTTATTATAGTATCAGAATACATCAATATCTCCGAATTTGATTTTGGCGGGTTAACACATTTTGCTTATCAGCATCCAATTAAAAATATGTTAACTGATGTCTCTCTAGTCGGTGCGCGCGGCATCTGGCGGAAAAATTCAGAACCATTACACAAGAGCGATCAATTTATTATTATATAAACCAACTATTTCTGTTTCAGCGGCTTTCGGCGGTCTTCTCAGTCTCATGTTAGGTTTTACTCTCATCTCTGGATTCGACTTCATACTATTTTTCTCCCTGAAAGTCATATACGACTCAATATTAAGAGTATTCGTTGACGAAGAGGTTTATAACTCGGCTATTGTCGGAGCCAAAGGTTACGTTATAAATATCGAAGAGCACAAGAAAGATAATTGGGTGAAGAAAACGAAGAAAAGTAAGTCACTGGAGGAATTGGAGAAAAGAATGAATACAACACAATACAGAAATAGATACTAATTCAACGTTTACGTAATTAGTTCATAGCAAATTGAGTTATTACAATTATAGTAAAGGTAAGTGCAGGTGTAATCATTCTTTAAAATTGAATATTGTGATAAATAATTGTCAATTCATTTATTGAATATGATTTTTTTATACAAATTGTTTGGCTTTTTATTGTATAATACCTTGTTTTATGTTATTTTGTATGTAATCGCTAATGATAAAATTATGGCAGTGAATAACACATATATTATTTCCGTATTTTTTTAATAAATATCTCGTGTGTCTTTTACATAATATATTGAAATAAAGAATGAGTATTTATCATCATATGTTTTATTTACCTAACGTAAAACAATTTAAGGCTTGCGAAAACGAGGAATAATTCTCGGGAAGCTTCTTTCTACCTCTCTCGGAGCAAATCAAATAACGCAAATGAAGGACTAAATCTACTGCGTTCAAAAGTCTTCCGAACAATTGACGACACACTCCTACATATTTTTACTTCCTCGTCTGCGGAAGAATTAAATCTCCGACCCGCCGCAAAATAATAAAAATGTTCGAGATTGTTCCTCGTCTGCGCAGCCCTTTATAGTTAACTAGCTGAGCCGGCTAATTTCGTACCGCCTCAGAATCAATAAATGTTATATTAACTTTCTAGCTGTTCTATACAAAACGAATTTTTACCATAGCTTTTTGTTGTGATTTTTTTCTAATATTATAATAGTTATTCTGCTATTAGGAGCGGAGACATAACTAACAGATAAAGGTCATAAAAATTGGTTTAACTATTCTCGAGTAAGTCAACTGTGTATGTATATATATATATATATATATATATATATATATATATATATATATATATATATATATATAAATACCCATATTTTTTTATTATTATTACTTTACGCATTACATACCTCTTTATCGCATTAAAATATAGCCAATATAGGAAGTAAAAGTACCCTAGCCTAAGTATTCTTTCTCAGGCTCTGGACTATCTCTGTATCAAATTTAATTTAAATAGGTTCACTAATTTAGGCGTGAACATTCAGACAGAGTTACTTTCGCATTTGTAATATTAGTAAGGATGGATACTAAAATGGCCTATTTAGTAATAGTATTACAGGCTTGTGCGAACACACACATAGTCATTATTTATCGATAAAGTGGTATTCAGGTGTTTTGATACTAAGTACTTCAAGTAGAGATGCGCCGAGTAACACTTTTGCCGAGTAAGGAGTACCGAGTTTTACTCGGCTCCATTTTTTTTTCAACCGAGTACTTGGCTGAGTAACTCGATTTAGTCAAATTCGCATTTCGCGCGTAATCAAGTACAAACAGGTTAGCGCCGGTCAAGACGTCGCCTTGCGTTGATACACCCCTCACCCCGCTCACGCATTTCAACTATTAGTCACTTGATTCTCGTAATTTTTAACATAATTTTGATTTTATTAATTCATATTTTGGAAGATTTCTTAAATTACTAATAAATACTTTTTGATTAACAATTGTTTTAATTATCCACCTAACTATATTGCTTTTCTTAAAGAAAGGACACTCGTTACTCGTTATCAAATAACCGAGTTATTCGGCCGAGTACGAGTATCAAAAAACCCGCCGAGTACGCAGAGTACCGAGTATCAAACGAGTACTCGGCCCATCTCTAACTCCAAATATGAATCGTAGAAAGTAGATTTAGTAAATAATCGTGTACAAATATAATCCCAATGCAATTTTTATCATACCTGAAAATTATATTTTTTGTTTATTATCTTGAAAGAAAGATCTCGTTTTATCATAGAACAAAATTATTATTATTTTGCAATAATCATATCGAGCGTTGCTTTTCGCAAGCGACCAAGATTAAAATAATATATCTATTATGAATCACAGATGTTTTTTCGTTTGATAATAATAAAAAAATATGTATAAAGATTATTTTCACTATCTCAGAAAATCTGTAAGTTCTAATATTTTGTACTTTTTGCAATAAATTACAACGGTAGCTTAAAAACATTGTTTGTTGCATTTGCCTTAATAAATTAGTTTTTATCAATAAATAGTATTAAGTAATTCTCACTCAAATGCTCAATTGATTTTGATATAATATTTTTAGGCAGTATGTGTTAAATCTTGGTATCTTTAGATTTAAAGAACTTAGAATCATATTCATGACATAAAACAAATATTATACCGCTGTCATTGATAACGTGAAAAAAGTGAAATGAGAAAAGAATGAAAAAGCAAAATAAAGTGCATTAAAACTAATACCTAATGTAACAGCTATAACGCATTATATTTATTAGACAATTAAAAGTTACTAAACTTACAGTTAATGTTAAGAAATATTGTATTAAAACAAACGATATCATCTGATTAATTATAACCTTTTTTATTTTTACTCATTTATAATTTTTCAATTTGTTTCTTTTTTATACTTTGATGTTGTTTCACTTAAAATTATATTTATTATAAGTCGTTGTCGTGTTAAAAAATTGTGGCAGTTTTAAGTTAAGAATTTTTTTTAATATTTAGTGTACACATTGTTGAACCAAATAAATATATAATAAACTTGATAAGGCAATGAACTTCTTAACACCGCCATCTTGAAAGTAATCCAAATAGGTTAATTTCACCCAAAATTACCGATTGCGATTTTCCAGATATGGATTTAGGTCTTTTTTCTTTCCTGGGATAGTTTAAAAATATTTTCATTGGGGCGAACAAAGAAAACAAAAAAGGGAAATCCGAATCGACTGAGCTATTTTTAGACTTTTTGTGAGAATGATATACCGCATTCGGCAATTGGTTTATATGGATGATACATTTAAGGTTTAGAATATTAATATTAAAGTGTGTTAATTTTTGCGATATCAAATAATCTCAAATATCTGAAAAACTTATTATTAGATGTATATATATATATATGTATATATATATATATATATATACGTCTTCAAACCAATTTGGTAAGAATAAGTTTGACATGTGTGGCTTGACATAGTATTGCATATCAGCGTCCATATATAGGTACGGGGTGAATTATTTAATCTGGGCGTAGGCCAAATCCAATCTAAGTGATAGCGAAAAATACTTAAAGGAGTCTCGGGGCCGATTTCGATGTAGAATGTATCATTAGTTTTTTTGTCATTTACATTTACTTGCCAAGAATCGAACCATCTGATTTTGCACCATTTGATTGTATCATTTACAAACATCAACTTCTGAAAAGTAATAGTTTACGGCAGGAAATGACTTATTTTTTACGAAATGTAATTAAACTTATACAATAATGAAATCTTAGACTAGAATTACTTTATAAGTTTTACTTTAGTAAGTTGTACAAAACAACTCTGAAACCAAGTATACGTCGTTAATAATCAAAAATGAGACACTGGCAGTAAATTCTTTCAGGTGTATCTCACTGAGAAATAACTTATGGAAATCTTTATGAATGTCTGAGAACAAAACTTATAAGTGTAATTTTCGCCTAAAGTAATCAATTCTTTATAACCAATGTATATACAGAACGATAAATTGTTAATAGGTTTATATGCCTATCTATTCTTAAAATGTACACATGTTCCGTTGTAAAGAATAATGAGAAAGAAGAAGTTATAAATATAGTTACAACACTCTTTACTGACTCAATAGTAATACTTTAAAAATTATAACGAGGATAAAATAAGCCACATTATGCAAATTGTTACTGCAAGAGATAACAAATTGTACCTTCCCTTATCTAAATGTTTACTTGAGGATGGCAATGCGAGTCTATTGTAACATCTACATTCATAAATACCTAATATTTTAACTGATAATTGGACGCTAATATGCAATACTGTGTCACACGGACTTCATTTTGAGAAAATGGCGTCTAAAGATTTCAAACCTATTCTTAAAAAATATGTTTGAAGAAGTATATATCCACCTTTTCTTTTATTTTTTGATAAAAGGTATAATGAATTAAAAGCAGATTGATATATTTAATATATTATCTAATAAAAAGTTTTTTTTTAAATATATATGATTATTGTATAAATTGCAAAATATGGAACGCACTTGAAATTCGAAACAATTAATTAGGAAACTTTTTTTGTACTTTTCTAGTTTATATGACTTTACATTTTTTTGAATAATGTTATATAGGTAACTCAGTATCAAAATACATCAATATCTCATATATCTAATTTGACTTTTTGTGGGTTGACACATTATTGCTTATCAGCATCCAATTATATTTCGAAGTTTTAATGGTTGTACATATATCGAAAACCTTCTTTTAATTGATAAATAAACTAGTCAAGTGCGAGTCGAACTTCAACATTCGTACAATCGTATAGGAAGTAATTATATAATACAGAAACAATATATAGGTGTGCTATGTACTTTTTAATTCGTTTTGTTAAAGAAACAAGCAATGATAGAGTCAAGAGGGAGAGCGTGACGATCTATTATTACAAGAGAGACTGAACTCTTTAAAACTATTTATAAGTAAGTTTATTAATTCAAAGTATTATGTATTTTTTTCATATAGTTATTAAATCCCATATATGCATAATACAAATTTAACTATAGTTATATAATGAACGTATTTTAAAAATTAGGGGCTGCTTGTAGTATTATAATTTTTTATCGCGGTTAACATAGGGCTTTTATACAAACTTCTAACCCCCATTTTTATTGTTACGTTCTAAAAAGAATCTTCATGCAAAATTTGAAAATCCTAGCACTTGTAGTTCTTGAGATTTTGTGATGAGTGAGTGACCTTTCGCTGTTTTCGCAATAAAAGGTAAAAGCCTACGTCCTTTCTTAGGGTCTAAAGATTGTGTGTGCCAAATTTCATCAAAATCGGGTGAGAGGTTTAAGCGGGAAAGCGTAACAGACAGACAGACAGAGTTACTTTCGCATTTATAACATTAGTACGGATTTGAGATGTATCGGCCATATTTCAAGTATATATCGGTATTATTTTAAAATAAAATTTACATGTAGTTGAGTAAATTCGAAAACAAAAGTTAATTTAACATACAACCAATATTGGATAAACGCTTTAACGATACGACCTTCTTTGAACTTCCAAGGAACTTGTAAACTGAAAGTATTACGTTTGGAAGTCTCAAAATTACTCCTGTCCAAACGGACACGTGAGAAAGCTCCGCCCACAGACCAGGCGATGTTAGCGACAAAAGAACGATATCGGAAAAATACATATGTATATTATTGGACGATTGTTCGCGTGGACCACATGATGCCATGTCTCATTCAAAGCAAGGCTGTAATCTGTGGGGCCTCTCAAGAAAAGAGCATTTTACACGCATTAATTAATAGCATTTTATAAAAAAATTGCTTTTTCCTTTAGTTTGCCGTATACTATTATTACCCAGAAGTTGATCTTTATACGTGGCCCTATTAAATGGTGCAATGATACAGAATGTGTTATGTTTTCAAATTTAGCGGGTTCGATTTTTGGCTAGGAAAATCAAATTTTTAAAATAAAAATAGCTTAAGTTATTCTTTCTAACATTAGACATCTGTGAGTGAAAGTCGCATCAAAATCACTAGGCGTCTCAGAGATTAGCCGAAACAAAGTGTTTTTGATGTAAGTACCGTGTATATGTTTATATGCTCTTAGTTAAAGTTGTTAACTTAAAACTACAATCAGACTCTTCAATTTTATTTATTTGTATAGATTATGCGTGCAACTGAATATTCTATTAAGATAAATCGTTTTGATTTTTCTAAATAAAATGCAATGTTTTCTCCTAGGCTATAAATAAAATAGGCGTCGAATTTTGACATCCAAATGGCCGTCATTTTATATAAGCAAAACATCCTAAGCCGGTGCCAAGTACCGTATTATGGGTTATATACTGCAACCGATTTCAAAATGTTGTCAAAAATATTATTTTTTTATTTATTTAATTCTAATTTATTTGCACTAAATTTGTTTTTGAAGTAGGTTTTTTTTTAGTTTTTATTTAAAAATTAAAAAGTAAAGTAACAGTCTGTAAATGGCCTGGGCAAAGGCCTCATGTTAAGTAGAAGGTTTATATCTTAATCAACCACACCGCTCCATTGCGGGTTGGCAGATTTACATGTGTCGGAATTTCTTTCGGCACATGTAGATTTCCTCAGGATGTTATCCTTTACTGCCGAGCACGAGATGAATTAAACACGAATTTAGCACTTGAAAACTCTGCGGTGCCAACCTGGGTTTGAACCTGCGATCATCAGTTGGGATCGACGTGTTCTAACCAGTAGACCATCTTGGTTCACTTCCTCGCGATGTAGTTTTTTTAAGTATAGTATTATTTGTATAAAATTCGGTCTCCTGTAATCGGATCGTCGATAGAACATCTTGAAAGTTTAAAATGTGCGAGCAAACTTTTGAGCTTAAACTAATCATTATGTAACTTTAAACGTGACTCAGGCATAATTTATTTCATTCATTATCTCTCAAAAAATATTATATAAATACTGGTTTGTTCTCCGTTTATTACACTATCCATATCTTACGAGACTTACAATTTTATTATCTGTTGCCACTGATTTAGAAAATAGATTTCTTTGTGAAAGATAATATATAATAAATAGGAAAAGCGCCTTTATTGAATGTACGTAATATCACCGAGGAAAAGTCATCGATTAATCAAATATTATCGACGACAATCAAGTGATCGAAAATTTCTTTCTAAAACGATAAATAAAAAATAACTAGTTCGAGATTTATTCTTTGAATTTATCATATTTTACCGCAGCAATGATATGTGAATTGAATAAGAATTTATGACTCGTAAAGATTGAATTAAAATTAAATAAATAAACTCAAATAAAAAAAATAAGTCTTTGCTAATTTTTGTTTGTGTGCGTGGACTTCGTTATAAGGTTAAAGATAAAATTGTTACTGTATTTATTGCAACGGACTAGCCTGCACGGCAGTGATTTTTACACATTATCTATTACAATAACAATTATTAATATTATATATTAATTATTCTAACATAATCAAATAACAATATAATATATATTACATTGAAGTAGACACCCTGTAATACCGTTATAAGCGATTTAAATTTGGTATAATTTCATATAGATCCCACAGAACTTTTATTAAAATCGGTTAAGTAGTTTAGTTTTTAAATCAAAATAACTGGGATTAGTATGTCATTTACTTTTACCACCCAAGTAGACGAAATTGCGTGTTTTGATTTTAAAAATTGGTTTATTTTTTTTAAACTTAGTTATAACAGACACTACGTCCGTAGTCACAAAGGTATGCTTTGTTTTTTTTTTTCTTCTTCAAGTAACAGTTTTTAGACGAGGGTATGGGTAATTTATACTAATAATAGTATATACTATGCTTAATTTTTTTGTGTCCGTCGGTCCGTTTGTTCCCAATAATCTTTATAACGGTCGGACCGATACTCACGCGACTTTCACTCGCAGGTAGCTTACGTTATAAGGAGTAACTTAGCTTACTTTTATTTTAAAAATTTCATTACTTTCAAATTTTTGCAGGCGAAGTCGCGGGAACAAGCCAATAGGGGACTTACGAACAAAACGCATAATCACGTTCTGACGTCGCGCCGTCGCACGTTACGAGGTCGTGAAACGTTACGATGTAGTGTTATGAAAATTCACGATGTAAATCATAGTTTTGTTATAGTCGAAATCCTTAATCAGTTAAAACTAGTTTTGACCGCAGGCCATTAACAACAATAGTATTTTGATTGAAATATCAGTACTACAAAATAATTATCTTAATTTATTTGCAAGTGGTTTGCCTAACAAATTAGTTATGTATAAATTCACCACATATCGGAAGTGTGGTAGGGGGTGTTTTTCTAAGATATCACGTGTATTCATTTTCGAAACTTTTGTAAGCTATTTAAATTATGCAACCGTATATATACAACATACGGTTGCATAATTTTTCAGAATTCGATGCTATTATAATTGTTTTTTTAAGTTAAGCATTTTTCTAATATATTCCTTCTTAAATAGTAGGTACAAAAATACACATAGGGCGACTTAGGCCACTTAGAGCGAGACGATATGAGATGAAGCATAAAATTCATAAGGATGATTTTAGAAGCATTCGTATTATATATATTAGTCAGTCACGATTTCTTTATATATACGGTGACGTGTAGAAGTTTCGCTACAAGTAGGCGGGTGGCCTATTTTTCGTGGATATAGCATGTAATGGTGTTCGAAATTAAAACGACTAGGTATCGTGTACCTATCAATACTTGTATGAAAACAATGTAAATTGCGGCACAAAAATTAATTATTCAACAATTATCAATTAATGATTGTGCGAAAATATTGGCCCACTCTTTTTATCGGGTATTAGATAAAATATTGAATGTCTGAACTTTTTAATTCTTCTTATATGTATAAAATAATATAATATAGGTATGACGTATTTTTGTATATTTTATTAATTGTGAATTAAAATTGTTATTATTTCTATAGCGGTGTAAAGTTCAAGTCCATTAAATCGTCTTTCAACTTCTACTATATCTATCTATTGGAAAAAGTACAGTCGATCGTACGTATATTATTGCTAAATATAAAGCCACAAAATCGTAGCCATAATAGTCGTAGTGTACAATACAATATCCATTTGCATTACATCTTCCGGACCATATAAAATCGTACATTAACTATTAAATTTCATTATATTTTTGTGTTATTTCATATATGTATAACTATGTATAATTAGGAAAAAAATCTTAACAGATATAATCGTATGCAGAAGCAAATGTACGTCGTAGAAAGAACAATTTTTAAGTCATTTTATTTGTGTAATATTTTATTACTTCATAACTACTACTGTTACCCTCGTACATTCAAGAACAAATATTATGATGACGTTATTTGTTTATTTTGATAAAAAAGTGGGCTAAACAAGATACTATTTACTTAGCTCAAATATCAACAAAGAAAATTATTAATGCTTATATTTAAATTATGAATTATCTAACATAATAACAATTAATATATTTTGTATCGATATGAATGCGATGTTTAATCTACGTGAGTAAGTATTTATAAATAATTCAATAATAAAAAAAAGTTTACATTATTTCAATTTGTGCTATCAAAACTTAGGACAATTAAAACATATTTAATTCCATTTAGAAAATAGTCGTTAACAGACGTAAGCTGCACGAATCTTCAATGGCCGCGGTCTTGTGTTGCTTGAAACACGTAATTCTACACGTCTCTTGTAGGTGTCGTCGGTTCAACTAGAGGGGTTTCTGCCAACACTGTGTTTCAGTGCGTGGTTGATATTAAAACCCGTAGGAAATCTAATGACCATCGCTCTAATAACAAACGACGATGGGTCAAGCGTCGGCTAAAGCTTGCGCCAATGCTCGTCAAGCTTGGTGGAGTGCTGTCCCAAACTTGGTTAAAGTCTGGAATGATATATAAGGCCTAGGCTTGCTATACAGTACTGGGTCAAAGTTGGCCAGGCCTTGGGCAAGCATTGAACATCCGAGGCTCAGTTACTCAGGGTTAGTCCTAGCTCGACGCTATCGTTCAAGATTGGGAGCTCTTATATGAGCGGTTCTTCGAGGGATTCACCTCGCCCATTGGCCCTTCAGTTTTGTGATGCATTGGACGATATCGGTTACTCCGGTTCTTCAATGTACTATATTTAATTATTCGATCGCGTACTCGGCTATGCACACAATAGAATAAACCCTACAAAGATATTAAGTTTAATTATTGAAAATGTTGTTTTATAAACCATAATTTGATTTATTATTATTAAATACATCGTTTTATTATTAAAATTCTAGTTTTAAAGTAGGCAAATGAGGTTAAGGAAAGAAACAGGCATCGTGGCTTTGAAGACAATTGTAATTTAAATTATCCAAAGGTAAGATCGTAGCCAAGTATCGGATCTATAACTGAATTTTAAATTATTTATATTCACAATCGTTACGGTAGGCCATTGTTACGAAGCAGTGTTAATGCACTGAAAGCGATCCATAAATATTTATCGCCAAAAAATTGCTATTTAATTTCGTTCTTTATGAGGTTAAATTTTGAAGGATTATCTTATTACAGCCACAAGACATGCTATCTTGTAATCGATAAATAAAAAATTAATGTATAAATATAATATTAAAAAATATATGTATGCGCGTATAAACAATACTTTCACAATTAATATAGGTAAATATAGTAAATACGTAATTGAATCTACTAATCGTTGACAGCGCCTTATCAATTAAGATTATCTGTTTAAAAACCCCTGGCATTCATATCTTTGTTTCAGTGTTGAAAATGAAATCCTTGCAGTGCTAAGCGATAGCATACGGAATAAAAATTTTGTTGACGAAAATGTTTATAATTTGAGAACCGATTCGATAAATAAAATCATTTTAGTGTCAGCAAAACGAACTTTATTAGTAAGTATGAAGTGATGTGTCTTTTGAAATAAATCATTAGGTTTATAACGATTGTTCGATTTTGTGATAGAAAACATTTAATGAAAATTAGGTTATCGACAATACTACTTTTTAGCGTTTGTTGTGATTGCATTTAATATCGATATTTGTATAGTAATAGGTACTGTGGTTCTCAAAAGTGATATATTTATTTCTGTACGAGGATATTATGTGATGTTTCAAGGCTAGGAGTATATGAGTAGGCGAAGGTAATTGGTGTTTATATTCTTTTGAATTTACTTGAAAGCGTGTTACAGTTATTATTTTAATTGCGTTGTTATGTACTGTTTTTGTTGAGGTAGTGTCGTTGATGTGAAAATACTGTAAGTATTTCGTCACGTATAATGCGACGTTATAGTCGAAGAGCCGGTAATGTTGTTTAACAAGGGATTGTTACTGTCTGGTAATTCTGATTCCGTTTCTAACTTTTATAAATTTAAGTTTCTATTTTATAAATCTTTTCTACCTGTTGCTCGCCAAGGTAACGATGATCCAATCAAAGTGCCCATGTATGTTGGCAGCATGCGCTGGGAAACTCGGCTTTTAGAAAATAAGGAAGATCTGGCATTTACGGGCTTTTGTACTATTAAGCGAAAATCGAATTACGTATTTAAATGACTTAGTTTCCATCTTTGCGATGCTGTGACATATCGTATTTCCTGTCGTTTTCAAGTTAAAGTAAGTTATGTTATAAAATTATTTCATGTTAAAAAACACCTATATATATATATATACATATATATATATATATATATATATATATATATATATATATATATATATATATATATATATATATATATATATATATATATATATATATATATATATATATATATATATATATATATATATATATATATATATATATATATATATATATATATATATATATATATATATATATATGTTGATTTTTGATGATTTTGATTATGATTTTTGGACATTTAAAATTTCAATGTCATAAGAGGCACAATATAAGGAGAACGATTTTGAATAAATTAAAAATTAATGGAATTTGGCAAAAGTTAATAAAAATACAATATAATCGTTATGTAAATAATAGAAATTAGAAAGATACTAGATCTCATAGATATAATAGTAATAGACGTATATATTGGGGTACAAATATCATAGTATATCAAATAAAAGTAAAAATATTCAAAATTTATATTTTGTTTCGGTCACCAAGTGGATTTTCTTAATTGCGGGCCTTTTTTATTTTAGTTAGTGCTATGAATACTTAATAAATATGTATGTCATGTTTACGAAGTTGGGTTTATCAGATTTTTCCTGATATACGAATTACGAATACCGTATAGGAAAACGAAATTTCTATGGGTTTTTAAAGCGTGTATAAACTATTTCATATTATACAATATATCCTCAAGGATATCTTTTTTAACATATGCATATGTAACATATTGATACACACATATATTATAGATGTTGCAAAGCAATGCGGGTTTGTTTTCAAGTTCGCGCTAAGTATTATTATTAATTTTTATATGTTCCTTCAATTTTTGAAAATTATTGCCTTGTCTCGCGAAATTAGGTTAATTTGATACGTTACAAGAAACCGGTAGTTTATTTGGATGCTGATAAGCAATAATGTGTCAAACCACAAACAGTCAAATTTGGAGATATTGATATATTCTGATATTGGGTCTTGTATTTTACATACATCTAAACTACATAAGTACGGAAAAAAGTTAATTAAATGTATTGTGGTTTTTGTGTCCTAACTTAAAACTTGGATCAGAAAAAATATGGATTTATACGTTTTCAAACAAATTTATTAAGAATTGTTTTGACATCTTTAGACGGCATTTTTTCAAAAATATGGCATGACATAGTATTGCTTATCAGCGTTCATTTATTACTGTTACATATACTATTATATTTTATTATTAATATTATAATAATAAAACATGATATATCAAAATACTATTAATACGCACTATTTAATTCAACACATAATTGAACGTGATGTAAGCGATTAATAGTACGATAAAGTAACTTACAATCACATAAATGAGACGTTGATTTACTTAAGGAAATATAATTAGCATTGTGTTACTAAGTAATAAAATCTATATACCTAGTGTTATTTTAATATCATGTGCAATAACATTACCAAGAATGAATATGTAATGTACTCACTCCTATGAATTGTAAACAATTATCTAATTATATATTTTTATGGAAATAATATAACAATAAACTTAAATATCCAATTTTAGGTTTAATGAATTAGGTTAAATAAGAAAAAAAAAACAAATTGTTGACCAAAAATACTGTATTGTTTTATAATTAATTTTTATTTAGATATAGAATGGTTTTAACTATTATTATTACAAATAATATGACACCATTTTGAATTGTTTATGCAATTAGAATTTATTCATGGAATAGTTGGTTAATGGGTATGGTTCAAAAGATATGGATATTTTTCATATGATATAGGAACATTGTCTAATTATTTATGCATATATTAACATCAGAATCAATAGGTATGGGCAATTTATTAATTATTTACTCGAAATCAGACTTGTATGTACTTACAAACTGATTTCCATTGGTCTGAGTTGATAGATTAAAGTATTGATCATAAAGTTCACCCTCGACACAATGAGAAGATCTTATAAGTTGACATCTGTGTGTCTGTCTGTGGCATCGTAACTCCCTAACGAATGGATCAATTGTGGTGTGGTTTCTTTTATTCGAAAGCCGATGTAATCGATTCTTAGCTATAATTTATGAGGATTTGTGTAGTCGTTTGAATGTTATCAGCTATTTTGTAGTTATCGAAAGGATCTGTACTACTGTTTTAGGAATAGCCCATTCGAAATTTGCATTATATTGTGTAACCCTGAACTGCTGCAGCGTCATAAAGAATTTTTTGGGGGTTGTTGAAATGCTCTCAGCGAATTAAACATTGTAGGGCTGTATTTTTTAAAATTTTCAATTTTACTAATCATAACTGGTACAATGCAGGTGCAATTGGTCAGTGTTCTATTAGTTTCAAATTTCTAAAATTACCTGGTATTCATTTGATGTGATTTGAAAAGGATGTTATTATGGATATTATAAGGAATATTTTTTTCTTTTGTACAGGAACAAAAGTCAAGACCGAGTTGGTTTATGAGAAGAAATCAGAAATAACAAAATGTTTGAAAAAAAGCTAGTTGTCGCGGTCACGATATGGTTAACAGTATCGTACTCCGCAGCTCTCGAGGATTTCAGTATGTATTTTCAATGTTTTCTTGACTAGATGTAGAATTCATATATTCAACGGCTGGAATGGATCGTTAGAAAATATTTGAATAAAGCATAACATTTTTCTATGATATATTTATTGTGGGTATATACATATCTAGTTCTGATATCTTAAGATTTTACATTTCATAAATGTGCAAATCTAACAGGCCAGGAGACTTTAAAAGACAGTTTACAATGATAAATTATCGACGCAGGAATGTAAATCAAAACACTTTTTTTTTTTTTTTTTTTTTTTTTTTTTATTGGATCACAATTTTATTTAATTCTGAATTATAATAATTAATACTATTCATACAAATAATAATACACTTTTAAATACTACGCCACAAAATCGATGGCCAGTGTAAACATAAAACATTATGACGTTATCGTAGGATATTCATGGATAAAAATGATAAATGTCCCGTGTTTCCGAAATCGATCCACCTACCATACATACTTCTTTAGTCTAAGCTGTCCGGTGTGCCGGTATAATACTGCTTATTAGTACCTTTCAGCTTTTACTTTAATAAATGCAGTATTTTCCTGTCTTTCGAGATAACTAGTCTAGTTATCGATTTAAATTGTCCAACGAGTTAGAGAGACTATAGAACAGCATTTAAAATACAATTCCTCATATTTTTATCCTTATTTGGACTTCAGTTTAGTGAGATACGTTTCACAGATGTGACGGATACGAGTGAAGAATACTTGACGGTGCTTAACAATAATGGTGAAGAGGTGTACATAACGAAAGAACTTATGAACAAGTTGAACGAGGAGGCGGAGACATGGCACTGGAGGCCCTGGTTGAGGACGAAGACGGAAGTCGTGGGGAACATCATGCTGGAGGTGGAACGGTCCACTGATGACTCCATGAGGAGCTTCCCCGCTGGTGTATTTGACGGTGAGTTTAATTATTTTAATTATCTTTCTAAAATCCGAGCTACTAGAATGGTTGGGAGAATGTTCGTACTTCTTTCCTTTGGATCAAATGATGAGATGCATGGGCATATGTATTAGGGAGTGGTTAAGGGGGTCCAGTTCCTCCACCTTAATACACATTACTTATTCTTAATACATTTATTGAATGACGCGGATTATTTGTGCTACTAAATATTATCAATGTGCATTTTGGAACCCGCGGTCGGACCCCTTCCACATGAAAGCTATAGCTACGTCCGTGATGATGTTATTATGACCGTAAGTTCTATGTGTATAACATATTTATTTTTTTATTTTAATACATCATTTTGTTTTTGAGAACGCATCTAGGACTGAGGAGATTTAAAAAGAACAACAATGTTTTTGCTTGAGGTTTGTGATAGGTCTGCCGCAATTTTTTTAACATGTAGAACTCTTCCCAAGATCGTGTAGGTACAAATACATTTTAATGAAGTAACTATATACTTGACAATAGATATTTAAACATTAAAGTTATTATAAAAGATTTAAATATAATAGCAGACTTTTTTATACTTTTTTCTAGACTTGTGTTATTTCGAGATGTTATTAGCTCGAAACGCACCCTTAATTAAAAAAAAAAATGTTACAGATTATGAACTGCGGAGCGGTGCGTTTATGCTATACTTATTGTTCGGGATCTACGCGTTTACATTGTTGGCTATAGTGTGCAACGACTACTTCATACCGTGCGTGGAAATGATATGCGAGGATTTAAAGATACCGCAGGTTGGTAAAGCGGCATTCACATGATTTGATTTAACTTTTAGTTACAATTAATGAAAAAAAGTGATAACGGCTTAAAACAAAAATTATATGATAACTTAATTATTTTTGCGCAATGCATTGGAAGTAAAATAAAAGATATGTTATTTACTAGCGGCGCGCACCGGTTTTGTCCGTGTTATATGTATCAACTACTCCCAATTAATATCGCCGATGTTCATAACCTTGTTAAATTTAGCGTTTCTTACTTTAAAAATGAAAGGCTTTTATAATTCATCCCTTAAATCTCCAAAAAGCTTTTCTTAGTGGATACAAACAACGTAAAAGGCATCAACTGCAAAAAATTCAAGGTTATAGCCTCAGAGGTTTAGGCTCTGCGTTGATGAATCGTACAGTCACTCAGGAACAAATCATTATATATTTATCGATATGTTAGAAAAAATCGTCGAGGTAACTACGTCATTGTAATATACATTATAAGTACTCAATCTAGAAAGAGCCAATAATTATTTAAACGCTACTTAATTTTAAGTAGTCTTTAAGTCTCATTTGGTCATAATTATACATAGATAAACATAAATGTAACGAGAATACATGACTATTAAAAAAATTGAGTTTAAGTATACAATAAGAACTAAATAAACAAAAAGCAAAAAAATCGTAATTGAATTTTAAAATCTCCATTTCAATGATTCATCAATCAATCACGTGATATATCATTTAAAATGGCGGACGGTAAAAGCATTGTTGTAAAATACATATTTACGAATTGAATTATTAAGTAGCGAAGTGGTTGGTAATTAATTTTATGTAGGTTTAATTAATATATTTTATTCAACTATTAATATAATAATTTATTTATTTAATAGTTAGAAAATGTTGAGTGTAATAAAAATAATGTTTTAATTAAATTAAAAAATAATTACTATGTTATACCGCACGCACTTGAGCAGGGCTTGTCCAAAAAAAAAATAACACATTTAACAAATATTTTTCGAAATTTTTATTCGTGTGATCCGCGCTCAAAATAAACTTCGAGCTTTTAGAATGATCCCCGCTTTTATTGTTTAATCCAATTCAAACGTTAAATCAGAATTAGATATCCATCGATGGGTGTTACTGAAATTCAAATAGAGTTATGAAAGGTTGGCGAAGAATTTATTACAGAGCGCGTTCCCCCAATTATGTCTGCATGTCTAATTTTTTTTATCCCCTTTTTTTGAGTATTGAACTATACCAAAATGGATTCAATTCGTTTAGGGTTTTAAGAGTGAAATTGTCACAAACAAAAAGACAGAGTTACTTTTATATATGTATGAAAAATTAGTTTTAGCGATATTTAGATCTCTGTCAATCTCAATTATGTCTCATTAAAAATAATAATTGATTGTGACTTTTCTTTATCGAATACAATATGTTAATCGAAGTCGAATATCTAATTTTGTAGTAGTAAAATTTGATATTAATGTGTTACTAACGTGCCACTAGAGTTTCGCTTATATAACATAAGTATAAAAATAAAAGTCGGTACCTATTCATTTATCTTATACATGTATCAATTCAAGCTATTCTGCGGAGTATTACAAAGATACTTACAGAATAATCTTCCTGACAGGGATAAATATTATCGAATGAAAATTGCTTCCATATATGTATACCATTTAATTAAGAAAAAAAATTTCTGAGTCCAATACATTTTTAATTTGATGATATACCGTAGGTATAATCTATTTTTCATTATTTGTCTTATTTAGCAGACGTATATTTCTATCCACACAGGAGTTATATAAGAAAATATCGATTGAATTATTGAACTGAATCATTTTTTATTATGCATAATTATAATTAAAAAAAAATTGTTCGACAATTTCTGATTTTCTTAATTGTTACCAAATAAACACAAGTAAAGAAAAATAGACTATAGGTAATTGTCGGAGAATTACCAGTAACAACTGTTATCAGGGGACAATCGTTTTATATCAGTAAAACTTACAAATGTAATTCTTACCTCAGAAAGATTGAAATTACTTCACACAGTTAAGCCAACAATTTAATATTTTGTTAACAAATTTGGACAACTCAATACCAAAGTTCATTGACCCTTGTTTCATTTTTCTAGAATGTAGCGGCGGCTACTTTCATGTCTGTAGCAACTTCGTGTCCTGAGTTCTTCGTGAATGTAATCTCAACCTTCTTAACCCAATCTGATATGGGTATAGGCACCATCGTCGGTTCTGCAATATTCAATTTGCTTGGTGTGGCTGCGATAGGAAGCTTAGCAGCGATCTCTGTAAGTACCACCATACAAGATTTTTTCTAAGAATTATTAAGTTTTTAATAAATATATTTATTTGGTAGCGTCTTTCTATTGAATACTTTTTCCATAATTAAGACAGAAACACGTCAAATTCTTCATCTAGTAGTGGAATATTTTTATTGAATTTTTTTCGACCATTCGTTTCTGAAGCGATGGTAAACCGGGCACGCGAAAGCAAGTTTGCAAGGTAACTTGCAAGGGAAATGCATTTATGCATCCCGGAAGAAACATATTCTTAGGCAGTCCGTTACTAAGACCCAATACCCCTACCACGTTGCTCTTGGACTAAAACTACTCCGTATAATGTCTGCCAGTTTTATTTCATAATGGACAAAAGTCCCGCAACGAAAGTCCCTTATCTGCGCAGACCATACATTTAAACGCTGGTCACTAAAAAAACGGTAGCAGACGATTATTAATGACTTTTTAACATTGCAGCCAATCGCTATCGAGCGTCGCCCCGTGACGAGAGATGTGATCATATACATGATCAATGTTGGAGTGCTGGTCACCATCGTTTGGGACGGACAGGTGGTCTGGTACGAGGCGTTGGTCCTTGGTATCCTGTACATCTTGTACTTCTTCGTAATGTTCAATAGTATGAGAATTTTCGCCGTGATTGACAAGATCGTAAATTCTTGCTGTAACAAGAAAAACTCTGAGTGTGAGTATAATTTTGTAATCAGTGTTGTAGTTCTTTATCGTTAATTTTCTAATGCTATTATGATTTTACGTATTGAATACTTTTAGTAGATACCAAAAATACGCACAGAATACTCTTCCTGACAAGTATTGATGAATATTATCGAATCGAAAGAATCACGATTATTAGGAAAGAACATTTAGTATCGTCAAACAATATCAGATATCTAAAATTGGCTTTATTTTTTAAAAGATATATTAATTCCATAAAGTGTTTTCATCAAATACAACATAAAAAAAATAATATTTTAAATAGAAGCAGATGAATAAAATCTATGATAAGAAATTAAAAGACCAATCCCAGAAATCAGATGCTTAGAAAATAAGGCCTATTTATTTATTTTTCTATTATTGGGCTCTACTAATATATACACAGGAGATATTTCCTGGTTAAATGTTTGTGGTATTGTTAGTATCTTGATTATAATAGTACTACTCACACCTGAAACGGCTGAGCGTTTAAAATTATGTTTTAAAAACCCACTTTTGCATCATAAAAATTAATATAACAGTCCGTTCTGTGAATCTGTCGTGTTAAAAGTTATTGGTATAAGTGTATTTATCAACAGACATGGTATCAATTGACGAGAAACCTGTTGAGGAAGGTGTTGATAACAAAGGATTCAACAGCAGTGAGACTCAGACCAACAATGTGACAAACAATGAGAAGCAGTCAGGAGAAAAAGGTATGTTGCTGGAGGATAGACATATGGAACATTCTATAAAAATCAAAAATTACTTTGGAGCGCGTTAATCTTTGTATAATACTTTTATGTTATAACCGTTGGCCGTGCTTTATTTAAAACACATACTTACTTATGTATGTTCTGTAATGAGTAATCATTGATTATGATGTGTCTAGTTTTTTATGGCTTTACTTAAAAATGCGGAGCCTAACACAAACATACCAAGCCGATCCAACCAACGTTTTTAGTTTAGCGGGATTTATTTTAAGTGAAAATTTTGGATACTTGTTTATCTATTAAGATCTGTAATAGTCTTTATTGTTAAACAGCGGAACTAGAAGAAAAACCAAAAAAAAGTGTCTTTAGATTTCCGAAAGATAAGTCAACGGTTTATAAAATCTGGTGGCTGTACACTTGGCCACTTAGGTTCATGTTGGCACTCACCATTCCTTCGCCCATCACCTGCAGGAGATTCTATCCTTTGGCCTTCCTAATGTGCATCGTGTGGATAGGCGTCAATTCTTACTTCGTGTCTTGGAGCATGACTGTTTTAGGTAAGTTAATTACATACGTACATATGAAAATTTTTACTCACTTTAACTTTTAATCTTAATGCCATTTTTGTTAGAAAAAAGTAACATAGAGTGTGTGAGTGAAACAAAAACAGCGTTTTGTTGCGCTTACTCAGTAAGATTTTATGCGACTCGCTTAGGAATTGTAAAAAACTATCTTCGTAACGACAGCGTTTTACATTAGTTTTGAGGAATAAATGTGTCAGTATTACGTCTGGTAGTAAAATTATTTTATTACATACATTTCAACGAGGCGGCACATATACAACTACCGACACCGAAGGTACTAAATAAAAGAGTCTTTTCATTCTTCAGTGCCATATTACCTTCATGTACCTGACCAATTTTGTTATTTATTTTTTATATACATTAGTTTTATGTATTACTTAGATTTGTTTTATATTCCCGTCAAATGATTATTGTCAATAGTAGTGCGCGAGAAGATTTCTCTAATTTATGCTTGCACCCATGAAGTTAGAACTATAAAACTTAGATTTTGGCATTCAGAATGCTGACCACTTTAGATGACGTTGCCTAGCAACCAGCTAGCGACTAAGTATGAGAGGTAAGAGTATTCTTTGGCCATCGTGTCATTTAACGAGCTTGTCAAACTTGTAAATGATTGCAGAGTTTTAACCTCAAATGGTATAAACTTAACAATTCTATAGTTATAAAATGCGCACTTCGCATACTTTCATTAAAATTAGTTTAGTACTGACACTGTTAATTGAAAAATAAAATAACGTCTGGTATAAATAATGAAAATAACTAATAATTTAGTTTTATATTTAATAACAAAAGTGCGCTTATGCGTTCAGTGTTTATTTACTTAGTAAACACTTATATATCAGATATGTGACATTGACCCATTTTTTCTAAGTATGTTTCAACCACTTTAGAAAATAAAACTAAACACGTTTTTGATCCTTAATATATAATAATACAACAAAATATTTAATTTTGTAACTCTTAAAATTTAGTTTTCATCAAATTCGAGTATTAATTTTTTCGCTTCGCTATTAAATGCTATTGTGGTATAATATTGTGCAATATTGTTTTAGGCCACACTTTTCTTATTCCGGAGTCAGTTATGGGAATGACAATTCTTGCCTTCGGAGGTTGTCTCCCAGAAGCTTGTTCTATATTCATCATGTCAAGGAAAGGTAAGCCATCTTTGAATGTATTGACGTATTAATAAGCAAGCGAATTATTTCTTTTATTTTTTAATGCCAATTATATATATATATATATAAATATTTCACATAAAAGAATGTGCATTGGTATTTTTAATAAACTTGAACCTTTAATTCAATAATATGTTGAATATTTAATTTAATATATTACAAACAAAATGTTAAATAATGAAACAAAGAAATTTTAATGATGCTATTATTATTATGAATTAAGAATAATTTTGATATTTTCATTATCAGTTTTATCATTCACAATACGAATGAATAATTTATCGTAATTGATTTAGCGATTATAATTTTGTCCTATGTATATGTGCGACGACTTTTTGTCAACAAGATAACCTATGCGAAATTATTTGTGGCGATTAGCGAAATTGAGATATAATAATTATGTTGTTATATAAATCATGTATCTTCAAATGCGTTGCGAGTTTCTTTATAATCTTTTAAGCTGAGTCGGGACTATCCTAATAAAAATTTTGCAATACTATATTTATTTATGTTAAAAACTTTACAACTATTTAGTCAATTAATAATAATTACAAATATTGTATATATTAATTTTATTAATGCATTCTTTCTACACACATTCGGAAGACAGTTAAATAAACCAGCCTTATGTCGTACATTGAGAGGACGCAGTGTTGGTTTTATTAATGATGTCTTCGCGTTAATTGCTTCATTTGATTAGTGTTCTGTTAACATTTGCTCATTTAATTTAAAACAATAAACAATGAGCCTGATTCACAGGATTATTACTGGAAATATTTTATTTAAACGAATTACGAAATTGAATATCGAAACATGTACACCTAATTATTTTAGATACATAATGTACTAGCGGCTCCTCGCAGTTTTACTCGCGTTTAGCGTAGCTTTCATGCAAACATCCGATCCCCGGTTTACCAACTTAGGGGTCGAATTTTGCGAAATCCCGTCTTAGTTAGCACCTACGTCCTAAAAAGAACCCCTATGAAAAATTAAAACTCATAGAACTTGTAGTTTCTTAGGTTTCATAATGAGTGAATGTGACCTTTGGCTTCTATATCTGTATATTTATATAAGTATCTTTAATGTTTCGTCCGACTCGAAGCGTATAGTGTTGACGCTGCAAATTAAAATCTTAGCACATATGATGGAGTAAAAATTACTGTTTAACATTTTAAGGATATATATGATGTAGACGGTGTAGGTAGACGAATTGGTTTCCGGGCGGAACTAGTACGGACCTAAATAGACTCGGGACGAAAGTATTATTTTCAACAGTTTTTTTTTTGTCATTGTATCGGACAGAAGTAATAGACAATTTTAGGATATCTTATCGCATAAGGTGGGAGTATTATAAAATTAGTATAATATTACATCGATTTAAGAAGAATCAATCATATGATTTATTATGTTTTTGGAATGATGGTATATTTGGTAGTGAAATGTTTTTATATTTAATATAACGTGTCTTATCGCGATAACTAATATTACCTATTTATTGCCCGACGTTTCATCGTGGTCACGAGCTGACTGCTGAGCTGAGTCAGCTCGTGTTGATAAGATGTTATATTAAATATGAATTGAATCGCGAAAGTTTAAAATATGAAATGTTTTCGATAAGTAGCATCATATCATGTTTTATATGACACAAGTAGTCAAACCTCGCAATAAAATCTAATCTCATAGAACAAATCACCGCAGTGTCTGAATTTGATTCAGCAGAATAAAATAATTTATCTTATTCTTCACTTATATATTTTACTTGACGCGCTAAGCATTGACATTGACGTAAATAGATATCTGGAGATCGGATCACTCGATTACTTATATTAGGTAATCTCATTGAAAAATACATACCTAGATGATAGATCATTCAAGCAAGTATCTAGGATGTTCTAAATAAATATATTTATTATAAAATATAAAAAAAATATAAAATATTTTTTTTTCAGGGTGTCTTCCCTATGTGTTAAGAGAGACCAAAATTTTTTTTTCTCATTTACCCCATGTTGTGGGGTATCGTTAGATAGGTCTTTTAAAAATGTTATAGCTGTGGGAAAACCATTTTTCCGAACGACGAACTGTTTCCGAAATATTAAGCTTTGAAGTGTCAATTTTTCTGCTGCTGCGTCTAAAAATCTGAAAAAATTCACGATAGCGGGACATATAATGAATTTAAAAGGAAAATTATCACGGCTATGTGGGTTCTTATGGTTATCGAGATATAGATGATCTAAGTAAAAATAAATATTTCACTTTTTAAAGCATCACATTATGTAAAGATTAATAATTTTAAATTAATATATGAATTTAAATGAATAAATAAATAAATATTTAATAAGTTTAAATTAAAATAAAATATAAAATAAGGTATAAAACAATGTCTCAATTAAACATGTCGCGAGTGATTCTGAATCGCGCTTATGAAGTTTTCAACCAAATCTCCATAGATTTCATAGGCGCTAATAAGGAAGGAAAATTATCGGCGCTAAGTATATTTTACAAGTGTTAGAATAATAAATAATATAATAATAAAATCGTTAGTATAATTCACATTCAAACATTCATTTTACATTAAAAATATTTTAGTATCGAAATATAAAAAGAAATTAAAAATAATTTTATAATAATAAGAGGTTTAAAATTGTAAGTACGTATAATGTATAAACTGACTTAAAAAAGGAAATTCCCAGTTCGTCGTAAACTTTTTTACGAAAATAGGTACTCGAAGATTGCTTGACCGATCTTGACAATTTTGACAACTACGGAAGCCTACATTGTGCGTGGCCCGACACGCACTTGGCTGATTTTTTTAATTAATTTATTTTAATTTATAAATACAAAAGAGGGTTACGCGAAAACAAAATCGAAACCAAAGAAATAGTGAACACTATGCGATTCAAGTAGGCGAAGAACATTTTATAAATATTTTTTATTTAAAATATCGCAAAACCGCGGAGCAGAGCTAGTTGTTAATATTACTATTTCGATTAGACTATACTGTATATTTTTATGCATAATGTTTAAACCAGTACGGGCGCTGACTCAGGACGAACGTGCGGCCCGACAGCTCTGCCCACACATTTTAAATCTCTGATATTTTTTTAAATATTTTTTGTAATTCTATCCTGTAAAATACAATTTTAATATGCATTAAATGCAGAACGTATATAACGTAACATTTGATAAGAGTACTGTAATGTTTAAATTAGTTCTGTTAATAAGTCAATTTTTTTTGTATATTAAAAGACAAAAATGGTTAATTATGCTTAGACTTTACTATTGTAGCATTTTTATTGACCTAATTAAAGTAGTTATAAGAAATTCCAAAGTACATTATTTTGATCTATTTCGTAAAGATTAGGCACAATTTCCAAAGTGCACATAAATATTTTTTTTATGACTTCACATTACAAATATTTGAAATTCTTGTTTTTTTTTTACTACCATAATGTGTATATTTTATACTTACAAACCTTGATCTTGTATCACTCTATATTTATTGATGTAAACCGCATTAAAAGTTTAAACAAAGTAAGTGTACAGATGGCGGGAAGCTATTTTATTTTGTTCTAGATAAAGATGCCTCCTTTTATTTTCTTCATAATTCTAAAAATAGAAAATATGTAGAGTTCAATTCGTGTGAAAACAGAACCACCAATCATCTTAATGTCGTAATCAGGTAGATATTGGGACTTCTTAATTTGTATGAAACTTCTAATCCATTTATTATTAATGGGAAAGGTAAACCTTGCAATATGCGAAGTTGAGGGAATTGAGAACTGTGACATAGTTAGCAAACAACTAATGTCGGGATAAATTATAATCAATCTTCATATTGATATTCAAATAATGTTTTGCTTCTGAATATAGTAAAAATTGCGGAAAAATACATATACTATAATAATATAACTATAATAACTAAACAGGTTCTAAAAGTTAAAGAGACTTTTTTTTTAAAACGGAACCGACTTCAAAAGTACATATATATATATATCTATATATATATATATATATATATATATATATATATATATATATATATATATATATATATATATATATATATATATATGTAGTATAAGTATATATACATAATAGATACTCTTTAAAAAAAACACACAATGTTCAAGCCGTTTTCGAATAGTCTGTGACCATACACAGAGACCGTGACTAATTGAGAACCTCCTCCTTTTTGGGTAATCCGTTAAGACTGTCTACACACTTAGTATGATAGAAATGTGGTGTACTCAATTATATCGTTATGGGGTGTAGTTTCGCAAAATATATAAAAAATATTTTAAAATACTAACTTCAATTACTTCAGATTATTACAGAATCGTTTTAAAATTGTAAAGAATGTTTATTTGTTGACTAATTAAGAAATTTATTGTTGTTTAGCATCGTGCCTATAAATTAACGTTCTTTCATATTTAAATATATATATTTTAGTATTGAAGGTACTAAACATTCTTGACTTTTCTATTTTTGCCAGACAAGATATTCTAAGTCAAAATGAGAATTTAGAAAAATAAACAATGTAAAAACATTTATATTTTTATTTGAGTCAAAATCAAAATATACTTGAATCACATAGGGTTTCACAAGTACTTGAGAATAAACAGTAACAAAAAAATTGTCACATTAATGAATCTACCACTATTACATTATAGGTGCATAAAAAAATATGCTAATAATGAATAATTTGTCCTCATTATCGTCACAATATCATGTTCATTACGTCCTCTATCAATTCGATAAGTATTATATCGTTCATCAACTTTGCACGTATCGTTTAACCGATTTCGAAATTTAAATGTAATTCAGGTTTTAATCTCTTCGTGATTATTGAATGTGATAAATTTTAATGTCGAGGCATAAAATGTTATGCAAGAAGATCGAAAATAATATTAATAATTCGATTACATTTGAAACAGTTTGAATTTCTTTATTAGGTCAATGTCCAAATCTCAAATTATAGGGTATATAAGTTTGTTGTTGTTTTAGTTAAGTTAAACTTCCAGTTTTAGTTTTCAACAAAATCGACCTTCGACTGTCTCACTACTTTCTATTGTTTCTATTGACATTCACGCCCCCTTAAAATAATTCAGTATATGTAATAAATGTTTTATAAATATCGAAATGTTTAATTAAGGCTGTAGAATTGAATTAAAAATTTAGTAAGCCTATAGGCTAACGATTTTAAAAATGTATTATTGTTATTTAGAACAATGCGTACTATTTACGATAACTTTGAATAATTGTGTAAGAGTATACAATATACCTTTCTTTTGTTACAGGCGAGGGTGGTATTGGTGTTTCGAATGCACTGGGGGCCAATTCACTGGCGATATTGTTCGCGCTCGGCCTGCCGTGGCTCATCAAGACCCTCACGTTGCTTGTTCAAGGATCGGACACCGCCGTTATCATAAACTCCGCGGGCATCGATTTCGTCGTCGGCTCGTTGTTAGTCGCAGCTTGCTTCTTGTGGATATCCTTGTTCATAGCCAAATTTAAACTCAGAAGGAGCCTCGGTTTTGTCTTATTATGCCTGTACGTAGTATTCATAACGTTTGCGATACTTGTCGAAATGGGTATTATCTTAGAGGGAACGTTTATGTTTTAAACTAATGTGTGATAATGCGAAATTTTAAGTTTCAAGTTGAAATTTTCGCTCGAGATGTTTTTTCGCGTTGTACGCGCGCTATATCGACTTCTGTCGTTGTTTTTGTTGTGTACACTTTCGAGTGCACATTCCAAAACATTTTGTTAAAAAATTCTGTGATGAATGTTATATAAAGTATTTGTGCAATAATTGTAAATAATATTGTATAGTTGTAATTGTATACGTATTTATAATGTATCTAATGTACAGGGAAATGTGAAGGAAGACAAAACGTTCGATCGTTATTATTCACATAAATCGATATTATTTTATTTTCTACAGAGTCATAAAAGCAGTCACGAAAGTAGCAGATCTGATTAACAATACATTATAACGATCAAGGTGCGAATTGTATTTAATAATAATAGTTTCCAGCGAAAACCTATATTGAAATTATTTGTATCCGCTATTCCGACATATTCAACGGCGCCGACGAAATTATACGCGACAGAAAGCCGGAAGAATATCATGAATGTCATCGTTCAATGAAAAGAACTATGAACACATGTGTGTATATCGCATTGTGGTTGTATCTGACGTCCTAAACTTGATTGATAATATACAATCACTTACGTGACACGAATTATGCGCAAACTCGCATATTATTTTATATTTCCGCACTTCAGTAGATAGCAAAGATTTTAACATCTACTTTTCAATGACATTATCACACGCCAAACGATGATCAAAGATAAAGAATGTTCTTGATTTTACATTTAAAATAACGATAATAAAACAATGAAAAACAAAACAATCGATTAATAATTGTTTTACTTTTCTTTAGCAAATTTTTCTGTGACTTTTCATAAAATTATGATAACGATAAAATTGACAGTTGCATATATCGATTGTTTTCGATCTTTGTCTTGATTTGGTATTTATTTAGGTTATTTTTTGCTGTTGGTATTAAAGCCGTACATTTCTCGAGATCTGGGTCGCAACGTAACAAAATTTATGGCGTCAAAATATGCTGTCTAGAAAGAAAAGCGGTATCCGCCATCCTAAGAAATCATAGCTAAAAGAGATGAGCCGTGTCATGACCAGGTACACGATGAATAATGTAACGTTAATTTTCATTGTTGAAACTGAAAACAGATGAGGATATGAAATCTAAATACTATAATTTATTCCTAAATGTTTTTCATCCAGCTGTTTTTAAAATATTGTAATTTTTAGCTTTGCGATGCTTTGCTGACCTTTTAATTGGTTTTCTTATCAATGAACAGATTACATATCATCATACATACATACATACATTATCATCAGTTTTGATTCAGTGATAAGACTTTATTCTTCAGTGGGAAATTGTAAATAATTTTAATGCTAATGACACTTTGTTATAAAAATATAATTAAATTATTTTTGATAATTTTTGGGCGCTTAAAAAATATCGTTTTCATAACCTTTTTACTGTTATACTCCATTTGACTCTTATCTTGATTTGAAATATTCAATGGTATTTTTTATATATTTTTGAAACTGAAATAAAGTTGAACCAAATAGTTTCATTTCACAATATGGACTGCCCTTTCATAAAATGCCTCATTTGACACTGATGCTTTAATATTTAATCTTCAATTTTGGCTAATAGTTTAATAATTATAATTCCCGTAAAAATTGATCCATCGATTATTATTATTACAAAATTTTTATAACGACGTCTAAGTATTACTGTAAGGATTTGTATCCAAATTTATGGAAACTAAAAATGTTTAAATTACTTAATGTCTTTCGAAAAGTTCTCGATCGAATCAGTTTTTGTTGTCTTTAAAAATATTAAAATTAGGTTTTAATTTATTGAAAAAATGTAAATGTACAGCAAAATAGGTTTATCTTTAATTATATAGAGCTAGTCTTAATTTTTATAAGATAAAAGAGTAAATAAATCATAAACAACAGATTAAAATACTTTTCTTTGTCTGGGATTAGGTATTTGTTAAAATAAAACATCGCATTGTATTTTTTATATTTATTCATGCTTTTACTACAGAACCTGGAATATATGTTAATATTGGAATATAATTATTAAGTGAATTGAATGGAATCTATTATTAATAATTGTAATTATGACTAGTAAAGATTATTTTTATGGATATGAGCAGTCGGGTCACCTGGTGTAAAGTGACCACCGCCAACCATGAACATTTGCAGCGGAGGAGCCACAATTGCCCTGCCAACCTTTTCCTTTTCTTTAAGTGTGATTAATATGAGTATTCATAAGGTAGATAATTATTTGAGAAAAATTGATATTTATTACTAAACTATGCTATTCATATTAGATAATCCTACCATTACTTTTAAATAATTATAACAGAAAAAAATACTAAAGAATACAATCAAAATGGTCATAATGGAACAAAAATAAATGGAATACAATTATATAAGATTAAGAGCTGAATTATATAATTGATACAAAAAGTACATATATTTTGGTAACTTAAAAAAATTATTAATAATTAAAAAAAAAAAGATAGATAATTAATTAATTCTACTATAATAGTCGTAAGTCATAATATTAACTACTCACTAAATACTACTCTACCATGAGAATCGAATTTATAATTAATTCTTCTAATATCTAATTTCCTACTGCTACTACTAATTACTAATATCGAATCCAATAATCATTAAAAAGATTAAACTGAAAGTGATATTTTATGAATCTATTTTCCAGATTTAGTTCAAATGAAAAATTAAACCAGAACTATTGCAGAATTTTCATGGAATTTTACTACTAAGATGTTTATAATAGAGTTATCGTTTGTCCGAGATGCGCATTTGATGATCGGTATCCATAAGTCTGCCAGGCGATTCGTCATGTAATTGTTTCTCTAGTATTCAAGCTGTCTCCTCCGGTATTGCCTGAGAAAACATTCAAATTACAATACTCTGTATATAACGTTTACGTTATTAATCAATATAACCTTATTTCGTTTTACATTTCTACTGCGTTCGATGGTTTGACTTGCAAACATACATTACATGAACCCTTAAAATGAAATACATCTCTTACTTGGGTGGTTGAGTAATGGAGATGTACGGTACCCATTCATTTTCGGTGTCGTAGTTTTAATCTTTCAAAATAATAATTACTTATATGTATGTCGATTCAAAATATTTACAAGGTCAATTTAACGTTTCACTCCCATATAGTTAAAGCACATGTTTTGGACGCAAGCCGTGTCTACTGCTATACCTAATACTATTTCACTACCTATATATATATTTTCTTACCTGCTTAAATTAAAAAATAAAATTATATACATATACATATATTATATACATATTTTCTTAATAAATAAAATATATTAAAAATGATTAAATAAAAACAAGTAAGTCTTGTAAATGTTTGATATGTGTAACAAAATATGTAAGACCTTAATAGTTAAAGTAGTTAATTTGAACTAAAACGAAGGCTACAACTATCAAAACCTATAACTAGTCTGGCCATACTGTTACATAAGAACTTTTTTTTTCAACTTTTTACAAAGTCTGTTAATGCTGTTAAAATTAGAATTCGTCGAAATCCCATTAAGAAGGAAAAAATCATATCGCGAAAAATGAAGATTCCCGCTAGGACTCTGTCGCGTATTATAAAACAAGACTGAAGCTCAGTGCTTATCGTTGATATACAGGAAAAGTCCCAAATCTTTAATAGTATTATCTTAATTTATATTTATTTTTTTTTATAATGAATAGCTTGCATACTTAAAATATATATTTTTATTAAAATTTTCAATAATGATCAAATGGTTATCCAATATTTTATTGTTCAGTTGCGATGAAGAAAATACGTTAATAAGGAATTTTATTACGCGGAAGCACTCGATAGATAAGGTGGGAATGCAAGTCTATTCCGAGGAATATGGAGTGGTTAATTATTCAATGGGAAAGATGTCCGATCAAGGGAAATTAGAAAAAACCAACTTTAAGATTCTAGAGACATCCGAATACGAATGTTAGATTGTCAAAATCATTGAATTTTTAAGATATTCTTAATTGGATGCTGATAAGCAATAGTGTGTCAAGCCACACTGACCACATTTTGAGAAAATGGCGCCTTAAAATGGTAAACCTATTCTTAATAAATTTGTTTGAAGAAGTGTATATCTATCTATTCTTATCTTTTCTTTATAAAAGGAATAATGAATTAAAAGCAGATTAATATATTTAATATATTGCCTAAAAAAGTTTTTTTATATATTTGAGATTATTGTATATATTGCAAAATACATGAAAATCGAAACAATTAATTAAGAAACTTTTTTTTCCATACTTAGTTACTTTATATGACATTAAATTTTTTTGAATAATGTTAAATAGGTGATGCGGTATTAAAATACATCAATATCTCCGAATTTGACTTATTGTGGGTTGACATATTATTGCTTATAAGCATCCAATCAGTCAATAGGATTCACGAGTATTTACGGCTTTGTAACTTATAAGTTGCGTACTTTATTTATATTTCGGAATAGATTTCAATAATATAAGCGCTTTCAATTTGGCAGTGAATAATATGTGTTAGCTAAATCGAATTGTGATAAAATCAGTATCATATACCTAAACCCTCATTTATCAATATTTAGGTGATTAACTGTGTTGTGTAAATGTGGTGATAGTAAGCAGATATATATAGCAAGTCGAGGCTTAGAAAAAAAAAAGAATGTAAAGTAAATATTGGATAATATAAAGGACATATTTCACGTTTCATACATTTTTGGTACGAAAGTGAAAATGGCGGCCAAAAAAGAATTAATACTTATGTCTGGTAAATCTTGTTCGTCTTAACATTTGCTATTATGGTACAGAAGTTATAGGGCCAATTTTCTTGGTTTTATTCGAATTCGAAAAATGTTTTTATCATTCATTTTCGATATACAATTACATATGATATTGAATTACGCAATAATATATGTAATTGCAGTATCTTACCATTCTCGTACTATAACTTCTTGGATCTTTTAATTAGAAGCAAAAGTTCTTAGTCGACTTTTGGCAACGCAATTATTTGTGATGGCTCCGAAGATAATTTTATCTTATGTGATAATATTATTTTTTAAATACAGCTACTTTCCGCTGCTGTGTTAGCAACTCTTAAGTGTTCGTTCGCATTTGATATTTGGGAGTCTATCCTCCGACTCGAGACCTCTATGATGTCAAAGACGAACTGCTAAGTATCTTCAAATGTGTTCTGGTTCGGTGAGATGTAAAACAGCCTCTTTTTTCACATCTTTTTTTCCCTTTCAGCCCTTGGTCCGATGGCACATCATATTTCATCCCACATTTTATGTCGTTGAACGTGAGACTTTGTCATAAAGATCAATTAGTTCCGATGCAAAAGTTCACTGCTGGCCGCCCGATTGATCCGTAGAGGACTCGATTCTTCGCTTATCGCCCTACTTGGGAGGCTGTGCTACTGCCACCAAAAAAGCTCGTTAGTCGATTGTCGCACTGAAGTGGGAGACCTGTGTGAAACCTAACGACCGACCCAGGGGTCGCAAAAATGTGGGATGTAATTTGATGTGCCACCGGTGTAGAACCAGTGGCTGACGAGGAGAATGAGAAAGGAGGCCAGTTTATTCGTCATCGAATCGAAATTTGAAAATATTTTGCGGTTGATGTTTAACATCATAGTTGTTGCAAGCAAGAATTCACAGCTTTGGTGCCATAGTTACAAACACTTAGAGGGTAAGTTCTACCAGAATATGTAAAATTTTTTTTTTGGTCGGCACTTTCACTTTTGAACCAAAACGTATGATGTCCTTTGCTTTTTCAAGGAAAACAATTGAAACAAAATATTATTATTTAATGACATGCATTTATAATATAGGGCCTGTAGGTATCCCAGTATCAGCTGGTAATGCTCTTATTAAGGACAGTTAGAAGCTTATCTTCGCAACCGCTCCAAGGTATGATTTCGTTGTACAAGTCTGAAACATATCTTTTGAAACATATTCCAATACGGGTTTCTTTGTGGTTTTATCCGCCATACAACACTTCGTGGCAGTGAACATCCAGCATTCGTATTGGCTCTTAGAGTTCACGCATTTTAACAAAAATATTATAAAGTTTATATTTATAAATATAATATGTTAAGTTCTTAAGAGTATTACATACCTCGGTTCAATCCTTGGTTGCTCTGCGATATAACAGTAAAAAGCGTGTGATGTTATATTCATAAAATTCATAAATAAATATTAATATACCTATCCTTTATAAAGCTTATTAAATACTTAGATAATTGGTATTATATTGCAACTGATAAAAATCCACTAAATCACATGACGATTAAGGATGCAATAAAATTTTATACTATGCATATTCCTTATCCACTAATATTTTAGTCTTAATCGCCTTTAGAAGACAAGCTGCGTAAATACATACATCACGTATTTCTATGTTTGCGATGACAAAAATATTAGCTGATAATTAAATTTGCAATCGGCGCTAATTATAATAAAATCAGATCGGTCGTTTTGTGATAACGTGATTTACGATGCTCTATTATATAAAGAATTAAAAAATATCATTATCTAGTGTTAGTAATCTACAACTATATTCAAACATTAGTACAAAAGGGACTATCATGAAAGAGTCAAAATACCGGTCATCGGTACGTCTTCAACGGCATGTGCGTAGCGATTGTAGTGTAGCTTGATGGCCGTAATTACGTCGTGGTTGGTGAAGCAGAACAAGATCGACACGCAGGCTCCCTAAATAGAGAGGACAAATCAACAGATATGTAAGACTGACCCAATGTATACGGCATACGGACGAATTAAATCAGAATAGTTGTTAACAATTATATCATATAATTATAGATATGTTTTAAGCTCGTGGGTTTTGGCACACATAGATTGCTGAACGATTTGGACGATATTACCTAACAACCGCCTAGCGTATGTTAGGTTTAGTAATCATTTTTATCTTTGGGCTAACAAGTCAATTGACGATCTTGTTAATGTTCGAAATATGTACAAATTTTGAAGGTGAAATAATGAACAAGTATCTATACTTATAAAATATCATTGGTTTTGGACAAATATCATATCAGTTACGGAATGTGAATTCGACAAAATTAATTTACGAATAATAAGAATTCTTAACACAAGTACGATACCAGCAGTTAAGTGTTAATCTATTATGTTTATCGTCAAAAAGTATTCTCTTATATTTACCTCGTATTATAAATTATTCCATTAATTATGTGCGAAATTGGAGGGTAGTCAAATATTTTGCAAACGATTGCAACTCACGCTGTCACTTAAACGGAACGGACGGAACAGAGGCGTAACTTTATCATCTGAGGCCAGTGGCAAATTCTTTGAATGGGGCCTCCCAGTAAAACGTTACAACTTAATTTTAATGAACCATTTAAGTAGTCCAATAATAACACTATTAATAATATTGTGTGCATTTAGTTAAATATCTGATAAGTTTTATTTTTAAGAGCATAGGTTTATAGTTAACTAACAATTTACTTTAATAAGATTTTGATTAATAAAATTCTTTTAGGCCGGGGCCCTCTTCGGTCAGGGGCCCGTGGCTTTTTGTCAGCCTTGCCACCCTATAGTCACGCCCCTGAGACGGATGAAACTATGTCGTAGTCGCTTTGATATTCGGCTTATCTATAATAACATAGGTTCCTCATGCATTAAATGATGCCATTGTTGTGTAAACCGCCAATTTCATAAAAAAACTTGGATGTAATTAATGAAATTATATAATGATAAATATACTAGTAGAGCATAATTTGTGGCAGCTAAAATATCTTCTTTTTTTAAATGACTGGTAAAGGATCGTTGCTTACCTATCACTTAAACGTCCAGTTGTCAAAGTTGGATATAAACACTTATTTAAACGCCAGTATGAAAGTAACATATCTATAATCATAAAATGACGTCAAATAATGACGAAATAGTAAAGGTACATATAATAGCAATTGTAGACGCAGCGGTGACTCAGCAGAATCTGCAAAATCTAGATGATGATTTTATCACACTTTATTTAGGTATTTTATTTTTCTTAATTTAGGAAATTGTACAAATAAATCACATGTTAGTCTACCTGTATAAAAAAAAAAGAAATGAATTTAAAACTTACCTGAAGACTTGTAATAATAGCCGAGAATATTTCGTAAAAGTACTCGCCGGTTGAAGCATGTGGTGGTCGGACCGGTATCAGGAGAAAATGCAGGCCGAATAGTGGGATCTAAAATTTATTCCATTTATGAGTGCTGAAAGTGTTATCGGTTATGGAGAAGCGAGACTTCAAAATACAACTTTTTTAGTATAGTCACGGCGTCTAATTGTCGGGTTAAACCGTCTACTTGCAATTAGGTGCGTTACAATATCAAGATCTAATATTTTTATATTATAATTGACAAATATCAAAGCTTTAACTATATTGTAGGAATTACACCTCTATATATGTACATATATAAATTATATTTTTAAGAGAAACCTAGCAGAACGGGTAAAAAATTAAAAGCTTGGAAAACCTCGGTCTTTCATAAAAAATAACGGAAACAATGTTTGTAATAAACTAATGTGTAAGGTGAGTTCTGTTACTTCTTGTTGTAACAGCTTAAGGCTGCCTTTTCACTAGCAATGCGCTATGTTTCTAAGCTGCGGTTATGAGTCGAACATTCCAATAGAATCATGTGATTTTTAGCTTAGCTTATCTTCGCTTGTCGCCACCGAAATCGCTCATATCTATTGTAAAGGCAGCCTGAGTGTTTTAATGGTACAGCTATTGTGCTTTTGTGTGTGTGTGTGCGTGTAGGGTGGGTATGGGGGGTTCGGTTAGGTTAGGTTTTATAATATATACATATTAATATAATTTTTCTTTATCAGAATGACAAAAACACTTACCACAATTTCTTGAAGTAAAACTTTTCAGCGATAGAGATAATCAATAGGTGGACGAGAATAAATTAAAAGTAAGATCTTAAGAACGCGTCACATTTAAACACAGTACATTTCACGAATTAGACGAAAGAGAAAAAGAGAAAGAGAGCTATAAATTTCGACACCATTAAAGTGGAGAAAAAGAGACGTATAAACAACGGAATAAAACGATAGAATAGGTGTTGCGCATGCGCATGTTCTTAAGGATGTAATCTGCTATCACGCGTATGGTAATGTAAAAGCAAATTTCCTTACATTCACAATCATTATAAATAATGATAATAAACGTTCAGCTTATTATTTATGACATTGAATATGTAATTTAACGCTGTTTGCGTTTTGTGCGATTTTTTTTAATTTATTGAGACTAAATTGTTTTCGTTATTCTAATATACAAAAAAATCGACCCAAAACGTTTAGCGTACCTATTCTAACACTATTTATCAGGTAGTTATTATTACCCGAATTGAATAAAAAGTGTCGCTTACCCGGACTTTAACTGATTAGTTGAGATATATTATCATATCATATTGCATTTGCGCATTGGCGCTAGTCACTGGACAGATATTATAGCAAAACTCACTCATAAAACAATATAATATAAATGTTTTCTCTAACAAAATTATATTTTTAAGAGAAACCTAGCGGGACAGAAGTTATCCAATAATCGACATAAAAAAAATAAATAAATTCAGATTGCGATAACAAAACATTACTGTATTATACATGTAGAAGTATAATGCATTAATGTTTCCATAAAACACATAAGTACAAGAAAAGAAAAGCTGCGAATACACGTATACATCAATTTTATGTATAAAAAAATAAAGTATTAATATAATCAAAATATTACCAGAATCAAGGTGGCTCTAGCCGCTTTTCGTGTTGCCATGTACATGCCTTGGTTCGGTACGGGACGAAGTTTGGTCACCAGAACGCGCACAACGTTTATGAGGAATACTACAGGAAATAAACAAACAATTTATCATATAATGTTTGGATTATAATCTTTGTTTACATTTCTAGATTCGCATATATCTCGTCTCTACTCGTAATAGAACAAGATATGCGATTCAACGATTGAGTAATATGTAGATGTTTAAATGTGTTCTACATTTACTATACAAATTATTGTTATATAGAAACTAAGATTGAAGACAAACAGACTAGGTACTTACGCTTCGTTATTCATAAATATATACGTTAATGATTTAGCTTTAATTATACTCATATTGATTTATGTGGGGGTTTGCTAAAAGTTTTTTGCTTTTTTAATAATATGGCTTGCATCTGCGCAAAATATTCTGCCAAAGTCACGTATGTTCTTAGACCATTAAGTCATGTTTTTTCTCTTGACACCAACAATCCATTGCTAGGTAACTCTCTAAGTCATGTATATGTCGCAGGTATTTTTGTATAATTCCGCCGTTTACATACGGTGTCGTCAGTTTAGAAATATTCGCTGTTATGAAATATGTTGAAGGTAAAATGACAACTCGTTCAATTGTTGTAACTTCGACATTGGTTTTAGTTTTAATTTGAGGAAATATTATATTTATATTATTTTTACCTTCACGACTTGAATCAGATATTTATACTATTTTATTGGTTCCAATTTTGTATTCGCGTAATTCTTTTTTATTAATTAAATTAAATAACATTTAAAAAATAATAGTTGCCATAGTATTAAAATGATTATATACTCCTTATAAAATTAGGTATCTGCGAGTGAAAGAACCAGTCAAAATCTGTACAACCGTTTCTGAGATTAGCCAGAACAAACAGATAGAAAGACACACAGACAAACCGACAGAAAGACAGACAAAAATCTTAAAAATTGTTTGTCTCATATATTCTTATCATACTTTCATATACATTTAGTTGGATGATCAGCCATCTCTGCCTTAGCGTAACAAAACGGTCTGTTACGGCAGGCGGAGTCTGCTCTTCCAGATTTAAATTGAAAGAGAAAGATCGAGGAAGGCTATATATTATCACGCTAAGACTAAAAGGAGCGGAGCACCAATGAAGAATGTTTCAAAATCGGGGAATATTTTCCTATTGAAAGAGTTTACGCTGCGTGCGCTGCGAAAACGGTTAAAGTTTCGCAAAAATCATATATGACAGAATTGTTTCCTTTTAAAAGTTCTAAAAAATAGTCCGCGACAGCATACGTCTATCTTTTAAGGTTAGCTCAGTATAACATTTTTTATACTAATCAAAATTTGTTCTAAAATAATGAATTATGCAGCCCAAAGTAACTATTCCACGCGGACGAAGACGAAGGGCGAAAGCTAGTGGCTTATGAAATGTAAGAGACAAGAGGGGTAAGACAGACAAGTGGAGTCAGGGTAATTAATTTGTTTATAATCTGTTTATGCCCAAACTTTATTTTATTCGAGGTTAATATAATTGTTTTCTCAAATTAATAATGATATCAATAGTTAAAAAATATCATGTATTAATAACATACATTTAATTATTTTATGTAACTGGCAATGATAAATAATTATAATAATGTTCGAAAATAAATACTCTTCTACAAGTGGAACCTCATTAAAATCTGAGCCAAAATTAATCACTATTAATCATGAAAGGACCGGCCTTTTCGGCGTTTATAATAAACCAAAATTTAATTCGTTAATTCAAAAACAATAAGTTCATGGTTGAATATAATATATTTTTAATACGAATATTAATAATTGTAATGTTTCAAAAGCCGTTTTGTTTTCTTCATCGCTTGGTAATAGTTTTCAAGTGTGTACATATCGACGATAAGCAGTACTAGGTCAAGCCACATGGACTTCATTTTGAGAAAATGGCGCCTTAGAAGTCATACTTATTTTTAATATTTTATTTGAAGAAGTATATATCCATCTTTTTTTTCTGTTTTGACAAAAGGCATATTGAATTAAAATCAGAATAGTATAATAATAAGTTTTTCATATTTATAAGATTATTGTCACTTCAATATTCAAAACATTAAATTAAGAAACTTTTTTCCGTATTTATTTATATATATTTATTTTTTTGAATAATGTTAAATACGTGATGCATTATCAGAATACATCAATATCTCCGAATTTGACTTTTTGTGGGTTGACGCATTATTGCTTATTAGCATCCATATATAGTATCCATTTCGTAATTTCATAGTTTTTCATAGGGGAAGATAAAAACAAAACAGCTTAGTGTTCGCCTGAAATACCTCAGTATGTTAACGTCCTAACTTATCCATCTCAAATTCTCATCCCGACTCCTATTCGACACCGCGGGGTTCCGAAAACACTATACGCGTTCGAATAATTCCCCTTTTCTCTAGTCTAATCTTGTTGACAATCTGATGATCATTTAAATGGAAGAGCAAGACGAAACAAGTCGTTGATGTCTCGAACATTATATGAATGCTGACGAGCAATAATGTGTCAACCCACCAATAGTCAAATTAGAAGATATTAATGTAATTTGATTATGCGTCCTTATTTATCGTTGTTCAAAAAATTTTCAAGTCATCTAAATGAAAAAAAATGATTGATATATAATTCTCCAAACAAATTTATCAAATATAGGTTTATCATCTTTAGACGCAATTTTCTCAAAATGAAGTCCGGCCGGCTTGACATAATATTGCTTATCAGCGTCCTTATATAAGTATATATAGTTGGATACGCGATTGGATACGCGCGTTAAGCTTACCAGCGTATATATTATCAATAAATAATATTACATCAGTCATTGATGTTTCCGACAGATCATATCTATACATATGAATAAAATTGAAAAGCAGACTCTTTGTGATTTAAAATTAACAGCTTTCAACTCGTGTGAAAATACACATATATATATATATATATATATATATATATATATATATATATATATATATATATATATATATATATATATATATATATATGGTACTTATGTATATCATTAAACACTTTTTTTTTAATTTTTGTCTTCCTGTCTTTTTATTTGTTCCCGCTTAATATCTGAAACGGCTGAGCCGATTTTGGTGGTCTTTCACTCATGGATACTTAATGTTCTGAGGAGTAACTCAGGCTATATATTATTTACAAAAATAAATATTAATTTTAATTAATAGATTAAAAAAGAGGGTTACGCAAACCTAATGAAATAGTGAACAATATCCGATTCAAGGAAGGAAGGTGAGCATTATATATATATTTTTTTTCTCAAATGAACGCGCATGCAACCACGAGGCACCGCTGGTAATCAAAAAATAATATGCCATTCTCTGTATTTCAGCTTCATTGTGTCAAATTAAAAAGTTTATTATCCAATGCGGTTAGTACGATTAATACGAGCTTTAGCTTTAGAAGCTTCTCTTATTTTCTTTAATGTCCAGAGTTTGATGAGTTTATGCATCCGAGTATCCTACAAACGCTTCATTTTTGTATATAACATGTTCAATCTTTGTCTAGTGAAAAGAAAAAAAAGCTCATTCGCCTTTTTGATTTCTTTTAAAATTGATGTTTCATTAAATAAAATCGTAGTGAAAAGCCTAAAGTGTAAAAGCTCATTAAATATAATAAAACATTGAAATTATATGTTTTATTTATTCAAGAATTAATAAAATTATATTTGGAATTTGAAATGTTATAGCAAAAAAATGTTTTAAAACTTTCAATGTACTCTCCTGTAAAATTAAATTTTTACACTTACGCTAGTTTACTTAGGAGCTATTACGTTTATTAGTTACGTGATAAGGCAATTGTCAAAAAGAGACTCAATGGAGTGTGTACGGGAAATATTTGCTTGTCTTTAACGAGATATATTTACAAAAGGAACCCGTGCGAATGCTAAGCCAATTTAATCCAACAGTAGTAAGAATAACGAAAAATCTTAAATATTATCTCTTGAGAATTTTTTAGCAATCGGAGTGAAGAATCGAAAACAAGTGAAGTAGAGAAATTGATAGAAATTATTTAGAATTTTACTGTCTTACTACAAAAGATTTTAACATACATACAAATCCGCGTCTAAGGACAGTTTTGAGTTTAACATGCTTTAGATGTATCTTAACATACGCTTAACAGATGTATAAAACCTTTTTTTTGATGTCAAGTTTAATTTGGGACATTATATTAATGTATTTTTTATATATTTTTCGTGATTTTACAACTTGTTAAGCAGTTTGGACAAGATTTTAAGCAATGTTTAATTTTAAATCACTCTTTAGCTAAACACGTGTTGAACATGGTTTTATCGCGTCTTATATAGTATGGCAGTGTCTGTATTCTGTAATTACCACCGGTGTTTCATTTAGTTCTAATAGCCTGTTAAGTTACGGTAGACGTTTTACAAATAGAAAAAAGTACACCTTCCCTTTGTAAATTAAAAACCGCTAGAAAAAGTTCTTCCTTTGCTTAGTATTAAAGGTCAAGCGTTATAAATTTCAAAGGCTTGAATGTTATACAAAATAGCAACAAAATGGTGAAACTGGGTGCATAATAAACTAAACCGTTTAGGATAATATGATTAAAAACAATTTGTATCTCGGAGAAAGCATGTCACCCGCGTAACACTGACGTGTGATAATTGTCAACTGAGCCACGATTTCACAGAATACTGGCATTTGAAATGGATTTTGGGGTCAAATAGTGAATCATAAGTTTTGAACCTTGGGGATATGATTATCAGACTCAACTTATAATGTAGCAAGCACCGAATTGGCTTATATATTTATTAATTATTTGTAGTTTTTTTACGCCATTTCCCGACTCAGGAGAGAGCAATGTTCGTCATAATGACGTGAATATCGTAGAAAGAATAATAATTTGGAAAAATCTAAATTGCCGATTTTAGAAGAATTTAGAAGAAGAAACAGATAAAAATTAGAATCGACGAACTGTGAAGTGGGATATCGTGGAATAGGTATCTAAAAATCTATAATTAAGACATAGGTCACCCCTCCTACAATATACTTTTTATAGAGCTAACTTTACTAATTTAAGTAAAAGTCAAAAACCGATCTATGATTTCAAATTGCCTGCAAGTTTACTCGTCGAGAAATGCGCGCGAAATACACTTTTACCCTATAAAGTTCATCACATTTATTACCGTCTCAAACATCGATAAAGGTTAAAATACATCCATCAAAAGGAATCAGTCAGTAGCTTGTACTTAAATAATTGATGCAACAGTAAATGGCATTCCTCTAGCTGTCGTATTCGTTCGAATTCACTCATGTATCTTAAAGGCTTGTGCAGACGTGGAACAATATTCCGGGTCTTTTATGTCCAACGTAACAGAAAGTTTTGAACTGTATCATATAAAGCACACGCGGGATTAAAAGTAACTCGAAAAATTCTTCCGACCAATTGTTTTATTTTCTGACGGACAATAGACTTTTACAGCGGCTTTCGCTCGCTCATGTTCCGTCTCTGTTGTTCATGGCGTGTCAAATTAAATCCTTTTTCAATATACTTGCAGCTCATTATCGCAAATTTTGTGCAAGTACTGGACATGTCTGTTTCTGGTTTTACGAATATTTGCATTATCGCATCGCATGTAGACAAATTGTTTTAAAAACTTTGGTTCGTCAAACATAGCCGAATTTCTTACGAATTACATTGCGATATATTGTTGCCACATTAATAATTCCAAAATGTAATAAACCGAATCTATTGCACATATTAAATTTAGCAATACCGTAAAATAAAAATTATTTCAAAGTCATTTGAAAATTGTATTAATTTTCTTTAATTTGTACACAGTATTTTATCCACAGCACTTCGAGTATTACTTATGTTAGAACTTCCTTTTATACAATTTAAAATTTCCATTACTTTCTTAAATAAATCAATATCTGATTTCAAAATAATTGAGTAATTTTGTAATTTCTAGACCACTTAACACTAACTGTTTCAGTTGGTCTCCGGCTAGGCGCGAAAATTTATCAGCCACATCGGTGTCACTGTGGTGAGGCAGCAGACGAATATGGACATCATGGTTTATCATGCATAAAAAGTGCAGGCCGCTTCTCCCGTCATGCTTCCTTGAACAGTGTCATTCGTCGGTCTCTTGTCACCGCTAAAATTCCGACGGTACTAGAACCTAACGGACTACTACGCAGTGATGGCAAGAGACTTGATGGAATGACGCTTGTTCCGTGAAAGCTGGGGAGGTCGCTTGTATAAGATGCTACCTGTATCGATACATTGACTGCATCACATATACGAGGGACTTCCTTAACGGTGGGAGCAGCGGCATCCAATGCTGAAAATGTCAAGCGGCGCAAATATGAAAACATTGAAAGGAGTTTCGTATTTGTGCCGTTTGCCGTTGAAACCATGGGGTCCTGGGGCGAGGAAGCGAAAAAGTTTTTCAAAGAGCTGTCTTCCCGGCTCGTCGAAACTACAGGTGACCGAAGGGCTGGCGGCTACCTTGGCCAGCATATCAGTCTGGCCATATAAAGAGGTAATGCTGCCAGTGTTTTGGGCACCTTGCCTCACTGTGACATCGATAGTTACTTAGGTTTAATATAGTTATTTTTAATTTCTCTTTCTTTTTATTTTTATAGAATAATTTGTTTTAATTCACTTAATTTCTTGTCATACGTACCCAGAGATACGAGGAGTGAAATTCCAACCGGTACTATAATAACCCAGATACTGTTACTGCCACGGTCAATCCAGCATCTGTTAAAAAGAAAGAAATATTATTAAAACGTATACTTATGGTCTAGTATCGCTATCAATGCCATATTTTAACAATTTAAGGCGCCTCCTTTATTTAGTACAAGAGTTAAATCTTAGAATATAATATTTTGTGATAGATAATTTAACGTAGGTTTCCTGCTGGTAGCAGTTATTTAGGTAAGTCGGTGAGTGTAAAAGCAATTATATTTAGCTTATATAATTTTAAATTAAGCTTATATAAGTCCATGAGCAAGAGTTAAACTTGTAAAATTTAGGCAAGAATTACATTTGTAAGTTTTACTCTCGAGAGCGATATAAAACAAACTCTGCAACCTAGCGGCAGATACACTAGTGTTTGTCGTTACGATATTATCATTATCAAAATGGATTCCAACGAGAAAAGTCTACCAATAGGTTTTCTATTATAAACAAAATTGTATGGGAGGTGACATCACGGATTTTGCGGTACAGTTAAAGTGATTATTTTATTTTTAATTGTAAATACCTAAAAATGAATTTAAATATTTTTATCTTACTTTCGAAAGCCTTGCGAATTAGACGTAGAAGTTAATTAACTTGCTAAGGTATATTTTGTTTTTATAAAATACAAGTTGTACTTGTATAATTATTATTTTATTGAGTATTATACATTATACTAAGAAATTCGATTGAAATTGAAAAAATATATAACAGTATTAATCATACAAGCCATGAAAAAATTTACTTGAATTTTAAGACGCATCGCCACTTTGTTCAGAAGTGAATGCTAACAGGTTTGCATACCTCGTTTTACATAAGTGTGTCGGTCTGAACACGAGGCGAGTTCGAACTTGCGGGTGGTACAGCCGAGTAGGCAAGACTTGAAACATTTAATCTATATAATATTTTTATAAAATTATTGAATATTCTCAGCCTTTAAAAACATGTACAATTTATTATACCTTTACATGACTTATTAAGTAAATAAACATACCCCGGAACGAAAATCCCGAATTTTCGAAAAATTACACTCTTTAAGCATTAATGTTTTCAACTATTTGAGAAATACATCCGATATAATTTACACGCATACGTTTATCGACCGCCTACGCTGGCCAAACGCTAGTGTTATGGAACTTTATGTTATAAGTAATGACGGAATCTGTTAATGTTAAAAATAAGGCAATGACAATAAATCCTTTTAGGTGTAAGGCAATAAGAAATAACTTATATAATCTTTATTTAACTTATAAGGGTCTCGTCTAATAAACAGTTAATATAATCCACCTAGTTTCATGTTTGGAAATTTTTAAAATTTTTGTAAACTATTACAGAAAGTTCGACTAATTAGATTTAATATTGGATATGGAGCATCTTTAAGATAAAACTATATTGATTATTTTATGGTTTTCAAGATTTCCGTAGTTCCACGTTAATTTCTGTTGCCTGATACATTGGTTATCGGTTCTGATAATTGATCCTATTAGGCGTAACGCAATGTTTTATAGCCTATTCCTTAGCATATGGGATATCCGATGCATTTTTTTTAAAAGCTTTTACTTTCGGTTTCCATTACTTTCGTCAATATTCGTATTTTTATTCAAATCCATCGTCGTCGAATATTGATATAAAATATTTACGTTCCCTGTGAATCCTTCTATTTCCAAGCTTTTAAATTTTGATACCAAATTTAGTTTCCTAAAAATCCGTTAGATTTGGATGCATGTGCGTGCATAAAACATTGTTCAATTAAATGGTTACAATACGTCGATCTCAACCGATGATCGCGGGTAACGGCTAGCACCGCTGAGTATTCAAGTGCTAAATTTGTATTTAAAATCATTCTTTACCGTCGAGGTAAAGAAAACCAACATATCCTGCATGTGCCGAGAAATATTCACATGTATATCCACAGCTCGATGGATTAGGCTTTAAACCTTCTCCTTAAGGGGAGGCCTTTGCTCAGAAGTGGGACATTTACAGGCTGCTCTTTTCTTCACATTAATTTACAATCCAATAAAAACCGTGTATGTATTTGTAAATATCTATATCATGTATTAAACGATAATCACAGATAAAGGTTTTCATAGAGATTTACATAAGTTATTTATCGTTGCTTTACTGAAAGAATTTACTGTCAGTGCCTTATATTTGAAATTCACATTCGTAACTACGATGTATTCGTATACATATGTTACTAGGTGACAGAGTTTTTTTATATCGCTCTCGAGTTTAAAACTTTAAAATATTATTCTTGCCTTATGGTGATTATTTTTTTTATCAGATATTGCATACTATTGTTATTAATCGATTATTGAATGAAATTAATAAAGAAGGAATAGCAATAATATCGTTGGAATCTATTTGAATTTGCACTGATATGTGAGAAATGTATTCGTAGTTCAAAGTGACGACGATCCACAATACTATAATAATATCTAGTCTTTAAATATCCTTTTTATTTAAAAATCGACTTTGTTAAAATTGTCAGTTACTCTTAAAGTTTTCTATTGTTACGATTGATGTAACCGCTAGCAAATTGCTAATCTTTTAAAAGTTTGTTTCTTCAGGCTCTGATGGTTTCTATTGGATTTTGATAACACTTAAATATGGCTGAGGATTTTCGAGAATCAGAACTGTCTCATTCTGATTGTATACTGATACAATATATCTTATGGATATGAACTATAGATTCTTTGACAGACGTGTTGGCGCAATGGTCACTACAACTGACTAAAGCGCTAACGGTCGCGGGTTCGATCCCCGCTCACGGCAAACGTATGTATTGGCCATACAAATGTTTGTGGTGGTCTGGGTATTTGTGTTAGTGTTGTGAGTGTTTCCGGACCCTCGACACAAGGTCATGAGATCTTAATGGGGGCTGTTGAGTGTGATGCGTTATTTATTCTAGGCTAGGTAGAGTCTATCTGTAGCCACTGAGTACAGCTTGATTACGGGCTGACTCGATCTGTGCAGTAACTTACAATCACTGAAGACCGGTGTGTGATAGCTAATACAGCACTAAATGAATGGACCACAATATCAATTGACGCAATTATATTTATTTGGAGGTCATACTTCGTCTTTAAGCATTTTGATTTAAAACACTAAATTCAGTAGTTCAGTTCTGATGAAAATTCTATAGGACTAATCTGAAAGTATCTTTTCAAATTTATAAAGAGTTTTCAAAATCGGAAATATACACTTTTAATTGAGAACCTCCTTCTTTTATTGTTGGTTGATTATTTCGCATTTTTCATTGGTCCGTGAATATCATCTCAAAATGCATAAACACAATTTGATGGATGGATTTCATTAATGGGTGGAATTCGATTAAGAGTACTGTTTCGGACTAAAAGTATTTTCATTATTGATTACACAGCTGTAACGCTATTTAGTAAGATATGATCGTGGAATGTGCATTGCTTACTTCTTTGTTTTCATTTTACCAATTTGTGAATCAAGATTGAATTTACTTTTTTTAATAATGTATATATAAAACAAAGTCATTTTGTTCGAACACTTGTAACTTGAGAATAGCTGAACTGATTTTCATGATTTTTGTATTGTTGTATTTGTCTCCTTCTCGAATAGCAGAATAATTATTTAAATTTCGGATATTGGCGTATTTGAGATTTAAAAATGTAGAATAATGTCTTCGTTATTTTGTTTTGTGGCTTTTAGTTGTGCCAATTGTGCACATATTATTTCGCCAATGTCACGTGGAGTGGAGAAAAGATAATGGAGATTTTTCGGTGGGGTCGAGTGTATAATGTCAGTAATGACAGGGGATTGTAATATTTATTGGTTGTCAAATTTTTATGCGTACGTTCAGAAATTTATTTTGTGTACACCAAGGAAAATTATTTCATAAGTCAAAGTAATTTTATAGATACATTTTACTAGCATAAATTATGTGCAATGACGATCAACAAGTTACAAGGTGAACCTTGACTGTTTGTGACCTAAATTTAAAAAATCCATGATTTTCTCGTGGTCAGGTGTACGTGGCATACGTGAACATGCCACGTACATCATACAATTTATTAGTTCTAGCACCTGATAAAATAAACAAAAAATGTCGTATATCTCGAGGTGCTAATCAATAAAGAGAATTAAACCGAGTGCATCCCATGCTGCACTATATGAATACAGTTTCATTCAATTATGTATTACTGACACGCGATTGATATACTAAATGATTATGTTTTTCTATGTATTTTTGTAGTTTTATCTTATGAAGGTATTATACCTTAAAATTTATTTTGTAGTCATTGTATTACGTTCATAAAATCGTAAATTAAGTTCAACTGATCATGTAACACGGCATTGAAAATAAGTTTTCGAAAACTAAATTTAGTTCAATACAATTGTTTAAGTATTTTTTTATAATTCACACAAAAATAATAAAGTGCAGAAAAGTATTACACACACATATACACCAAATAATTCATTGTGTAGCACAACGTCGCATAGCTAAGTAGCAATTTCTCCCAATCTAACCAAAAGTACCTAAAACACATACATACCAATAGCTTTCAATACATTGATATTCCTTATTAATTATTAATTCTGCGTAGTCCGTTTTACCATCAGAGTTAGATAGCCAAATTCATCATCGATTGGTAGCAAACACATATATTTTAATGGTGCATGGACTTACCGTGAAGTGGAGTCGGATGAGGCTAATCGGACGACGATGTAGAGTGTCATTATCACCGAGGAAATACCCCACCCGATTGTCACGAACAATCGCATGGCGAGCTCCTCCCTCACGAATACCTGTGTACAATATGTTGTAATAAGTCTCTAGGTTAAAATCATCGATACTAATATAATAAAACTGAAGAGGTTGTTTGTTTGCTTGAACGCGCTAATCTCAGGAATTACTGGTTCGAATTGAAAAATTATTTTTGTGTTAGATAGTTTATTTATTGAGGAAGGCTTTAGGCTATATTATATCACGCTTCGTCTTATAGGAGAGAAGCAGTAACCATTGATGCGAGTGAAACTGCATTTTAGAGCTACTAAAGGAAATATATTTATTTAATCAATAGCAGTTCCTTTCGTTTTGAAATTTGATAGAAGCTATTCAGAAAACTGATTAAATACTACGTTTCGTGTTTTATGTTACATTAATGTCATTCAGAAATATGTGTAGTAAGTTTCAAGTTAATACGATTGCGGAATAAGATTTTCTTCGTTTTTTAGTGGCTAATTATAGCCTAAAACGGACCTACAGCCGAATTTTCCAAATTGTAGTCCTAGCGGTTTAAGCTCTGCGTTGGTAAATCAGTCAGTCAGTCAGGACAATTATATTATACTAGCAGTTCCCCGCGGCGTTGCCTACGTATACTTTAATACCCCCTAGCACAACTATAAGGGATGATTTTGAATTCAAGGTCTATAACCCCGAATTCATAAAAATATTTATTTATTCAACCTAAGGTATATTTATGCTAAGTTTAAGGATAATTGGCCAAAAAAATAAAACTTGTCCATACAAACTTCATTAATATGACTACGAAGTAAGATTTTCCATACAATTTTTTTTACCGCTTTTAACCCTCTAAGGGGTGGAAAATCGAAAAACCCTTTCTTCGTGGATGCTTACACCCAAAAAAGCACCTACAGCCAATATTTCAAGTTTGTAATAATCAGTTATGACAAGCAATTTTATATGTATAGATGTATGGATTTATAACCAACCGTTTCTCACGGCTTAGCTTACGGTAATGTCGACATTTACCGGCACGACATAAGTTGGTGTCATTGCAGTCACAATATAGTAAATTTCGATTCAATCAGAACAGTAGAAGTTGTTTAGATCCTTTTAATAACTATAAAAGAGCTGGTAACTTTATAAGTTATACTAAAGAACCATCCCGATTATATCAGCTTAAAAGAATAAAAAATCGCATCAAAATCTCTTCGTCAGGGAGTTAAGATGGGGATAGGGAGTCACATACTTACAGATTTATACGTCAAAATTACCCTTCTTTTTTGGTTGGGAGTTAATTAGGAAGCGTTTGAAAGTATGGCCGTTATTTAATTAAACATTTATAAGAGTAAATAAACATAAAAACACCTAACGAGTAAAAACTATTAGATTTAGTATCAAGATTACGATGTTATAACATTATAGGGACACCATTTTTATCAAAATCGATACAGGTATGTATCACGTACATACAATTGCTAAACCATAGTTACGTAAAATGGAGCTAGGTTAAGTTGACCACAGAACATCGTTATTTTAATTTCATCAAATATTTTTAAATATTTTTAACTTCATCAAATACTTTTAAAAAATTAATTAGTTACTTTTGAATACTTACTACTACCAAAGCCAGATGTAGATGCAGGCTTTCGCAGAACATCCAACAGTAGCCGGTTACCATAAAATAGTAGGTCAGTAAATGCAGCATCTTACACCAAATCTATAAAAAATATTTAATATAAATACAAAAATAATATTAACTATAATAATATGAGAATGTAAAATATGAAATTTGGTAAAAGAAAACATGAAAATAATAACCTATTTACTATTAAAAAAAAAACAAGAAAAAGTAATAACATTAATATTAAACTGTAAAAAAATTATAACAAGTTTATTGATTTAAAAGTGAAAGTATTTTATCGACTTTTTTTAAGATTCATTAATTTAAAGCGAGAATTATCTTTATAAGTTTTGCTCTCAGATTTTCACAATGATTTACAAATGTTATATCTCGTTGCTTTACATACAAAAGAATTTACTATCAGTGCCTTACTTTAAATACTTACGACGTATCTATTACTAGGCTTCGAAGTTGTTTTATATCGTTTTCAAGAGTAAAACTCATATTAATTCTCACCTAAAAAATCTATAAGATCAGTTTGAATAAGACCGGTATACATTATTAAAACATCGTACGTAATTACTTTTTAACGGAACAAAGTATTTGAATGGGCGAATATAGGAGATGCAGCCGCGTAGCGACGAATCGCATTGATCATTGCAATCACCTGTCATCAGTTTGTAATCGCGTTTTGAAGTCGACTTACCCTGTTTGCCACCATCACGTCCACGTCGTTGACAACAGTACGGTACCATATAATCCAGACAATGTTGTTGATCGTAAGCGAGCTGAACAGATGCATGTGAATTCGAATGCGGGTACATCGTAGAGACCTGAAAAAAATCTCATGTTAGCAATTCTTTTATTTAAAGTTTTAAGAATTTTGCTTATGAGTTTGAATAAGATCATACGATTAAGATCATAACAATAGACTAAATGTAATTTTATTATATTCTCCACGATAGTATTTACACAAAATCTAAAATAACATTGAAGCCGTCACACAAAATTTTACTGAGCTAGAGCCAAGCTTACTAAGTCCACTGACCACAGCTCGTATACGGGCAGGAATACAGAGAAACGGCGTGAAGTAGCTAGTATCGCGGCGTTTCGTACGCTTGGTGCGAGAGCTAGCCTAATTCCTCCCCCATTCCCTTCCATACTGCGTATTCCATTTCACCCCTCTTTCCCATTAACACAGGCGCTGCAAGTGTTTACTTGCGGTGATCACTTAACATCGCGTATCCCGCTGTTTTGACAGCTTTGTATATTTATATGTAAATTTATACATCTAAAAAATCGCTTAATTAGGTAATGGTGGCATCATTAACATAGCTACATCCATATATGTACCTCTATAATTTTCAGTACAATATTGGATTATTATTTATACTTAATTACTTATATCATAAAAAGGTAAAAATTAGTCTGTATGTAAGGTGTAATCATTGAAACTTTTGATTCGATTAAAAAATAATTGCGTTGGATAGCCTGAGGACACGGGAAGGCTACATGCTATATTACATCACGGTACATCTCAAGCGGCGAAGCAGTAGACATAAGAGCGAGTGGAACCGCAAGAGGCGGCTAGTTTGCAATATTCGTTTGAGATTTAGACGAAAATATATTTTCATTTTACAGTTCCATCACACTCAATTTTATCAAAGCAAATATTTTTTATCACAAAGCGGCTTACGAGTTCCTACATGCTACGTATTTTAAACAACCGTATAAAGAATTTAACAAAAACCTTTGTGTCGTATATCTTTTATTTCATTTCATATGAAAAAAAAAATGAAAAATATCAAATGAACAAATAATACTTTAGTGATTTACGAAAGGCAAAGCTATATTAATGAAAAATCATCGTCGTACGGAGATATCAAAAATATTTTTTTCTGTTTTTCTAGTTTTCCATGAGTTTTAAAAATTTGGTGCTGTTATAGATTTTGATAGCCTCTTTCCTATTGTCAACTTTGTCACCTCGTATCTTTTTGTTACGCGCAGCCATATTGAAAAAATGGTGTCCAAAAACAGATTTTGTTTAATATTTCCTATAATTAGTTTTCGAAAAAAAAAAAACTTTAAGCATTAATTTATTCATATCTATTTTCATTGAAAAGTGCGTAGGAAAGGAGATATTGTCAAAAAACTGCTTTTAGTGGTCATCTTATCCGATATGGTGTCAAATCCGGAAAAATTATGAGGTGGCAAAGTTAAAGTTCGTAAAGAGCTTTTCCAAACCTATAGGATCACAAAATTTCAAAACACCCGGATAATTATCCAGATAACCGGTACTGGGCACTAAATTAATGATTCCGAAACTACTAAACCGATTTGAGAAATTATTTTTACGTTAGTTAGCCTGTTTACTGAGGAAGGCTTTAGGCTATATCACAGCACGCTATAACTCCTAAGAGCGAAGCAGTAAATATAAACGCGAGTGAATCTGGAAGGGGCAGATAGTACATAATATTTATAATGGTGCATTTAAGTGATTTAATAAGAGTCAGGTAAGAGTATCTACTTTTTCTTAATTTTACTTGTTATAATTTAGCGATATTTATAATAAGATTTTCTGGATCTCTAAAAAGTGGTTCTAATACCATTTATGTTTTTTGGAATTAGCAAAATATTGAATATACTATAACGTAGTAATTGTAATTCATAAAAGACATAATGGTAGATAGTTTTATGTAAAAAACGATTTTCGATATTTTATACATACTGGATGTAGATGTTCATCTGGTTCTTATATCGTGTATTGCGATAGTATAATAAATACTATAGTTTTGTTTACATTATACATACAATATGCTAAAATTTTAGAGTTCATTTATAAAAATAATGATTTTAAACTAACAACAATACTCACCGGAAGTAAGCGAAGATGAGAAGAGATATAATCAGCAGGACGATAGAGATGGAATAGCCGCCGACGTAGAGGTCGTTTACAAATGTGCGGAACTGAAACAAATGTTAGAATTAGTAAGCAAGCAATTAATTGAAAAAATCAAAAACGCGACTGCGTAACAAGAACATAGAGAATTGTTATTAACCAATTTTAAGTCGTTATAGATTCTAAAAGTTGACATGACCTTCGCGCCGCTATGACGAATCAAACGATGTATCATTTATGAAAATCGGCCCATGTGTTTGGTCTTAATTGTGGCACAAAGTTACAAACCCACGTACATAACAAACACATTACCCTCCATTGCATCGCGCAGTCACGTAAAAACCGGTAAAATGTCGCGAGGAACCCAAGTGTGACTCGAGCAAGGGTTCCGCACAACTCACGATCGACTTGTGCTTGACAATTTGTTATTATACGTTAAAGCGCGAATATTTGTGGTGCAATTGATTCGTCTGTAGGCGACCGAATGCTCATACTACCCTTCTCTAGTATATTATTTCAATTTAAACGTAGGGACGTAGAGCTTTCGTTCTACTGCCTTCTTTCACAAAGATTCTCTGGAATATTCTAAGAATTTTCGTTCGTCTGATGTAAACTGCACTTAAGCGAGTTGCTTTGAGCATTTTTGCGTTGTCGTACGTGCTCGCACCCTATTCGTTCGGTTGAATGAAACACCTACTGTGCAAGAATTCTTTTGCTTGGTTCTTACTCTTGCTCAAAAAATAAAGTTTCGTTTACACTAAAATATCTAGAGAGAATGATCATGTACTCCTTCTAGTTCATTGTTCGTCTTGTTTAAACGCACCCTATGAAGCTCGACAGTCAGTAAGGCATCCTTATAAAGTAATGCTCAATATCGAATCTTAGATTAAATTGTTAAATTTCCGGTGAGGAAATGCCTTTAGAGAGCTCCGTAATGTCGTCGAGTATGACGTTTATATGTATTACCGTTTATGCGAAAATTCAAGAAGGAATACAGTGATAAATCTTGTTATTTATTTGAGATATTTTTTTAATTTGGTTTTTATTTTATGATATTTGTCAGCAAATCAACATACATCGTATGATGTATGTTGATTTGACAACACCTATTTTTTAAAAATTGAAACCGGATACTTGTTACGGCTTACAAGATATACAGAGTGTCAATTGGGCATGAGCTGGATATTTGACCAGCATTACCAGAATCAGTATTTTAAAGTAAAAAAATTGATTGACTTTTTTTTTAATTCTTTTTCATAAATAAATACTTACTATACGAGCCAACAAGATCCAACATTTCAATAAAAAATGTATTTTTTTTTATTTAAAATGGACTATACTAATATTATAAGAGGTAAAATTTGTTTGTAAGATTGTATGTAGGAGGTGATTTCTGAAAATATTGACCCGATTTGAAAAAATATTTTATTTTTGCCTTCGATAGCCTGTTTTTTCTGGAAGGTTATAGGCTACATCACGCTATGACTCACAGGAGCAAAGCAGTATCCATAAACTTGAGTGAATAGGCAAAGGGATACTAGCTAGTAGTATATTCGCAGGTGGTATGAATTTTCAAAAAAAAAAAAAACAATATTACTTACTTGCAAATCATCCATATCAACGCATGTGGTGTAGTTTGTCCAAACTCTGTTAGTTTCTGGATGAGCAAACCATGTTCCGTTTTCCAAGCATCTGAAACAAATATGTGAAATTAATACATACAAATTAAAATTAATTTAATGATTTATAATAATTAGTGCTTAAATTTATTTAATACTTTCTTGATTATTTGTAAAATATCGTTATATGCGAACAACTTGAACGTAACAACAAAATTGAAAATCGAATTTTACATACAATTTGTAATCCTCTATGAAATGCTAAAAAACGTAATGGTATATTTTACGAATTCAAAACAAATTAAAAAGTCATAAAACCAATTTTTTACATAACCAGACAAAGGTTATAAACGTATTGCTAAATTACGAAAAGTAAAATTTAGAAAAAAAGATATACGTTCATCTGACCTCTCATACCGCGATATTAATTTTACTTGTGCTTCGTGCAATATACTTCTATATATATTTATTTACACACACACATAGTGATATTTCATATTACAATTAAAGACAAAAAATAAATGTAAACTTAATAAGCTATATACAGCATTATCAACTTTCATTAGACTCTCATAAGGCAAGAAATAAACTTATAAGTTTTGCTCTCAGACTTTCATAAAGATTTACATAAGCTGTTTATCACTACTTTACACCTGAAAGAATTTACTGTCAGTGACTTTTTTAACATTTACAGCTTTCTTAAGGTTACCTAGGTAACTTTTACCAGCTCTCAGAGTTGTTTTATAGCACTTACGAGAGTAAAACTTACAAATTTAATTCTAATAACACTATTTTTATTAATTATTGCTAAAAATTACTTAATATTTACATAGACAATTGTTACAAATAAATTGAATACTACTCTTGATAATATGTAACAAAATTATATTCTTATTTATTACATTAATTGTAATGTGTAATGGACAGAAGAATAAAATATTTTTTGGTAGTTAATGTGAAGTGCTAAGTGTTGTTAAGTACCGTTCTCCTCGCGATTTCTAGCGTGTAACGAGATGTAACGTAGCCTATGACCTTACTTACAAAATGGGCTATCCAACGCAAAAAGAATTTTTCAATTCGGATCAGTACTCGCAGAGATATATACAAACTTACAAATTAATTTTATCTCTTTATAATATTAGTATGGACAATCATATTAAAATCACTTTAATTCGTATTTTATACATTTTCTATGATATATCGTAGTTGCACAAGAAGTTCATATTAGGAACTCAAAGAAGATTTACAAAGACTGTATATATACTGTGTATTGCGTGTATTTACCGGGAAATATTTCATATATTTAGTGCCTTTTAGCACGTGTACATCCGCTGTGTAAACGATGTAAAAATAGCGCCTATAAATTTATATAAGAGCTATGTACCGTATACAACGATACGATTTCGATTCATTCAAATTGAATATATGATCTTTTGTGAACACGTTAATCTTATGTACAGATGACCTTCACATTGTTGCTTTGTTTGTTAATATAATCAATACATGTTTGTCAATATATAATAATTTAAATGAAGGGGATTTACACAACCGGGGTATTTGCGGCAAAAATATCCTTTTAAGTGCGGTCGTGGTTTCGTTTGTGTGTATGTGTGTGCATGTGTGTGTGGATTTCTAAACAGTTTTAGAAAATTCAACATATAAAGTCACAATAAATTCTTCTCAGTTGTGGGAGTGGCTACCTACCCGATTTCAAAACTTCTTTCACCAATGGAAAATTTTTATATAAAAATATCCAGCCAATAAGCAGGCGGGACACCTGTTAAGTGATCATGGACATTTGCAGCAACAGATGAGCCACAGCCTTAAATACGTTGTTCGCTTAAAAGGAATAAGGAATGAAAGGAATAAGGAATAGGAAAGGAATGGGAAAGGAATGGAAAAGGAATGGGAAAGGAATGGAAGAGGTGATTAGGGTCAACCTCACTAAAAGTTAAACAAAAACTGTGTTTTGTAACATATTTTGGGGCAGTTGGGTTATTGATTTTTTATATTAATTTAGTTTTGTTTAACGAATACGTAACATAAAATTCTCGTGTTTATTACCTGGTACATAGGAATACATAACGATGATACTTCCTATAAAGTGTGTTTAAAATTCCGTCCGTAATCCAATTTACGATCGGTATTTTTTGACAAATTTTGAATACATTGACTGGTAGCCATTCTAGCGGGAATTCCACTAGAGGCACGGCAAGTCAATGTATGTAAGAACGATCGAAAATTACACAGTTTAAAACTATGAAAACTCGTAGTAGGGGTACAGTACAATAAGCCGAGCCACTCAGTCACCAGATGCTGAAACGTATCAAGCTCGTCATGAATGTCGTAACGTGTTACGTTAGGTTAGGTTAGTGAACGCAGATTTATATGGGATTGAAACAGCACCATCTCGCGTTAACGAGGAAAAACCAGATTAGTTACTATAGTTAGTGTGATTGGTGGATTGAAAAAGAAACGCGATTGGTGGATTTTGTGAGAGCGAGCGATTTTTATATGTCGAATAGATAACGTTAGTAAATTTTATGAAAATTTAATCGATATATAATTACGTACAAATCATGAAAAAGATCTTGAAAATTATTTGATACATTCCATCTGGTGGATTTTATTGTTATTTACTTTGTATTGTATAAATGAAAAAAAAAAAAATGTTGAAAATCTTGATTAAGAAATACAAGCTGTATTTCTTAATCAAGATTTTCAACTTTTAGCTTTCGAAAGAAACCCTAAAAAGTCTCTTGTTACTGTTGACTTGTTTTTGTTGATCGTTTATTTTTGAAAAGTTCTTTGAAGGTCAGTTTCATAATTAAAAATTTGTTATTTATTTATTTTTGTTTAGGAAGTTTCTTAAAAGAAAGATTAATTGAGAAGTTGTGAAATCATATTCTTTCAATAAGATTTGAGAGGTTTTAGTTATATAATTAATTAAAGGAATGCTGCTAGCATTCTTGCCACCATTCTGCACAGACATGTTTTTTTTTATTTGAGTGGAATGGATATCAGAATATTTCGAGTATTACGAATTTTTAAAGTAAAATATTGTTTAGTTCATTAGTTGGTAATCGTCATGAGAGGTTCTGATTTGGCGTTTTCTTTTTCATCTACGAAACTATGCCGATTGAAAATGTTAGGAATGATATAAATTTTATTCTTCCTTTTTCTAAGGTATACGATCTATAGTTTAGCTATTTACTAGTATATATTTTATACCCTAAGGATTAGCCCTTTCGATAAAGACCAACCACATAGTCTAACAAGACAATGGATCTTCTTAACGGTTGATAGCAACGATTATTGGTGCAAATCTAATAATATTGATATTAATTGGCTTACTGAACACCCAGAGCGTCACTAATATCTATAAACCAAATTCACTAATTAACATATCGCAAACAATCGAGATATACAGGGAGTCCCTAAAGTCAACGATTAAATTGAAATGGGATATAGGCCAGGTCATAACCAGTCTGTAGACAAAAAATCGTTTTTGTAAAAGTCCCTTGGTTTCTGAGATAGGGCCCTTATGTGAAAAGTACGAAAAATGACTTCTTTAGTAGGTTTTTTGACTGCCATGGCTACAAATTTAAGTAATGCATTTATCAAATAAATAAAATTTCAGGGCTCTAAGTCTATCATGTGCGAAAAAAAGTCACTTGAATTTCAATTTAAAGGTTCTTGTCTTTTGCATCACCATACTTTGAGAACTCACACTAAAAGAAATGTACTACACAGAATCTGCAAGTCATCTCAAAAATTGGCGCATTTAATGTAGAATACAAAATGCTAAAAAATACCACATTGAATCATTGAAAAAAAAGATATTGATAATTGATTACAAAAGGTACCTATTTCTGTCAGATTTCCTTAAGGAATTTAGTGTTCATTTTTAAATTTGAGACACAAATTACACAAATTGTTTCTTAATAATCATTATAGAGAATAGCACCTTGTAACAATAACTTAATACATATTTCATTCGATATTGCCTCAATTCGCACTATTCGATTTCAAAATTTTCGATATTATTACAAGCATTTAATTGGTTATCATACCGCCTTAATGAAATTGTTTATCAGAATAAGTTCGCAGAAACACAACGTTGTACACAAATAATAAATCCGATGGCTCTTCATGGAATAATCGTTGTAAAGTGTTTACGATACCTTATAATTAATATAATAATTCTAAGATAGTATTTGTTACGTGATCGCGATATTACGAGGAAAATAAATCTTACGAGGGCGTATAATAACTTAGACTTTCTCTCTAATTTTATTTTCAGAAACAGATATTGGATAAGATGCACTTTATAACTTTGTGCTAACAATATTTCATTTATCTTGGAAGAGTTCTTTATGAACTTTCCAAGAATTAATTATTATCAATGATTTAGATATAAATAATTGAATGCATAAATTAATATTAGCAATCAAATATACGTGAAAATATAAATGCGTAAGGTCCGGATTAAATGATTTGTAATTTATTTGTAGTATTGAGGTATGTTTGTAACAAATAAATTTAATACTTTACTTCCCCCTAAAAATGTGTGGAAAGGCCAAATAATTAAAATTTTACGCCGACAAAGTCGCGGGCGGAATACTCGTAATGCATAAAGCTCAAAAAAGAGAAAAGGTCAGTGAAGTTCAACAGTGCGTGGGTCGGAATTATCAGCTTTAAAGGAGAGCGAAAAAAACTGCATAATTTTGTAGACATTATTTTGATTCAATAATATATAATTTGAAATGGTAAATTTCTACTTAGTGTACTTAAAATTATATTTACTATTGATATATATTGGTGTCTATTACATTATGTTGGTTTTTCGCCTTCTATTAAAGCTGCTAATTTTGATTTATAAACTGTTAGAATTTCTCTGACGAAAATACTTATAATTTGAGTTCCCTAGTCTCAGATTTATTAATAGGAGTTGTTACGTTGCATTCATAACACGCATTTATCCCTTGTCACTTCTATCGTAACCGAATACTGAACGTATGTACATACACAATACGCTGATCATGACAAGATGGCGCCATCGTTCAATCCGGCTAGTGTGATGCAACTAAAACAAACACTAATTGGCCGATTTTATTGATATTGTTTCACCTGAGGGTCGAGTATTAATTTACAAACCGTACTGTTTGCGTTTTAATGTCATAGCGGCTATAGAATACATACTGATGTGATAATTTGAACTTTTTTGCTTCCATGTTTAAGCTACGAATATATGAAGATAATTTCTGATTTACCTAAGATACAAAAGCCTAATGTCAACTGCTCATCACCATTTGCAAATATTGCTTTTTCCGATGCAGAGCTGTTAATTATTGAGGAGTTCTCCTGGTGGTGCACCATCAGCTCCTCTTTATTATATGCATTGTGACAAACATAAATGGAAGTAATATTAAAGTAATCGAATCGAAACCCATGAAGTATTTGTTATTTAGTAGTTCCAGTTACCATTTGTGATCTTCATCATCAGTTCCGCTTCACCAAATGTGACTTTCTGAGAGCAAATACACAAGTTACTGTCGAAAATACCTAAATCGGTATAGGTATACCTGTATTATTTGCAAAAATCTTTCGATTTTCACAGGATCCCATCATTAGATTCTCACCTGAAGACAAAAGACGGTCCCATTGTCATTTGGAGTACCCTTTCACAAAAAAAAAAATCAAAATCGGTCTACAATTGGCAAAGAAATCGGTGAACTAAAAATATACATACATACGCTGACTCATAGGAGTCAAGCTATATAGTTATATCCTATGATTAATATAAATCCAACAAAATTGCGAGAAAAAGCTAGTAACTAAATATATTAGGCCTAAATAGCTATCGATGTCACTGTTAAGGAAGGTGCCCAAAATACTGGCGGTATTATCTCTTTGAATAGCCAGACTTAGTTTGCGCCAGTCCCTCAGTAACCTGTAGATTCGAGGAGGCGGGAAGACAGCTCTTTGTAAAACTGTTTTGCTATCTCGCCTCAGGATCTCATGGTTTGAACGGCAAAAGGCACAAATATAAAACTGCTTTGATTGCTGTCGCTCCCTTTTAAGGAAGTTCCGTATGAATGTGATACAGCCAATGTATCGATATAGATAGAATTCCACACAAGATAGGCATCTTGTGTAGAATTCTACCCCAACGTCTACTGAACAAGTATAATTTTATCAGGTATTTTGCCATTGCTGTATACTAGTCCCTTTGATTCTACTTTGGCGGTATAACGAAAAATATTTATAGAGATTTTCTATACCATCATATGGTATACGTAATTATTTTTTTTAGTATTATATCTCACGATATTAATTTATGAAGCTTTACGTTTAAACACACAATATATATTTACAAAATTTCCAGTCTAATACTAGAAAATTATAAAAAAAAAAAGTTTATATTTTTGTATTTTTTATGCTCTTTAATTTTCTAAATTGACTGTATCCAGGCCTTTTCCCAATATATCGGCAGGTATAATGAATTTACTTTAAATACAAACTTTAAATAAATTTACTGCGGTATTTTAATTTCACTCCGTTCTTAAATTAGACTCTACTAGAGCGTCTGTTATTATTTAATTGATTTGTATGTATGTGATTTAGAATACAGAATCTTCACATAACATTAAGTGGCTATTTAATAAATTACAGCAGGTAGAATAACTAGCCTAGGCTTCGAACCGTCTAAGACTTATGTTTTTCTTTGGTTTTAAGTCACGCGCGTCACCTAGTCAATTGTAACTCGGTAAGATAATTCTACTATGTCTTTAACCTTGTAAGTGCAAACAATGAACGCTGTGGTAGTGCATAAAATACGAACAACATTAATTCATTCAAACATTCTTATATATATGTTCGATTTTAAAAAGGTAAAAAAAAACAAGATTATAAAATCTATAACAATATATAAAGCGAAATAGCTTGTTTATTTGGACATTCATTACGCGAACTACCGGTCCAATTGGAAAAGTTCTTTTTTCGTTCGGTTGAATGATACTATTTGAATACGAGGTACATTGAACGAAATATTTATAAATTAACAAACTGCGTCCCGCCTTCGCAAGCTCGTATTAGAATAGTCACTTTGTATTTGGAGTATATTGGAAAGTGTTCCGTATTTTTTAAACATTTCTAACATAAACCTTGTCCTGATATATCGATACCTCCCACGTAAGTTATTGTAAGCCACAAAATTGCCGTTAGCGTTTTTACTGAATACTACACGAATTTGCATTGCTTAATGCATTCAAAGTGAAAAAATACCAAAAATCTTTTTTTTTTCAAGGAAAGATACAATAAAATACGCTTGAAAAAAGGCGTATTTTGTTGTAACTTTTAAACTAAAACGGATTAAAAGTGCTCTACTGTAAAATTGTAATTTTGGGGTTACAACAACTTACGTGGGAGGTATCGATATTATTATTATCAGGACAAGACTCATAAAAAGGGATTAATTTAATAGTGCAGCCATTCGGAAGTGATGCGTTTAAAACAAATTCGGCAATTCATTTTTATTTATACATACAGATAGATGATTTATTATTCCTGATTGAGAAACATAAATTAAATAACTCACGTTGGTAATATAAATAAACATCCACGAAGCGGATCTTCTTAGCGTATCGATGCAGCATCTCAATTTTCATATAACATTTATATTTGCTAAGATAATCTTGTTGGAAATCTTAAAATAGTAACACTTTATAAGGTTTGCCGTGTAATACGAGTTCCGTTAACGGTATTTTGCATTTGAGAAACTTGCAGGTAATATAATATTCGGTTACCTATGCAGATGTTCAGTGCACAATAGTCTAGTGAAGCAGCCCTTTTTTAGGGTTCCGTAGTAAAAAACGGAACCCTTATAGTTTCGCCATGTCCGTCTGTCTGTCTGTCTGTCTGTATTTCTGTCTGTCTGTCTGTCTGTCCGCGGCTTTGCTCCGAAACTCTTAATACCAGAAAGCTGTAATTCGGTATGAGTATACATATGAATTACGCCGAGAAAGTCGTAAAATAAAATCTTAAAAATATTTTTTTTTCAGGGTGTCTTCCCTATGTGTTAAGAGAGACCAAAAATTTTTTTTCTCATTTATCCCATGTCGTGGGGTATCGTTAGATAGGTCTTTTAAAAATGTTATAGGTGTGGGAAAACCATTTTTCCGAACGACGAACTGTTTCCGAAATATTAAGTTTTGAAGTGTCAATTTTTCTTAGAGTCAAGTGTCCCCCCCCTCTACCCACTAAACTGCTGCGTCTAAAAATATGAAAAAATTCACGATATCGGGACATATAATGAATTTAAAAGGAAAATTATCACGGCTATGTGGGTTCTTATGGTGATCGAGTTATAGATGATCTAAGTAAAAATAAATATTTCACTTTTTAAAGCATCACATTATGTAAAGATTGATAATTTTAAATTAATATATGAATTTAAATGAATAAATAAATAAATATTTAATAAGTTTAAATTAAAATAAAATATAAAATAAGGTATAAAACAATGTCTCAATAAAACATGTCGCGAGTGATTCTGAATCGCGCTTATGAAGTTTTCAACCAAATCTCCATAGATTTCATAGGCGCTAATCAGGAAGGAAAATTATCGGCGCTAAGTATATTTTACAAGTGTTAGAATAATAAATAATCGACGAACATTTAAAGTTCAAAATCGTTAGTATAATTCACATTCAAACATTTTTACGAAAATAGGTACTCGAAGATTGCTTGACCGATCTTGACAATTCTGACAACTACGGAACCCTACATTGTGCGTGGCCCGACACGCACTTGGCTGATTTATTATTAAGTTTTGTAAAGCGAAGTCTGAAAAATATAACGAAATGTCATTCGACTTGGAATAGCATGAAAGTAGCGGAAATTGAAATAGCAGAAAATATGAGCAAGATATCATTCGATTCGGATTGGATATTTCTTTGTAATATTTTCAACAGCAATAAACAAATCCAATAATAAAGCTAGAACTAGTACTTAGTAACTTAGTAACTTTTTTTTGTGAATCATTTAAAAACTATTAGTGCTAATGAAATTTTAAGCAAAAAAAGTGTTACTCATGTGAAGTCTAATGTGAAAGAAGAAATGAGCCTTTTCATTTACCATTTACCTTTGTCAATAAGAGAATTTCTTAAAAATTGATCCTTATAACATGATATGAAAATATACCTAACATTATCAGATGGTGTTATATTTTCCGATTTCGGATTCGATTCCTGAAATTTATTTCTAATAACAAAATAGGTACCGAGATATAGTACCCTAGACATTTTTTAATATTCTCTATAGTTTCAGATTAGGCTAACTATGCCCAGTTAAAAAATTCGTATCCTGCATATTAATTTGGCCACTTAACACCAACAATTCTAAGATATTGATCCAAAATGATATGAGTTAGATGTAAGAACCTATAGGCCGAAAAATTTCACTAATTGGTTATCGCATCACTACGCCAATCGATTATTTAATATTATTTACTTTGCGTTAATATACAAGTATTAGATTATTATTAAGAATTTGATTCAAAATATTAATAGCTGTCAGTGTAAAATATGAAATTCTCCGGACATCTTTACATAATCGGGTTTATTGTAAAATATCTATTTCGTAGTATTTTCGTAATATCTATTTCGCTATAATACTATCCCACTTAAACATGGTGGGTGGTGAAGGTATTTATATACTTTGTAACGTAGGTTGTTATAAAGTGAGGCGACGATTCAAAGGTGCTGCGAAAATGAAAATACTCTAGTGTCGTGCTTTGGATACATTCAATATTTTATTTTAATATAACCAATATGAAATCAACAACTATCTGCACAGGCAAAGCCTTTATATTTGTTTAGTTTTTTTTTAATTTTCTTTGACTCAGTTGATAGGTATATATGTACGTGGGTATATATTGACATTCGAGTTTTAATGCATGTCCTTTGCATGGCGGGTTTTATAAATCTAACACATCACATTCCGCATAAAAGCAGTCATTTTTTTTATTTTATTATTTGTATTATGTTTAATAAAATGTAACAGCCTGTAAATCCCACTGCTGGGCAAAGGCCTCTTATTAAGGAGAGGGTTAGGAGCTTAATCTATCAGTCTTGTATACTGCGGGTTGGTGGATTTATATGTGTCAGAATTTCTCCTGGCAGATGCAGGTTACCTCGCGATATTTTTCTTCACCGCCGAGCACGAGATAAATTTAAATAGAAATTTAGCACCTGAAAACTTAGCGGTGCAAGCCAGGGTTTGATCGTTTGAGGACGACGTGCTATAACCACTAAGCCATCTCGGCTTGCTTTCTCTTATTTTTACGACGTAAGAGTATATTGAACCTGTGCGTCGCGCGTCGTGGATAGTACGAGGCGCGACAGCAGTGGTGCTAAGATATTTAACTATTTTATAAGTAAATAATTTAAGTGAAATGTGATGTGTATATAACATTATACGTAAATTTTTGAACTCGGCTTGGATGACCAAATTCAAAACTATAAGAAATAGAGAAAAATGCGTAAAGGAAGCTCAGGACCGTTTTTTATTAAAACGAAAACTACATCATTATTTGACAAATTAATTTTCTGTACCAGGAATTGAACTCGTGGATATCGTACAAAAATCGCATCCTTCATTATTACATCATTTGATAATTCCACTGATAACGATTAACTTCTGGGAAGCTAACGGCAAAATAAAGAAAAAGGCATATGTATATTTAGTTACAAAATGCTATTAAATAAGTAAAGCAAAATAACACTCGATTCTGTCAGAAATGGTCTGGCGTAGTTCTGTATATTGTTTATTAAGAACAAGATTTATTTTAGCTAGTTATTTTTAGCAGTTTTGCCTGTAACAAGTGCTCATATAAATATTTGTGTATGGAAATAGACTTTATGGTTAAAGCCCATAGTTTTACAAGCAGAAAAAACTGGTATGGAGATAGATTTACATTTTTTTTTACATCATTATTCTCCATTCCGATGTACTTAATGCTTTGAATGTAGTTATTTTTAAAGTTTATATACTAATACGTGAAGCAAAAACTTTATAACCCATCTTACGAAAATTGCACGGACAGAGAATTATGAAATTTCGTACACTTATGGTTTATATGGAGAAGAAGTGCAGAATGCTATGAATATATTTTTTAATTATGCCTAAAAATACATTAAACCAATAAAAAAAAAACATTACACACCCTACCATGTATTTGTAATACACACGCATATGTACTCTTTTGTTTATTGTTAATATCAATAGAACCTTAATAATGTTGTCAACAACTTGTAATTTAAATAAATTGTGGTCGAATTTGGACCATCGGCGACTACTAATATTATTTAAAAGCGACAGATAATACTATAGAAATTAATAAAAAAATAATTCCTTGCACGCCTATTCATATATAAAACGGATCTAAATATTATCGCATTCGATATAAACACATACGCGACATGTTGTTTTATTGCAACAAAAAAAGTCATTGAACTTTACGACTTAAGAATATTTTATCAAAACTATACAGATAAATATTTACGCAAATAAACTAATTTCCTTTCAGCAAATTTCTTATTAATGTGTTATGCAGGGGCGTAACTATGGGCTGGCAGGGCTGACAAAAAGCCACGGGCCCCGCCGTTAAAAAAAATGTAATGATAAAAAATTTATTAAAATATAAATTGTTATTTCAGTATAAATATGTAGAAATTTATGCTGTTCAAAATATAACTTATAAGATCTTTAACTAAAATGCTCACATTATTAATAGTTTTGGATAACTACATTAAAATTAAATTATATCGTGACAATTTTTACTTGGGGGCCCCATCCAACGAATTTACCACGAGCCCTAGAGGTATAGTTACGCCTCTCGTGTTATGAAATAATATCTCCATTGATAACCATAAATTTGTATTGAAATATTAACGTTATTATCTTTATGAAATCTATTTGTCAATGTATTTTAACGGTGATCCAGAAAATTTTGAAGGTTGGATCTGAATCATAGTATCATAATCAACTATAAACATAATTGCATTTAATTGAAACCAGCGTTAACCTAACTGAATAAATATTTATAGAATTAATTAAAAAATATTCTTATTAAACGTCTATAATAATAGATTTGTAAGCTCATAATAATATAATAAAAAGAGAATTGTAAGTGGGAGGTAAACTCCGAAATTAATTAATTTTAAAAATTATAGTTACCATTTGCAAAGTACATTTTTAAAGACGGTCATGGTCTACATTTTGTGTATATGCGTATCATTTAATATATTAAGTATATAAGTACAGTAACTCGTGTGAATTTGTTTTAAAATAGCCGGTAGTTTTTTTTTCATAAATTAAGTATGGCTAAAATATTGTTCAATAATGAATACTTAATGAAATTGGTAAGCAATAGTGTTGTTGAATTTTACTCCGTGACAAAGCTATCATTTTGATGGTTCGTTCGTCAAATTTACATCAATTCGAAGCGTTTTTATGTCGTTCTATTTTTAACTTTCTTTTCAATAAAACTTTTGTGGTATTGAACATCATAAATGTGTATAATTTGACGTTTGTAGTTTTAACGGCTTGCTTGGTTATTATCGTACGGTCGTTGGGCCTAGTCTACACTCTACAATTATTTATTAGTAGGATAATATTATAAATGTGAAAGTTTTTATGTGTGGATGGATGGATGGATGTATGTTTGTTACTCTTTTACGCAAAAACTACTGTACCGTTTTGGCTGAAATTTGAAATGAAGATGGTTTAACGCATAGGCTACGTTTTATCCCGAAAAAATTTGAAGTTCCCACAGGAATAATTTAAACAGTACTTTTTACTTTTCCACGCAAAAACTACTGAACCGATTTCATTGTTTGAAATGAAAATAGCTTATATCTTGAATTTACATTTACTATTCCACGCGGACGAAGTCGCGGGTAAAAGCTAGTATCTAAATAATATCCAACATATTGTATTTAATGATTGTCTAAATATGTGTAATGATAATATTATGTGTCAAAGTCATTAAAGCCTAACGAGATTGAATCTGTACGTGAATTGTACTAGATAATACAAAATTTATCAATATGGTATCATATTCTCAATTTAAAGAGCCCTATGTCGCTTTTTGTTGTTGTGTAGTCATTATAACAATTCCCACCAACCTGTCAAATCATTTTATATTTTCGGTGTCATTTCGTAGGCGCAAGATGACGAAGCAGACCGCCGTAGCTCCCTTCATGGTTTCCATACATATCCATATTAAAGTCAACAATCGTGTCACCACACTGGTGGGCATCATGATAGTTTAGACTAGCAATACTAAACTGACCACGATGCACAGCAGTGTGGCAACGTTGTAGTTTGACGAGCGCTGTTTTTTCAATAGAAATAATAACATTATTCTCACCAACCTTACATTTTTAGGTATTTCTCATCATCAATTTCATTTGGTCCATATTCGGCTTGCATTATTCCATGTAGATATATAAGTTAGTAACCGAAGTCACCGCATCGCGGCTCACCGAGTTCGTGGGGCAATAATTTTGTATATTACGGCACACGATGCTCTGCGGTGTGGCAACAACGGTTACTGCTTCAATGGCATCGGCTTTGCCTTTTCTTCTCCACAATTAACTCTTCTTGTCTCTTGATACGAATCCTGGCTTATAGTTGGACGCTGATAAGCAATGCTATGTCAAGCCACACGGACTTCATTTTGAGAAAATAGCGTAAAAGATGTCAAACCTATTCTAAATAAATTTGTTTGAAGATTTATCTTTGATATATATCTTTTTCCATGTCTGTATAAGGGTAACTCAATTAAAAACAGATTGGAATAATAAAAAGTCTTATCTTATAAAAAATTTTCAAATATATGAGATTATTTTAAATTGCAAAATATGGAATGAGCTTGTTATTCGAAAGCATAAATTAAGATTTTTTTCCGTAACTACTTATTTAGTTCAGATGACTTGAAAAGTTTCTGAATAACGTTAATTGGTGTTTAATAGGTGATGAATTATCAAAATGCACCAATATCTCCGAATTTGACTTGTCGTGGGTAGTCATTATTGCTTATCAGCATCTTGTTATCAGGTGTTAATGAATTTACATTTATCTCGTGTTTATGTGTCCGTTATAATTCTAAGAAATATATGATAAATTTAAGACAAATATAATTGATACTTACTCTTTGTAGACATTACGCTTCGGATCGAACCCCATGATGAAGAAAGGGCATTTCTGATAAGCGACTGCACCAGCGGGGGTTTCATCCCAGCAGGTGAACCCATCGAAGGTCTTCTCGCAGAATAGTGTGTCATCTGCAAATAAAAAATTACTCATATATCTATATAAAAAGTTCTTAAGCTAATTTACTTAAGCCTGAGACTTTTAATACCACTGTATTGGTTATAATCTTTCTCCTTGATAGGAGAAGCGCCCATTGCCAGTGTCACTCTGTAGTGTAGACACTTACACAGGTTACTTTAATATATATTATTATGCCACATGATAAATAAATTATAAACAAACAGTCGATCACAGGAGGAAAATTATAAGTTGGACATTCCACGGTTAAAAGTGATACTAAATATCAAATAGTAAAATAATTTCAAAATCGGAAAATAATTTCAAAGGCGGAGTAATCGGTTAATACCAATAAAAAAGTCTCCGACAAATTGAGGACCTCCTCCTATTTTAGAAGTCGGTTAAAAATACAAATATAGATCCACTAGATCTTTCTTTCTTTGAACTAAAAATTATTAGGTGAGAATTACATTCGTAAGTTTTGCTTACGGATTTTCAAAATCTTATTATATATATTTACATAAATTATTTATTAGTGCTTTTACACCTGAAAGAATCTATCAGTGCCTTATTTTGGACACTCACATGGTCACCTAGTTAACCGTTAACAGGTTACAGACCTCTTTTTATCAATAACCATACGGAGTAAAACTTAACAAGTGTAATTCTCATCTTTGGTTGAAGTCTAAATGGAAAAGATAATGTAATAAACAGTGTAAATGTCGCATTTATATTAAGAATATATTATTTGACAAAATAAAGTGTTGCTTACTTATACGTTAATAAGCAACACTTTAAGCATTGCAATTAATTTTATAAATCGCTTATAATCAGAGGGCCTAATTCTCGCACTGTTTTTTATGCATGATTGTTGTTAATGATTGTGTACATATAATAATATAAATGTATAGTTATATATAAATAATAATATACTGAAGTTTTAATCTCAGTTATAATATTTAATTTAGCTCTCTTCAGAATTAGGAACAAATAGCACTTTTTAAAAATACTGTCACTATACGGGTTTGTCCTCAAAGTAAGGACAAAACCGTCTTACGCGATGATTTAATAAAAAATTACAAAAACACTATTGAAAAACACTATTTTAAAATGAGTTGGTAAGAGGTTATCAATTCGATACGAATGTGTGTAAAATTAATGGAACACTAATAATAATCTATTTATAGCATTCCATTAATCCAATTATATATATATATATATATATATATATATATATATATATATATATATAATACATAACTTACATATAACTTGTATATTGTCGCTTTTGATTGTTTCCGAGATAATTTCAAATTAATTTTATGATAATAATCTATATCTCTTTTAATAACTAATATTTAGAAACTTTTTACTATCTGAGGTGTCGAAAATTTTATCATATAAAAAATGAAAAAATAGATGGAATTTCGACTAAATTATTTTATGTTAACTTATAACACCTGTAAATACGAGTAGACGGATTCACCCCATAGGCGGAATTAAGTCCTCTGACTATATATTTTAATTAAACTAAAACTAAGCTTGTCATTTTATTACTTACTGTTCACATCAAGGGGACTGTAGGTGATAATTTCACTGTTGGTTTTGTTTTCTCCGTAGCACAGGTTTCTGAGATGGAGTAGATGTTGGTACCTTTTAGTTTCTTCATCACTAGATGATATATTGTTCGCCATTTTGGTTCACTACATTTTTAACCCATTTTTAAAATAACAATCTAGATATATTAAAACTGACACGTTTTATAAGTCTTTTTGTTCATTCACATCGGAATCACATAAACAGATAAAATTAATTATTTGAAATTAAATTAATTAAGAAATGCACATTGTATTTAACACATTTATTATATAGGTCATAATTATTTGAAAATAATAAAAAAATTAAGCTTAAAATAAAAATAATTAGCTTTAAAATGTGTAAGCAAAGCGATATAGTCATATCATTTTCAATTTTTATCGTCTTTTAAAGAAGTCAAGTTAAGTTAAATTGCAATGAGTAGATTTTTTTAATTTTACAAATTGATTTTTCTAAGGTATGATGAAAATTATTTGTCTTAATCATAAAATTATGATCTTTCGTTTTTGTAGCAAAATAAAACACAATTTGTGTATCTTATTTATGAGTTTGACTCACTTTAGTTTCGACAAAATCGGACTAGTAGTTTTTGAGTACTGCTGAAATTTAGTTTTACAGTTTTCTGATACTTATTTTATTTAGCTGAAACTCCTGCAATAACTACTGGCGTCGTAATGAATGGGGATCGTGGAATCGTTCGCGGTTAATCGCAGCGAATAAATTTGTAGGAAAATATTTGGTTTTGATATTCGCTAAGCAATATATAACAATTAATGTGGGTGCAAACCAGTGCGACTGCACGAACTGTGCAGTTCGCGTGCAGTCGTGTCTCTAAAGAACATACACCGTTGGACATGTTCGCGAATGGTTAGCGAGTCGTTCGCGTGCTAGTTATAATGTCCTCTCGCGGATACGAATAGTGTGGCCGTGTCTCGTTGGAAAATAGTATAGACACCTTTAGACATATGCTCGCGAAAACATTAAGTACACGTGCATGTATGTCGGTTCTTATTTTTAAAGGTAATTTATTACTGAAGGTGGTTAATGTAAAAAACCCTTTTACATGTTATGAAGTCGATAGTTGTAATGAATTATAATATGTTTATGTCTGTTATTTATATAACATCGTAAATTGTTAACTTTAAAAACGAACTATTTACCATTCTTGTACAGATATTGTGTAATCATTACAGATCGGCTATTTACGAGTATATTCATAACTTACGTAGTTTGGACTCATAAACTGTACTCTGTTTAGTTCCTTGACAAAACAGGCCTGTCCGAGTTTACTTCGACGTCAGATGTTGTAAGTGATTCATCCCAGGCTAGTGAAACAAATTAAATAATAAATGAAAACGTTATATGCTCGGTGGCAGTTTTATTGCCTGAGTTGTAAACTTCGTACGCACGGCTAATCTTAAGTGTCAATTGAATGTTAATTTTATATATTTTTTAATTAATTATATTTCGTTTTTGGGTGAAATGTTTAATGTTGTTTATTGTAGCTATTCTCGGCGGGCATCGTTATCATTTCAATTTGCCCACAGAATTTAGCATGACGTGATAATATATATACTTGTAGATAAGACATCATGAAAAATTATTGTCACGTTCTCACGTAAAGCTAGTGGCGCAAGCGCAACCTTCGCGAAAATTATCGTTTTTAATTGTTAATGAGTTACGGGGTTTTAAAATTGTAAAGTACGAGTAATTCCAAACATAATCCTCGAATGGAAATGTGATCGAGCCGCGCGCGATTCTATCGCACGAGTTGAAATTTCAAATCAGTACATCTCCTCTCTCGTTCTAATATAGGTTAATCGATATAATTCTCAGAATGTAGCGTAATAAATATATATAAAATTTCTAGCAGATAAAATATTGGAAAGTAAGTTTGATTTTTTTGCTTAAAAAAATTCGATTTGTTTTATTGTCAATATTTAAGTTTCGGTATTTTAAGAATTTAGTATAGTGCTCGGCAAATAAATATTAGACAGCGAGCTACAGGGAGATATAATCAGCTAGCTTCGAATTGTATATTTTTAGCCTGTCGCTCGAAAATCTAACGATCCGGTATCTGTTAACTGAATTAATTGAATAATTGATTAATTGAATGATTTTTCTTACAATATAAAAGTGACTCCGTAAAAATATTATAATTTTCAAATATTTATATCTATCGCGCTGCGCCTGCTATAGAGCGTGTTATTTGCATTATATTTTTTTTGCGTCACAAAATTTACGTACCAAGCCGATTAAAAAAAATCTATATTCGACCTATATGTATTCATGTATGTAAGTTTGTAGGACCGGTATTATCTTAAAAACTACTGATAGGATTTAAAGGGATTTTCGTTAATAAAATATTTGTTGGGGGTTCGTAGGGGTACAAAACAAAGATTCCATCCTTCTCATACGTAACTAATATACGAATATGTATATAAAAAAAAATTTATAAAATTGTTTAAGCCGTTTCAGAGGAGTTTTGTTACAAACACATTATATTTTATACACCTACACAAAAATTTCATACACCTACATATAAAAACGTCTGCAAGCATAAAGAAATTCTGAGGAACATAACACGAATAAAGGCTTTAGATACGGTAAGACTGCTAGTAAGAATTCAACGCGAACGAAGCGGGCTAAGCTTGTAATATCTATGTTAATATTATAAAGTTTGTATGTAGGGGGTAATTTTCGAAACTACTGATCCAATTTGAAAAATTATGTTTGTGGATAGCCTTTTAATGAGGAAGGTTATAGGCTTATAGGCTATATTACATTACGTTACGATTCATATGAGCAAAACAGTAACCATTACGAGTGAAAACGCAAGGGGAAGCTAGTAAAGAAATAAAAATAAAATTTTACAAATATTTAATCATAATTTTCCCTTTAATCAATTTAGTTAAGAACGATATAATTTAATTCTTATTCGTTTATAAGTAACATTAAAATGATAATGAAGTAGGCAAGGAGTTAAAAAATTCAATCAGGCATTTTTATATTCCTTAATACACACTAAACATTTGGCCAGTACGGACGTGGTCTTGAATGAATGGAGGCGACGGTGAACGCTCAGTGTGTGTTTAGATATCCCCATCTATAGCAAACATGTATTACGTGGAGTGCTAGCGATAGCACGTTCTCGTAATCGCATACCGATATGCGGGGAAGGTAACTGAATATTATCGGTTCAAAAAATGTATACGAACTTCAATATGAACATATTAAATTCCGAGTATATGCAGCTGGTAAGCAATACTATGTCAAGCCACACAGACTTCATTCTGAGAAAATGGCGTTAAAAGATGTCAAATCTATTCTTCATAAATTAGTTTGGAAATGTATATGCACATCTGTTTCTTCTTTATACATCTTTTCTGTTCTATTTTGATGAAATATATAATGAATTAAAAGCAAATTGATATAATTAAAAGTGTTTGGCACTTTGCCTCACCGCAATGATATCGACAAATTTGTAGGTTTTATATAGTTTAATTTTTCTTTGTTTAATTCTTCTATTAATATTTTTATTGAATATTTTTTTCTTTTCGTATTGTTTAATTTAACGAAAATAAAAAATGTATTTAATGGAATATATATGAAGATAAGCTATTAAAACTTTTATCAAATAATAAGTTTTTCAAATATATGAGATTATCGTATACATTGCAAAATATGGAACGAACTTGAAATTCGAAACATTACATTAAGAAACCTCTTTCCGTATTTATTTAGTTTGTATGACTTGATTTTTCTTTGAATAATGTTAAATACACATAACGCATTATCACAATACATGAATATCTTTGAATTTAACTTTGGTGGGTTGACACATTAATGCTTATTAGCATCCATATTTACTCCGCTGCTGAAACTATGATTATGTTTTTCGTGGATATACATATGTATATTTCTTTTGCGCGTTCTTTAGTTGATGGATTTAAATATAATATGTGTTATTAAATTATATTTAGTTGTAGCAGAGTCATATGGAATATTTTCCAAAATTACCATAGCAGCGGTAATAACCCCGGAAACATCTATTCCTAATACTACTTATCGATTTACAAAATAATACAAATAAAACTTAAGTATTTATATAAAAAAAAATAATTCAATGAATGAATGAATTTATGAATTTAAAAATAACTATATAAAGCCTAAGTATCGATGTCACAGTGAGGCGAGGTGGCGGTATTACCTCTTTGAATGGCCAGACTGATATGCTGGCCAAGGCAGCCGCCAGCATTTCGGTCGCTTATCGATTTTCAATACTTCTTTTTCTAATGGAAGTTGTAATAGATGTATAATATTTGTGACACTTTTTATTTGATACTCTCGTTTACCATTTACGACAATTCAAATGGAAGACTATAGATATTTTAAAAAGGCTTGCTTTATTTTTACATAATATAAAAGAAAGTCACTTCCCGCCGTTTGAGGCTTAGATTTTTTAAACTTAGCAATGAATTTTAATGAGGTTCTCATAAATAAATCGACTAATTCAAATAGGGTTTATATGTATAATACATGCGTGTTATAGTTGAGAGAAGCCGAGAATTTCAAAGATTTTTTTCAGAGATTTTAATGTGTCGCTGGTACATAATATATTAGAGCTTCATCAGACGAAATGCGCGTTTGCGTTCACATATGAAACCGATAAGTACAACTGCATGCAGTTATGCGCCGTTGTAACTCCACATAGTGGTGGTTACGTATATTGTGAAGTTTGAGTAGAAATGGAAGTAACAAGATTTGTTACTCATTATTCCTCTACGCCAGCGTCGTAAACGTAGAAAAAACGAAAAAAAAAGATTATTTTGTCTTTTATCAAAAACTACGAAAAGGTATTAAAATAAAATTTTTATTTAATTTATTAATATTAGTATTTTAGAACACATTAATGAATTGAATAAAGTTTGAAAAGATTGGTTATTCTGTTAAGATCTTTTTATGCTACGGTGTTTAATCCGGCAACATATACATATAAGCGAACGAAAATAACGAATAGTTGTCACATGATGTGGCCTACGTGACATAAGAACGCGCATAGTGCGATGCGGTGCGAAATTCGTGCGACCGATTTAGGGTACCGTCGTTACAGCACGATAGCGATATACACGCTACGTAAGACAAGCCGCCGTGTCGCACCGCATCGCTTCGCGGTGCTTTGAATCTACATACGACATCGCCTAATGCTTTGATATCCTAAAATTGCGAAAAGTCATATAAATTCTAAAACCCTCTTTGACTTTACTGATTCTAGTAATTATTTTATGAATATAATTAAGAATATATTGCTGTGAGTTGGAATTATGATATCTTAACAATGAATGATCAATCAAGTTATTAAATATAACTAAAATAAAAATAACTCATTAAATATACATATATAATGAAAACAAAATCAATATGAAATATATTTTATAGAAAAAAAATTACTTTAAAAAAAGTATCTTTAAAGTCAAATTCATTAATAAATGAAAACTGAAATGTATTAAAATCTTGTTCAAATATTCTGTTGCACCGATTTCAATGACTCCGAATAACAGAACAAAATTAGAAGTAGATAATTGAAAACGCAATAGTCAGAGCAGAATATCGGCGAATTGTAGGATTTTGCTGTGAACTCAAATTCGATATTGCAACGGAAGAGGTGGGTAGCACTTGTAAATTTCGTTATTCCTGTTGAGAACTATTAAATAACGGTTAAAACAAAAACATTTTTCAGAGTAACATCAACTTTTACAAGCTTTTATTTAGTTTCACCCGTCGCGTTTTCAATATGTCCGTAATGAAGCATGTTTGAATAGGAAAGAAGACGAGAGCTAGACCTAAAGACCGATAGAAAGCAAGACCATCTGCTAGTATTGTTTTTAACTATGTCGATGGTATCTTGACTTGGTTTACTTGTAGTCGCATGTTTAGCGCTAGTTACATGAAGTCAAAACACCTAAGGCTCTAAGAGTTATTTATGACTAATTATTTTGAAGAAAGTTTAAGTCACTGTAGTCGAAAACAGCTACCCAAATAGTTGTATATCCGTAATTAAATCTTGCAAGCAAAATAAACCCACGTTCCATTATTTGATTAAGCCGAAACTTAACGTACTTATAAAAGTTGGATGACAATACCATGTTACCAATGACCTAATCTCATGCTGAAGCTAGAAGGTGGCCACGTTTATTCTATGATAAAACAATATAAAGCCACCGAGTTTGGGCTTGATTGATTAGTTTTAAAGATCACTTTCACTTTATGAAAACAAATTGCTTATGGAATATATTGTGCAAAGGCTCTGATAGTGGGTTCATATTTTATAGACTCGAGCCCGATATATGGATGCTGAAAATGAATAATGTGTTAACCCACCAAAAGTCAAATTCGGAGATGTTGATGTATTCTTATATTGCGTCACGTATTTAACAGTATTAAAAATTTTAGTCATTCAAACTAAATAAGTACAGAAAAAATTCTCAATTTAATGTTTCGAATATTGAAGTGTGGTAAATATTTTGTAATAAGCATTAATACGAATTTATTCAGAATAGGTTCGACATCTCTAGACGCCATTTTCTCAAAATAAAGTCCTGGTGGCTGAACGTAGTATTGTTATCAGCGTCCATATGTCTAAGATCTTAACTGAAAAAAGTTAACTTGACTCCTTAGTACATGATATATCGACCCGGTAATTACGCACTTATGCTGGAAATATGCTTGCAATTACAACAAGTAAATACTAAAATTATGTATAGTTCACCTTTAATCCAAATTAAATGAAATTGAAAAGAATACAGATACAAGTGCTAAAAGAAAAAAAACCGACACATGTCTAAAAACCATTGCTAAAAACCCTCTTTTAAATAAAAAATCGAGAGTCGCGTCGAGAGTTAATAAAATGAAGAAAACTGTTTCGAAATTTCGCGGAATTTTAGTCACGAGTACGAATACCAGCTGCGTAACGAGACTCTGAAAGTAATAACGGGATGAAGTCTTTAATTGGTAAATAAAAAATGTGTCTCTCAATTTATGCCGCCGGATCACGTTATTGAATCGTTTTATTGTTCCCTCTCACTAAGCTTAGTCCTTGTTAGTAGTGTGCGTTTTATGAACTTATTTTATAATTGCATAAAATATAAAATAGGGTGTTACGTATTATTAAAGTGAGGAAACGTATTTCTTTTTATGTCTTATTTAGCAGACAAATATGGCGTATTTCTAGCCACACGTAAGAGTTATATAAGAAATTATCGATAAGAGTTATATAAAAAATATATTATATAAGAAATTATATATGAGCGATTGAACTGAATCATTTTTATAATGCAAAATTATAATGAAATAAAATCGTTCGAAAATTCGTGACTTTCGTTCGGGATATTGTTATAATATAAAGAAAAGTAATGAAAAATAGTCCATATGTGTATAAATGAACTACATACTATGTAGTATACGCTTTGTTGGCCAAAAGGCACTCTCAGCTGTCATACTCGGTCGCTAGCTGGTGGCTAGATACACGATATTCTGTGGTAATGAGGAGTTGTATGTCCTGCTAATTAAAGGTTTTGTTGCACATCAGTGCATTATTTTGTAACTATGCTATTTTAATATCGTTACAGTATCGTTACAGTTATCGATAAACTAAGAATTCCTCGGTTTAGACTACGCAAAGTTAAAATGTCCTTTATGGAGCAAAGTATACGCTTCTATAATAAAATCCCGGAAATAATATTAAATTTGCCACTTCATAAATTTAAAGTTTATATAAAAAAATCATTAATAGAAAAAGCATACTATTCAGTATATGATTACATTAATGATAAAACCGCGTGGAATAATAGAGCGTTGATATTCTCGCAGGATAACTATAGCTAATTGTATCAAACAATATTGTACAAAAATATTTTTAAAAGAGTAACTACTGAGTTTCTTGCCGGCTCTTCTCAGTAGAGTCTACACTCCGAGCCGGTAGTAGCTTCACGTGGAACTGACATCACAAATTTGTAAATTGACGATTCAAAAGAGCTTGTAAAGGCCTATTTGAATAAAGTATATTTTGAGTTTGAGTTGGAGTTTGACAAAAAAGGCCTTTAGAAGTTGATCGGGTCCTTTCAAAAACTAGAAAAGAGCTAACCTTTACATGTTTGAATGGATATCGATTAAACTGGCTTTCAAATATAAAAAAAAAACTTACCAAAATTTTTCCATTCGTTAAAAAATCACACACACATACACACGTCAAACGTGATATATATATTTCGTGAACATTTAAAAAACATATTAAAATTTTTACTTGCCTTATCTGCAATTACATTAGAAGGAGGAAGATTTGATTGTTTGTTTGTTTGGCTCCGAAAACATAAAATACACTCCGAATCTACTGCACCAAAACTGAAAAATTATTTTTCGATTAGAATACACTACATTCTATATTATATACTGATGAACATAGGCTGTAGATATTTATATTTTTTTTTTATAAATATACTTATACCCGTGCGAATCCAGTGCGGGATCGCTAGTTCATTATATGTATATAATATTATAAATGTGAAAGTTTGTGTGTGGATGGATGGACGGATGTATGTTAGTTATTCTCTCACGCAAAAACTACTGAACCAATTTGGCTGAATTTTGAAATGAAGATGGCATATATCTTGGATTAACGCATAGGCTACGTTTCATTCCGAAAAAAAAATGGAAGTTCCCACAGGAATAATTTAAACAGTACTTTTTTACTTTTTCACACAAAAACTACTGAACCGAATTGATTGTTTGAAATGAAAAATATTTAAGTTCCCACAGGAATAACTTACTATGACAGTATTGAACCGATTTGACTGAAATTTGAAATGCAGATGGCTTTTATCTTGGATTTAAATTTACTATTTCAAGCGGACGAAGTCGCGGGTGAAAGCTAGTTTTTTATATTTGTAGTTTACTTTGGGTTAAACTTTCATCACAAGTTTCGCTATGAATTTACGTAAAGATAAAGATCTTCTCAGCTAACACATATAACACTGTCAGCGGCTTTTAAATGCTTTGATATAAAACATATGCTGCAAGATTTCAAATACAACTTATTCAGTCTGTAATCACACTATAATAATTGTTTGCTAAAATTAACTTCTGTACTAATGCAAGTCAAATAAATATTATGAAATATATATATATATCAAATATATATCATTACTTTATAGTGGTAGGTACATTGTTTGTATACAAATAAAGCGGAAATAATAATTGTCATTTTAACTATCTAAACTGATGTTTTACTATAAACTAAATGCATTATTCAACACTTCATTTTGAGAAAAAGGCGTCTAAATATGCCAAACCTTTTCTTAATAAATTTGTTTGATAAAGGATATATTTGTCTTTTATTTTCTATTTTTGTAAAAGATGGTGGTCCAAACCAGTAGTGATGTAAGTTAAATGCGACTGATGGGAGAGTTACTTTACTACTTTTATAAAAAGTCTTCGATGAATCGAGGACCTTCTCCTTTTTTGAGAGACCGTTAAAATGGCTTAGGATAATAATTATCATCCAATACATATATCATATGTTTTATTTTAGTATCAAATGCTTTATTTACACGAAAATTTGAGGCATAAAAGTAAGACATACGTACAAACTTACTTTTACATTCATAGCATTAGTAGATATTTTATTCGAGTTAATAAATCCTTTCTGGCAACGATTGACATCACAAATGAAAGTGGAGATATAAAAATATTAAGTCCATATATGAGACGGATATTATTTTTATGTCATCCTTTGATTTGTATCAATTCAAATGACTAAATAAATTGATGCTCTTAGTTCGTCACATTTCTTGGTAACTGTGAACATTTCAAATGCATATTGAAGATAAATTCACAGTTAGATAAATTCTCAGCTTCAGCTAGTTCGTACTTTTTAGGGTTCCGTACCTTAAAAGGAAAAACGGAACCCTTATAGGATCACTTTGTTGTCCGTCTGTCTGTCTGTCTGTCTGTCGGGATGTCAACCCTTTTTTCTCAGAAATGCATGGACGTATCATGTTGAAATTAATATCATATACTTCATATTCTATATAAATTAAAGTTCTAAGTCAACGCAATCAAAATAATGGAAAATATGTCGTATATTTTGACCATTTTAGCGTTTTCGCAAGGGAATCAAAACCTATAGGGTACTTCCCATTGACCTAGCATTATGAATTTTGGCCAGGAGCAAGGTCCTTTAGTATACATAAAGGAAAAAATCCGAAAACTGTAAATTTCTGTTCGTGTATCCGTCAGTCTGTACGTCTGTCTTTCAACCTTTTTCTCAGGAACGCGTAAATGTATCAAGTTGTAAATTGATCAAGCGGAAAATATATTATTCTTAGAATTAAAATTTTATGTACTTGTAACAAATTAACATAGAAGTTAACCAAGGTCAAAAAAGCAATTTTACAAACACTGAGGAGAAATTTGTATCTATACGAAAACATTAAAAAGCAGCAAACCTTTATAAACAACGCAATGCAATCTATATATCGCAGCTAACAAAATGATAGCGCGACGTAGCGTACAGCTAACGCCATCTATTACAACATTATGACATTAAGTGTGATATAATTCTGCTCGATTAATAAAATTTTAAAATAATGTTACCAGAGGTCATCTCATAATAAAATAAGCTTTTCATTTAAAAGTTTTATCATCGATTTATAACCTCATTGCGTAATTAACATTTAATATAAGAGCTTCACGCGATTTGATTTAAGTACTCGTATTAACTTAGTACGAAAATTTTAAAATTAAATTCAAACCGATCGAGCCATTTGTGGACCGATTTTCAATTTTTTTTTATTTGAAGTATACCTTACTTCCAAGGTGGTCCCATTGTCTTGGAGAAATTGAGGGAAGTCCTCAAATATTATAGGCACACCTATATCGATTTAGGTATTTTTGATAGTAACTTATGTATTTATGTACCTTCAGAAAATCAGTTTTGGTGAAATAGAACTGACGATGAAGACCACAGACGGCCACCAAAACTAGTCAATAACAAGTATTTCACGGCTTGCGATTCGTTTATTTCGATAAAAATGCTAAACAATTTACGCTCGTCACAATGCATATGATGAAGTGGAGCTGATAATGCAACACCAGGAGAACTCCTTAATAATTAACAGCCCTGCATCGGGAAAAGATTGTTGACGGCAATGAACAGTTGGCATTAGGCTATTGTAACTTTGGTAAATCACTTAATCTTACTATATTCGTAACTCAAAAGTGTGAAATATTTTTTTTTTTTCAAAAAAGAAAAACCGACTCCAAATACTAACCTAAGAGATACAAATGAATTAAAAGGCATAAAATAAATGTTATCTACAACATTTCGAAGTCGGTGCCAGTAAAATAACACGTAAGAGGTTTTACATGGCGCCGACTTCAAATGTTTTACCTGTCATCGGATTCAAAATGTGGTAGAAAATATTTATTTTTTACTTTTTAGTTTACTTGTTTCGGTGTCGGTCTGTTTTTTTTTTTTCAAAAAGATTTTATTTATATACCTATTATTTCTAGCTGACACGGCTAAAGCGGCTACAAATGGTTTGAGTTTATGGAGGGCTGAGACGTCGCATCCGTTGGTGTGCCCTTTTGAGAGTATTTTTTTCGGAAATGTGCACCTTGGCTATAAGTAAAAACACCATTTACATAGTTATATTTTCAAAGCGTAGGAGGGTTGCTCTTATATATATTTCTACAAGTTTGTACGGAACCCTCGGCGCGCGAGTCCTACTCGCACTTGACCAGTTATTAGAATTAAATTCTATTACATTTAGGCTCTAGAGCCTTTAAAAGTAATATTTTATGACGATAATTATAGAGGATTGTAATGACATTTAAATTTGTGGATGACTGGTTTTATGGTCTATTATGTTTTTTGGAAATTACTATTATTATATAACTTAGATTTAATAGTTAATAAATATATAGTAACATTTTTTCATTGTCTCAAAACATGGGTATAACGACGTTTCCTAAAAATGAAACCGAAATCGCGTGCAAACTAAATTTCATGAAAATCGTTAAAGACGTTTCATCAATTGCTTGTTTCAACGTTAATAAAAATTATATTTTATAGACAATGTTTAATTGCCAAAATTAGGTACTATTATTAAATTGTTGAAATTAGATGACATAGTGGTTACAATACGTCAATGTTTTTGTGTTTAAGGGTTGATGTGTTTTTGCCATAAAGTATATGACATATTTAAAATGTGACGCAACTAGTATTGCTAACGTCTTCAGCCAAAATTAATTCACCAGCAAACGATGATCTTAGAGATAGATTTTTTTTTCGCTGGGGAATGCATTTACGCATCCCGCCTAGAGAGTAAGACGGGTATGTGGGACTCCTGCTGTGACATAGAGCACCAGACTACCCACTAAAACCCAGCGGTATCCTCATCGTCCTTGTTGGTCGCCACGGGATCGCTGACGCATGCTACCGTGACAAAGAGATAGATGAGCTTGCGTTTAAAAATGATCAGTGAGAATGTGGGCTGTTTTATATATCACTACATACAAGTTGACATATAACTATTTGTTTTACGTCTGACTAATATAATATGGACGCTGATAATAATGTGTTAACCCGCAAAAAGAACCGAATTCGGAGATATTGATGTATTCTGATAATGCATCATGTATTTAACATTATTAAAAATTTATCTAGTAATCTAAACTATATAAGTACGGAAAAAGTTACTTAATTCAATGTTTCGAATACTGAAGTGTGTTCAATATTTTGTAATAAGCAATAATCTATTATAATATATTTGCAAAAGTTATTATTTGATAAAACTTTTTCATATGCCAATATGCTTTAATATACGTCTTCACACAAATTTGTTAAGAATAAGCTTGACGTGCATAGTCGCCATTTTTTCAAAGTCCGTGTGGCTTGATACAGTATTGCTTATCAGTGTCCATATATCCGAATGTTTTTTGTAACGCTTTTTAACAACTCAATTGATCGTCATGGAGTTTTGCAAACATTTTCTAACGTGTATCTCTCATTGCAGAAAAAATATAATTCCCGATGGATGGCGAAATAAAATTCGACGGTTACCTATATAACAAAGTCAATATTGACGCGAGCGAAACCGCAGTCAAAGCTAGTAACGTACGTTTATATACTGCTCATGAGTTGTCAACGCAGCGATTAATTTTCAAACGCTACTTCCAAGGAGCGTTACGTTAATCTGTGTAAGATTGCCTGCAGGTGGTTTTCATTTCGCTTTTAGCTTGTTAATTAGTTTTTAGGGTTCTGCACCACAAGGGCCAACAGAACTCTAATACTAAGCCTTTGCTATCTGTCTGTTCGTTTGTCTGATTCTAGCCGTCCATTTGTATGTCCGTTTGTACGTCCGTCGGTTCATCTGTCAGCATACTGTATCTCATTAATCGTAATAGATAAAGATTTGAAATTTTCACATAATGTGTATTCCTATAGCCGCTATAACAACGTTGTATATTTAACAAAAGTATTAAAAAAGTACATAGTGTTATATCATGTACGGCGATGCGAAACCTTTTGTGTTAAGGCTTACGCTTGACCTTTTATTGTTATTCTATTCTTTTAGTCTTTTCTTTGTTGTTTAACCCGAGATCCCTTTAAGTATTTACGCAAAAACTGTAGTCTACTTTAAAAGTAGTCCCATATTTCTATAGCAGATTAGCCAAGCGACCAAGATTTATTAGATGCTGATGACACTTTAATATAATTATCTTAATACTATAATGCAAGACATCTGTGTCTCCACTTCAAATGGGTAGTGTTAATTTATTTTTAAAGATATTCAAATTTCCCCCTGGTTTAGTGGTACTGAATGTACCTCTAACGCCCCGGTTGCAGGTTCGATCGCCGCTCAGGGCAGATATTTGTATTTGTATAAATATTTGTTCGTAGGTCTGGGTGTTTGTGCTTGTAGGTCCCATCACCGTGGCCGGGACAGCAATTACCTCATAATGATTATTAAAGTAAAGTAAAGTAAAAGTCTGCAAATATCCCATTGCTGAGCAAAGGCCTCCTCTCCTATTAAGGAGAAGGTTTAGAGCTTAATCCACCACACAATTGCTGATAAACAAGAATGTGTCGACCCACAAAAATAACATTATTCGAATTTTTTTAAGTAATTTAAACTAAACAAATCCTAAAAAAGTTTCTTAATTTAATGTTTCGAATATTTAAGTGTAGTAAAATATTATCGGAAAAAACTTTTGATTATACCAATCTGCTTTTAATTAATTATGTCTTTTATCGTAATTTATAAAATAGAAAAGAAAGGATGGATTATACTTCTTTAAACAAATTTAATAAGAATAGGTTTGACATCTTTAGACGCCATTTTCGCAAAGTAAAGTCCGTGTGTCTTGACACAGTATTGCTTATCAGCGTCCATATTAAAATCGCGCATGTTCTCTAATTTTTCAAATGACTGCCTACTTTGTAAGACTCTCTTTCTTGATGAAAAATCCTATCCGTCCTATTATCAATATTAAAAAAAATGTTAAAAATAAAAAAAAAAAACAATTTGAATATACTTAGAGTCACCAAATGTTATTAAAAATGATATGAAACGATCACAAGGAAACTTTGAAAACCGACATTCCGGATACGATTTCCAGTCAAATATTAATTCAAACTATTACTGGAGCTGGATTAAATTAGTTCTCTCTGTTATCTCAAATATCCAATAGCTAGTAAATGAAAATCGTACTATTTATCTATGTATAGCTCGCTCCTGTGATTACAGCTCGGATATTCAAAAGACCAAGGAAATATCTAATATAGGAATTTGTAGTCTAATAATGTATTTTTGGCAAAAAGACGCCTCTGATAAACTGATTGTGTTATGCTCATAAAATTACAAAAAGAGACAACCAAAGGGAACCGCATATGCAAAACAAGGATGGAGCTACTTCTCATCCTAGTGAATTAAATATTTGCAAGTTATTAGTTGGTTTAACGCATTTACCGCACTCGCTTGGAACTTAAGCGATTGAATTATAGAAAGTCCTTTTCCCGCTTTTGTAGAAATCAAGGCTTGGGGAAGTCGACTAGCTGCTATGAATTTTGATGCTTCATATTTATTGCCGTAATAAAAGTAAGATAACATTGTATCAGATTGTTCAGAGAATGTATTTAAATGGAAAGTCGTATGACTAAAACGGTACATAATAAATAATATTTTGTTCTAATTTAATTTGCGGTTTAAGTGAACTATTTGTTTGTTAGATTAAAGTTTTCTTTATTAATATGGAATCGAGGAGTTGATTATATAAACGCGTTAATATCAGGTACGGGTTTTAAGTCGTCCGCGAGTAATTGACTGACATACTATAAACTTTTATGTATCTTGTAACGGTATAAAATAATTAATATTTAACACGAGTAACCAAAGATGTTTTAGATATTTTTTCAACGATTTAATTCATCCGCGGCTAAAAGTCCCTCTTCTGCGTAGGCCATAAGAGATCGTAATGAAAAACCCAAGTAGGCTACTGAAAGTCATTTCGGCACCAGAACGGTTCGAACATTTAAGAAATATAATTTTAGGTTTATAATAATCTCATAGGATGATTAGAGTCGGTGTTATGAATTTAGAACTTTAGTTGGCTTTAAACGTTTCTAACGTCAAGTTACAACACATCACCAGTTATAACACATGTAAATGAGTCCGCCGACATGCGTTCAGTTCTCTTGAAATGGTAAAATTGTATTAGAGCGGATTTATATTTGACTGACGTGACATGTCGTGCCGGATTAGAACAGAATCGGTGTCATATATTTTGAATAACAACGTTTATATTGATGTATTGTGACATGTCGTGGTTGCTTCATCAAAACCGATGCCCATTCGCGTCAGACGAGAAGGTTATGGAGGGTGCTGAAATGATAAATTGATTCAAAATTTTGTCCTGATGCGTTAGAACACAACATAATAATGTAAACGCTAGCCCTGACAGGACATGTGTCGTCACGTCAGTCAAATGTAAATTCGCCTTTAGAGTTGTCATTTTATCAAGTTTAATAATATTTGTAGCAGCATTTAGATAATATGAAATCGTTAAATATCGTGACTTCCATCCTTAGTCACGTACGCAATATATTAATTAAGCGAAAGTACTACATACTCATTAAAGGATTAATTAATAAAAAATGAACAAGTACCGCTAGTACCAATGTAATTATTTATTTTTTATTGATGTGCAGCCGTGCGCCTAATGTTAATTTTTGATGGTAAATTCTAAGCATCAAATTTTAGGTTTATACTAAAAAAATAACCTCTTAACACTCAATACCGCAAGAGAATTGGTATATATGTTTCTATCCTCAAAATAACAAATTTATTTGACGAATTGATTTAAAAATTTTTATAACACGTGAACATTTTACTACGATATTTTTTGCAAAGTTTCTACCAAAACTGGAACTTTCGAGAGTTTTGTGAGATTAAGATACCACAGCAAATACATAAAGTTGCTTTCTCAATAATAATTCTCAGTAAGCCCTTTCATTTGATACAAATGTTGTAAAAAAATATAAAAACTCGGTAGGTCTTCTTTAGACGTTCGCCATATTGTTTCTAGAGTACGTCACTTTATTTTTCAAGGCATTTTCACTAAGCCCTTCCATTTGATATGCATTATGTAGGAGTTTATTAAAAATAACTAGTCCGCCATCTTAGGTATTCCGCCATGTTAGATTTAGGATGACGTCACATACCTAACTATGCATTGTCATCCAAACTAAACGGTTATACAAAATTTCAACTCAATCGGTTTAAGTTATCTGCTTCAAAATTGAGTTGTAAGATTCTTCGCGAACAATCATAGTTATACGATTACATACAATTGTAAATATGTCAAACATACGAAAATGAGCGCTTTTTCTTGATATTGGTTTATTTTTTATTACATTAAAAGTGCAATATAAAATACGATACAGCAATCTTAAAAAAAATCCTCGAGATTTCATATTGAGAAGAGCGCGATGTAATGTATCAAATATCAAAATATCAAATGCATCGCATCTTGAGGATTCTGAAAATAGAATGCCGAATAATTACAGTTGATATTAATGTTTCGCACAGCTTCCCTTATAGTATCACTAGCGTTCATAATAATTACTCCGCTTCCATAAGTCGTAGTGTGACGTATACATCAATTAACAACAGGTTAATTACGGTGAGCCAGGTCTACCTCCAGGTCTCCCAAGACGGCTGGTCCCCGCGGGAGACTTCATTACATCTTCAATACAGCTAACTACTGCGGAGATGTACGACCACAACCCTACAGAGAAATCACTCCAAATAATAACATATAACGTGAGGAGTCTCATGCAAGACTTCTTGAACTACTAGTTTCGATGAAAAATATAAAATTTGATACTATGGGCCTGTCAGAGGTAAGAAGAGTAGGAAATTCAATTTGTGAATACGACGATTTTATATTCCAATTTATAGGAGAAACAGCAGGACTTTACGGAGTCGGATTTATAATTAAAAAACACTTAAAACCATATATAGAGTCAATAATAGGGCTATCAGAACGAGTCGCGTTATTAATTCTAGTTATAAATAATTTAAAAATTGTCATTGTTCAAGTATATGCCCCAACAGAATGTGCAGACGAAAACAAAATAGAACAATTTTACAAAACCATGGATAAAGCTTTAACAATGTCAACCAACAGTAAAATTATAGTAATGGGAGACTTTAATGCTAAAATAGGTTTTCCAAAACCCGATGAACACTTAATAATGAAGAAATTTGGATACGGCGTCAGAAACACCCGAGGAGAAAGAATGGTAGAATTCGCTTATGAAAACAGGTTGGCAATCATTAATACTTTCTTTAATAAAAAACCCAAAAATTGATGGACATGGAGATCGCCCGATGGTACAACAAAAAACGAACTGGATTATGTTTTGTCTAGCTTCGCTCAGAATGTAGAGAATATCGATGTTTTAAATGTAGAGTACCCATCGGACCATAGACCAGTAAGAACAAAAATTCAAATTAAACTACCTACCAAAAAAAGGCGAACAAATTATAATAAAAATATTTATCAAATCAGATGAACAAATATTCACATTCTGTGAATATTTAGATGACAAATTAAGTAACCTAATAGAAGACCAAGGCCAAAATAAGTACACAACACAACAGACAAATTATGACAAATTGATAAATATTATTGAAACCAGCTTACTGGATGCCCAAAAATCAGACTTGAAATCCACTAAATAGTCAATAATTTCAGACCAGATTAGACAATTAATACGTTGAAGGCGCTGTATAAATTGACTAGCAAATACATAAAGCGAGACTACACTGTTTACAGGTCATGCACAATAGAGAGACATCTGAATAAAACAGGAAGCTTAAAACGAGCATTTAAATAACTAAGAACACATAAACATTGGATAGAAGAATTAAAAGGGCAGGAAAAGATGCACAAAAATAGAAAAGAAAATTTAAACATTGCAACGTCCTATTATGAAAACTTTTTTAGCACCATTTCCTCACTGTGGGAGTGACCCCCACAAAGACACCGTACAATTACACTACGATGAAGAGGTCGAACCCATACACGAAAAAGAAATTATCGAACAAATAAAGAAAATGAAAATAGAAAAGAGCCCTGGCACAGACGGAATAACTAACGAATTCATAAAAATAAGTCTTCCGCTACTGGTAAAACCATTATCAAAACTGTTTAACATGATTATCCAAACTACATGCACTCCTCAGCAATGGTCTGAATCGAACATTATCTTGATATATAAAAGAGGAGACCCAAAAGACATCTCTAACTACCGACCTATAAGCTTGCTACCAACTCTATACAAATTATTTTCCGCAATAATAGAGAAAAGAATTAGTCAAGCACTCGATTGTAAGCAACCCATAGAGCAAGCGGGTTTTAGGAAAGGCTATAGCACTACGGATCATATCCACACATTGGAGCAAATCATAGAGAAATACCTAGAATTCCAAAGACCACTCTATCTGGCTTTTATTGACTACCAAAAAGCATTCGACACAATATCACACTCACCGATTTGGAACACTCTACATACTCAGAATGTCAATCAAAGGTATATAAACTTTATTAAAACATCTCTATGAAAAAAGACAGAGCAGAGTGCAATTGGAAAACATAGGCCCGCCTATAAAAATAAATAGAGGAATCAGGCAGGGCGATCCCATGTCTCCACGTCTTTTCATAGCCGTGCTAGAGACAGTAATAGGCAATCTGAAGTGGCAAACTTTAGGAATAAATATAAAAGGAAAATATCTCTCACATTTAAGATTCGCCGACGACATAATACTTCTAAGCGGCGATCATTCAGAAGTACAATACATGATATCCACTCTGCATAAAGGTAACATAGATGTTGGCCTAGAAATAAACTTAACAAAAACTAAAGTAATGACAAATAGCACCCAAAAACCTATAAAGCTTGAAGACATCCAACTAGAATACGTGAGTAACTATATATATCTAGGTAAACAAATTTCATTCAGCGCTCACAACAATGAACAAGAAATAGAGAGGAGAGTAACAAAAACATGGAACAAATTTTGGAGCTACAAAGAAGTACTAAGAGGTAACTTTCCTATGAAATTAAAGAAGAAAGTTATGAATTCATGTACTTTACTATCCTTGACATACGCCTGCCAAACGTGGAAGTACACCTATAAACAAAATCAGGACAAGCCAAAGGAGTATGGAAAGGAGTATGATGAAAATAAACAAACTACAAAAAATTCCACACAAAATTATCCGCGAGAAGACAGACATTACCGATGCCCTTAGTCATGCCCAGAAATTAAAATGCCGATGGGCAGGTCACGTAGCCAGAATGACTGACGATCGGTGGACTATACGGACTACGCTATGGCCAGGACCAGCCGGCTATAGGAAAAGAGGTAGACCGCTAACAAGATGGGTAGATGATATCATACATACAGCAGGTCGGAATTGCGCTAACTACAACTATTTTTCTTCTTTCTTGATTCCTAATATTCGTAACCCGTCGGTAACCCTGTCAGTGATCAGCGTATACACGCTCAAATATAATATTTTTAAGCTAATAAGTCTGGTCGCATCAGCTGAGATAAAACATTTTTTTAAACATAGCGAAAATCACTAAAACAATAAGTGGCAAATTTACACAGTTGCTGCCTGTAGGCTATTCAAATTTTACCGCCCTCCCGACTACAATTCGATAGAACTCAGTTCATAATCATATACATACATAATACATATAAAGTTCCTGCATTACAACCAAACGCGACTATCCGAATTGTAGAAAAAAATATAGAAGTGCTGAAACACATTACACGTTGAATAAGCTAGGTGGATCTAACAAGACTTGGTTATATAAATACGAATCATTTTGAAGTGGAAGTTTTTGTAAAATATAAAAACGATCCGAAATTTTAGCGCTCCTAAAATGCGCCGCCTTAGACCCCAGCCTGTGTAAATCCGCCACTTATCAGCACTACCGTACTTTAAAGGAAAAATATAAAATGTAGCAATCTCAGTTGACATTGGAAATAATTTTATTAAACAATGAAAATAACGTCATTACGCGCGACAAAGGCAATTTGATGCTTAATATGATGTATGCAGTGTATGCTCGTAATTCGCATCCTACAAAGAAACAGTCTGCCTTATCATTTGTTCTTTACTAATAAATTCCTTGTGAAACTGGATTCTATACGAGAGTTCCCTCACGTATTTTCAGCTTAGTTTGCTCGCGTTATTGAATTACACTTATAAGTTTTGCCCTTAGACTTTCATGAAGATGCACATAAGTTGTTTTTCATTATTGTACGCCTGAAATTATTTATAGTCATCGCCTCTACTTTTGATAGAAGATTTTGGTAAGATTACCTAACTGTTACCCAGTTACACAGCTGTTTTATGACAATTACGAGAGTAAAACTTACAAATTGAAGTTTCGCTTTACGTGAGACGACTGTTTAAAACATATTTTTCTGTCTGACCTATATGACATGCGCGTCACCTTCAAGAAGTTAATTGTATTATATCTATAATATTTCCGAAAGTGTAAACAATATGTTGATAAAGTTTTATCGCAATCTGATAAACGGTATATCAGCTAATAAGATACAAACAAACAATTACGAGTATATGTACAAATTATTCGGTTAATGTATTTTTATCTAATTTCAATATGAATGCACATGTCGAATACACGTGACGTTTTAAATTAATGGTTGCAAAAGAAAGTTCACATAATATCGAGTTAATCTCAAGTAATCAGATATGGAATGAGTTGTCTTTAAAGTTTCTGTTGAGAGAAGATAGGAATCAAAGCCTTAGAGACTTCACGAGGTTTCCTTTACCGCTGATATTATGGTTTTATTCCGAGAAGTTTGTAATTTAAATCTAATATGGATGCTGATAAGCAATAATGTGTCAATCCACAAAAAGTCAAATTCGGAGATATTGATGTATTTTGATAATGCATCATCTATTTAACATTATTCAAATAAATGTGAAGTCATATAAACTAAAAAAGGACAGAAAAAAATCTTAATTAATTGTTTCGAATTTCAAGTGTGTTCCATATTTTTAAATTTATACAATAATCTTAAAATTTTGAAAAACTTTTTATTAATAATAAATTAAGTATATCAATCTGCTTTAAATTAATTATATCTTTTATCAAAAAATAAAGGAAAAGGTGGATATATTCATTTTCTAGCATATTTATTAAGAATAGGCTTGACATCTTAAGACGCCATTTTCTCAAATTAAGTCAGTGTGGCTTGACACAGTATTGCTTATCAGCGTCCATATATATAAATCAATATTTATGCACTGCGAAACTGTTCGTTGTTCATCCTATTGCAATAAAACTTTGTCAACTGTATGTTTGCACTAGCGTCGGGCTCGCGTACCGATGATTTCTAACTAAGTAACTCGCAGGAAATGTAAATAAGACCAAACTAACGCGACGGTCAGAAATTACAGCTATGTAAATGGCGTCCTTACTTACAGCCACGTAAGCGCATATTTATTAAAGCTGTAAGTAACTCTTTATTCATATTTGGACGCTGATAAGCAATATAATGTCAAGCCACACGGACTTCATTTTGAGAAATTGTCGTCTAAAGATGTTAAACCAGGGGGCTAATTTCGGGGACACTATCGCTATCGCTAACTTTAAACGATCGCGATAGAATTTATAGCGATACGTCCAAATTATATATACACTTAATTTACGGTCGTTATCGTTTTTGAAGTGTCAGTTTTGTTATTGCGAATACGTATATATTATTTTCATAAATAGGTTGATATTATTTATCTTGTTTTAAAATATCTTTCTTCAAAGAAAATATAATAATGTATACGAAGTTAAAAAATAATAATGTGTATTTTAAGTAATTTAAAATATTCTTGATAAATTTTTAAATAAAAAATCATTTAAAAACGTTTTTCTTATCAGCAACACAAATGACAAACATTGCAAAAACTAAACGCATTTTCATTAGAACTATTCATTATTATCTGTGATAAACCAAGCGATTGTTTATGAATGTCAAAAAATTGAAATAAATCAATATTATATTATGTGAAAAGTAAGTGTTAATATTAATAAATATATTGCAATATTATGTTGTGGGTGTTTAAAATATTGATTATAACGTTTCATGTTAAGCTCTTCGCATTAAAGTTACAAAAATTAATATTTTTCGTATCTCGTCCTATAAAGAATTTGTGTTTGCTGTTTAGTTTCTTATGACTATAACAATTTCAGAACGATATCAAAAATCCAAACAGGAACAATGAGGATGACGTAGAAAGCTCCGCTGTTCGTTAACTGATTCTTTTGATAGAAATATTTAAACCCTTATCTAAAAGTTCTACAAAAAGAAAGTTGGCATATTATTTCACTACTAACACAAGAAATAATAAAATAATCTTATTATTTTAACGATGTCAAATTATTATTATGTTTAGTAAGATATTCTAATGTTTTACGTTTTGGGTAATATATAACATATTAACATTTTGTTTTCTGCAGCTCGTCGTGTAATTTCTGCAAATAATATGGTTTCTCGACTGGAGTAAAGGAATATTCAGTTATTGTTTCTTTATTTAAGTATATCTATTTATATATAAAAATCTAATTCCTAAGTATACGCGTTTGTAGCTGCGGGAACTGCTAGTTATATATAAGATTACTTTTCTAACTACCATGAAATTGTAATAAAATTAGTAAAACCCTTTTTTTGTTGTATTTTTTTACATTTATATAAATAAATTTAATTTAAAAAGTGTTGCTTGGTATTTGTCAAATCATATTAGTAATATTGTAATAAGTAAAGAAGAATATTAAAATTACTTACAATAAAATGTGTGTTTTATTTAATACACTGCATGATTTTTCGTGAAAATTAACATTATAGCAAACCTTATACTCTTTGTATTCATTAGAAAATTAAAAAGTAAAATGCCATTGAATGACATTGATGACTATGACATGACAAATGGTGGATGACAAAATGGTCTATAAGATAGCTACCGCTATCGCTAATACACTACGTCACCGAAATCGCACAATGCATTAGCGATAGCGATACATTTCAAGCCAAATGAAAATATTATTTTTTTAATTTTATATACATTATTTTATTTTTCCTGAAGAAATATGTTGTAAATTATGGTAAATATAATCAAGCAAAATCTATTTATCATTCACGCGGCATAGCAATAGCAAAACTTGCCCTTCAAAAACGGTAACGATCAATAATTTAGTGCATCTATAATTTGGACGTATCGCTATAAATTCTATCACGATCGTTTAAAATTAACGATAGTGGTAGTGTCCCCGAAATTAGCCCACTGTTCTTATTAAGTATGTTTGTAGACGTCTATCTTTTTTTAAAGTGCTTTATTGTAAGAACTAAAAACAAATTTTATTATTGTCTTAATGCCATTATAAATTTCGTTATTAAATATTTATCGCTTTAATAGCAAAATTCTCAAACATAAAGTAACATTTTAAAATACATTAGTATGTCCTTTTTTATATGTGATCCTTTTTTGTAGAATTTTATATTTTTCCTTTATTTGTATACTCCTTTCCAAACTTCATAATACTATGTGAATGGGAAGTACTCTATAGGTTTTGACTCCCATGCATAAACGCTAAAATGCTTAAAATATGTGATATCGATGGCCGTATTTTTTGATTACGTTGATTTAGAAGTTTGATTTTTTTCACAACTCCGTGTAAATGCAATATTTGATATATATGTACATATTCACGCGTTCCCAAAAAGGAGACAGAAATTTTGAGTTTTCGGATTTTTTCCTTTATCAGTACTATAAGATTTTGCTCCTTGCCAAATTTCACGATGCTATGTGAATAGGAAGGACTCTATAGATTTTCCCGTTCGAAAACGCAAAAATGCGAAATAAATCGCTTAAGTTTAGATTGCATTGATCTAGAAATTTGATTTTTCATAGCTCCAGACCTAAGTACGAGATACTAATTTCAACATGATACCGCTACGTGTTCCTTAGAAAAATGTCTCAGCAGACAGACGAAAAAACAGGCGGACAAAAAAGTTGTAAGAGTTTCGTTTTTGCTTTTCAGGCGCAGAAACCTAAAAACAAGTTTTAGACTTTCGACCGAGATAATAAAATCTACATTAATGCGAGTGAAGATGCAGGCAAAAGCTAGTGATAAATGAATGCCGATAAGCAATAATGTGTCAAATTCACAAAAAAATCACAAAAGATCAACTTCGGAAACATTGATGTATTCTTATATTGCGTCACGTATTTAATATTATTGTGTCAAGTTATCTTAATACGTGCGGAAAAAAGTTTCTTAATTCATTGTTTCGAATATTAAAGTTTGTCATATTTAGAAAATTTTCAATAATTTCATATTTTTGAAATACTTATTATTAGATAAGTTTTTTATTATACCAATCTGCTTTTAATTCATTATACTTTTTTAATTTTTTTTCAAGAATAGGTTTAACATCTGCGGACGTAATTTTCTCAAAATAAAGTCCGTGTGATTTGACATAGTATTGCTTATCAGCGTCCAAATAAAATTTACATAGTTATACTAAACAGTCTCTTCTTGTATATACAACCAGCGAGCGTACCAATCACTTTTAAATAATTCTTTCTTTAATTTTAAATTTAGCATGACGTGATAATATATATACTTGTAGATAAGACATCATGAAAAATTATTGTCACGTTCTCACGTAAAGCTAGTGGCGCAAGCGCAACCTTCGCGAATGGAAATGTCATTTTTAAGCAATTTTAGCTTTATATATATATATATATATATATATATATATATGTATATATATTATAATATAAATGTATTTTTTGTTGTTTGTCGGTTGAATAGCGTGAAATGTTAACATATTGCACATGAAAAATTTCAATGTTTTGCGCTGGCGCCAAGGAGCGTTTGAGAACAGTCTTTTTTTAAATTAAATATTTACTGGTGTTAAATTCGTCAAATTTAGATTGTTTTAAAAAATATCAAGCCTTTTTTTACATTCTTCATTTTATATACTTTTGTATTAGTCCGTTCGTCTGTCCGTCTGTCGGCCATCCGTCAGCGGGTTATATTTTATGAGGCGTAATAGGTAGAGAGTTGAAATTTTCAGTGTGTACATCTATTGCCGCTATAATAACAAATACTAAAAATCGGTCAAGTGCGAGTCGGACTCGGGTTCCTGATTTGTGCTCAAAGAGTGCTAACGGACCTTGTTATTAGGTCTTCTCGATCGTCGTCTGTTTAGTCAATTCTGTATAATAACCTTAAATCATTCACCGATGATAGAAACTAAAGAAAAATGATTTTTATTCAAATATAGCTAGCGGCGCAAGCGCAACCCTCGTGAGAATTATCGTTTTCAATTGTTAATAATTTACGGTTTTATTTTTAACATTGAACAATATAAGTAATTCAAAATATATTCCTAGAATGAAAATATAATTTTTATGCTAGTCTAGATTTTTTTATTAAGCTTAAAAATGTTTTATCTTCTGTTACGTAAAAAAATAATTATTTTATTCAATAAAAAAATAATTACATGATATAAATTAATTTAAATTTATTGCATAAAATATATATGCTTTATGAATTATGTGTATAAATATGCAATAGCATATACATAATTTTACTGAATTTTTAATACAATTACGATTATGAAAGATATTTTATTTATTTTTTTTTTATAAAAATGGATGACTACAAAAATTTTTTTTGGTACACATAATTTTCTAGAAGTAAAAAATATTTCGCATATAGCGGCATTGCTTCAATAGAAAATAGAATATATATTACAAGTTACATATATAAATAAGATACAATAATTCGCTTTGCTTACTCAATGACTCGTGCAACAGCTTCAAACACACGCGGAAATTAATAAAATATGCAAATAATAAAATAAAAAAAAGAAACAAACAAATAATAAAACGATTTGTTAAATTTAAATTAAGAAAAAAAAATATATTATTTTATTTATTTAAAATGAATATTATTGCACACTGATAAAAGAAAAGTTTTTGCGCTCGCAAGCCAGTTAGGGCGGGCGGCGTCCTATTGGCTGGGCGGTCGGGAGGGAACTGACAGAGCTTTACGCGGCTGCTTGCAGACTGCCTACCTGACAAACGTCATAGTTCGAATCGGATTTCCGTGGACCGGCGGGTCAACGTTTATTGAATTAATATGCAAACGCGTGAATGCGTATAGGATTCGAAGTAAATAGGATTTTAAGAAAGAATTGAAAATAGTTTTTTTTTATATATATTTTTCGAGATAAGGGAATATTTAATACGACACTAAATTACATTAGATTTATTTTATATAGACCACGTCTTTATTCTGTCGTCTGCAATAATATACCGCAATTTTTTTGTCTTGAAATCAAGAAACAGGCCCTAAGCAACTCTTCATGTCACGTGTACGTCAGTCTCATTAACAGTACACATACAGGTATCACGTTTTCGGAAGCAAAAGAACAATAGTTTTAAAAATATTTTAGATTTAGATATAATATTTTCTCAGTTTTAATAAAATGTTACATGTAAAGCTTTTTAAAATAAGGCGTTACTTTATGTATAGGCTCGTTTGTATTATTTTTAGCTTCTATTTAGTCCTAAACTGACATATAATATAATTTTTAACGTAATTTATTGAACTAATAAAATTAAAGAAGGCAATAACTTTGTCAAGATCTTTAAATATGTTTGTAAAAATTATTTGAAGGTATCTTTGTTTACTTTTCATAGGACTAATTTAATGAAAGATTAGTATATTTGGGATACTATTATTTTAGTTAACGGCACACCAAACTACACATGTTACTGATCTGCTACGTGAATAAAATTAGTGTTGCGGTTCTTTAAAAAAAAGCATAAAACTAAAACTCATCTAAAAATCGTGAGCCGTGGCGGGACGCCTGGTATATGTGAAATGTTCACATTATTTTATACAGGTAGCATTCATAAAAGCATAGTTTACGGCAGGAAATAAATATGACATAGTAAAAAATAAATTATTAAGATTTTTTTTTCTTAAAAAAAGACAGATTATTCAATAAAATAAAAAAAAAATAATATCCGATTTCCTATAAGAAAACTAGGTGGCGATGCATAAGGTAGCGACGCGTCTCCACACCAACAGACGTTCTGAGCCGCCGCTATGGATGTGTCACATCAAAAGGCTTAAATCTAATTCCCGTTGAATGTGTTACATTTTGCTATAATTTCTGTAAGAGAATACCGTTTCATATAAAAGTTCGTATTTATAAGAAAACCATGTTTGCGTGTACACGAAGCTCGTATTTAGCTATAAGGCTGTCAAATCGTACATGTAAAAATGGTCGCTTAGCGGTCAGAAATCGCCCGTAGCTCATTAAATTTTCAATCGATTTCATTATCGACCACAGATAATCTATTTTCAATTTGACCACAGACTAACAATAAGCAAAAGTACATATATATGCGTGTGTGTGTGTCAAATACATGGTAGTTTGTAATTTATTTTTATGCATAATAATATGTAAGTTATAAACAGTAATAGAAATTTAATTTCTAATATACTTTCATTAAATAGACTATTTTTGGTCCATTACTGATTGATAGTTTTAACTTAATATAATTGTTTACGCTGACGGGTAAAACATACTTTTAAATAATATATTCACAGTATGATTTTTCTTAACTGAATGGAGAATCAACATTTTCTTTAGTTTAGAATACGACATTACTTTCCAGAATTTAATTCATATTAATGACGCTATTAAATCAAAATCAAAATATGCTTTATTCAAGTAGGCTTTACAAGCACTTTTGAATCGTCAATACAGAAACAAAAGGAAACAAAACACTAATTAATTAATTAATTAATTTACCACCGGTTCGGAATGTAGATTCTACCGAGATGAACTGGCAAGAAACTCGATAGTTACTCTTTTTAAAAGTTTTACCGATGGGTACATTTATGAGTTACAAATATATAAAATACCCTGTGTGAATCCAGCTTATACTAAACCCAAGCATCTACATCAACTATATAATCTTGAACAGAATAATATGCTTTAGCTATTAAGGATTTTTTAGTATCTACTTAAAACTGTAAACTGTGCAATAAAACAAAATGTATTGAAAAAAAAACGAAAAAAAAATTTGTGTGATGAGTAGGAAAATTAATTTTCAAGCAACTAATAATGTATTAGTTTTAATATAAAACGTCTTTTTGAGTATTATTCGACATTCCTCATAGTTTTGGTTTCAGTTTTGGCCATCTAATATTTAAGTTCAAAAATTCAATCGGCATTTGTTAACTTTTGGCAAATCTAAATTATTCTTTGTATGTATTATTAAAATGAATAACATAACTTAAATTAAAGTATACTGTAATGGCCCACGTAGACAAGATACTTTTATTCGCTCCAAAATAAAAACCGTTGTTCAGGAGACTTTTTACGAAGTAATTTTAGTCCCTTGCTTTTTCTACTTTATGCGATTCAGTTCTTTCTATATGATTTATTTCGAAGGAGGAAAAAGTATCTTAAAATATTGTTTCTCGTTTGCGCAGCCTTTAAATGCAGTCTGTGAATATCACGAACCCTTCTGAATGCGGTTTGTGGATGGCCATCGTCTAGGTGTTAGCGAGTGTCCCACATAAGCCGGCTTCTCCTCGAGAGATAACAGCTAATCTTTGAAATTCCTTGCGAACCAAAATATGGGTATATTTTGCGTCAAAAGATAATTGAGTAGTATTTTAAATATAGTTTTTAAATATGTTATATGTATTAAGTATGTATATGTATATAGTTAATAGTCATGATTATAATTTATTATGTTGTCAAACATGACTTTTTTATTTCCCTTAGCTTCCTTGGACTTTTATATTTTTTATTAAGAATAATTTTTATACTAGCTATAAAAAAATAGGGGATGGTGATAAAAGGGTAAAAATTTAGAGTTGTATATATTTTTATGCCACATTTTAGAAACTAAAACATAAAATTTTTACAGAAATTAAAAAAAGTTAAGGGTGAACAATTCATATAACTTAGGGGTATAAAACATAGATAGTAGCCGAATCTCGGACCAACTTAAAATGGAAATAAAATTTTGTAAAAATCAGTAAAGCCGGAAAAATAAGATGTATGAAATGTATGGAGTATTGCAGATGATTTCTTTTTATTTAAATAAAATATAAATAAATATTTTTTTTTAATTTTGCGCTTTGTATAACAATCTAGAACATCGATCTTTACATCATTTTTAGGTTTCAGCGGAGGGTTAGTAAAGGGCCCGATTGTACCCCAAGGGTGCTATCGAGCACTATTTCTAAGCCCACGCTATTCGCCTGTCGGTCTGAACCGTGATAGGTAAAGAGTTAAAACTCTTATTGAATGTGAATTTATATCACCGCTATACTAGAAAAGATCCGCTTAAATGCGCTTTGGACGTTGCAAATTCCTACACATTATTATGAAAGCTTCCTTTCATCGCTAGCCTTTCTTTACTTTCTTTTGCTAAAGAATTTTAAAAATATACAATGTTTTATCTTGTGTATGTGTAAGTGATAACAATGGAATCCATCGTGTGCAAAACCGATAACTACTTTACCAGATGTTTAAATAAAATATGGAGTCACTATTTAAAAAAAATATTTTCCGTCATATTGAAGCACGTAAAAAAATTGTTTCACAAATGTCATGTCGTTAAATTTGCCCTAATCTGGCAAAGTAATTATAAGTTCATAAATAGCCTGCAGTAGGAGAAACATCGTTAGGAACTAAACGAGTCGGTTAATAACTTAATAAGTTTGTGTTGAATCAGTTTAAACTGGCACACGTTTACTTCATCCCAAAAGGTTTGTGTAGCAGTTACTCACCAGAAATTCTTTTGAGTAAACTCATCATACTAAATGTGGGTATTAAAGACTTAAAATAGTTTTAAAGTAATTTATATGATGAAATTATTGCTGGATGGATGCTAATGAGCAATAATGTGTTAAACCGCAAAAAGTCAAATGCCGATATATGTATTCTAATATATAAATATGTATTCTAATTCTATAATACGTTACATGTTTAACATTATAAAAAATTAAAGTTATTTGAACTAAATAAGTACGGCAAAAAAGTGTCTTAAGTTAATGATTCGAATATTAAAGTGTATTATATTTTATGCGATATGCAATAATCTCATATATCTGAAAAAGTTATTATTAGGTAAAACTTTTCATTATACCAATCTGCATTTTTATCAAAATAAACACCAACAAATTAGACGCCATTTGCTCAAAATCCTTGTGGCTTAACATAGTATTGCTATCAGCGTCCAATTGTGTTAAATAAATCGTTCGAATATTTAGATATTTAAAGCCTCGTCCTTTCATAAAATAAAACGTTTCTCGAAAGAGTTTTGTAGACGTTACTTAATCTCTCGTATGCGTTATGTTATTGTATTCTAAGGGATCTATTTCAATCAAAGATATTATGTGAGTATATCTATACTATCATATATGGATAATATATCTATTTTATATATAGATAATACACCTATATAATTATTGACTTTAGCGCCCAGTATGTCTACTTTGAACGATACTGCCTAGCAACCATCGAGCTAATTAGTATAACAAACAAAAATATCTTTGGGCCTACGAGTCAGCTGGCGAATTTGTCAAAATTAGATATGAATATAGAGATATGAATATTTTTGAAGAAGTATATATTTTTTGTTAAAAGGTATAATGAATTAAAATCAGACGGGTATATTTATTATATTATCTAGTAGAAAGTTTTCAAATATTTAAGATTATTGTATAAATTGCAAAATATGGAACGCACTTGAAATTCGAACCAATGAATTAGGAAACTTTTATTCGTGCTTATTTAGTTTATATGACTTCAATTTTTAGGGTTCTGTACCTTAAAAGTAAAAACGGAACCCTTATAGGATCACTTTGTTGTCCGTCTGTCTGTCTGTCTGTCTGTCTGTCGGGATGTCAACCCTTTTTTCTCAGAAATGCATGGACGTATCATGTTGAAATTAATATCATTACTCAAGTCTACGATGACATGCGGCCGTGAAAAACTTAAAGTTCTAAGTCAACGCAATCAAAAGATAATGGAAAATATGTCGTATATTTTGACCATTTTAGCGTTTTCGCAAGGGAATCATAACCTATAGGGTACTTCCCATTGACCTAGCACGATGAAATTTGGTAAGAAGTAAGATCTTATAGTACAAATAAAGGAAAAAATCTGAAAACGGTAAATTTTTGTATGTATGTTTGTCTGTTTGTAATTTTGTCTTTCAACCTTTTTCTCAGAAACGCGTGAAGGTAACAAATTTTTATCAATGTCAAGTACTCAGAGTTATAATTACTAAGAGCTGTAAAAAAATCAAACTTCAAAGTTAACGCAATCAACAGATACGGTTATTTATATCACATATTTTAAGTATTTTAGCGTTTTTAACGTTTTCGCAAGGAAATCAAAACCTATAGGGTACTTTCCATTGACCTAGCATTATGAAATTTGACCAGGAGCAAGGTCCTTTAGTATACATAAAGGAAAAAATCCGAAAACTGTAAATTTCTGTTCGTGTATCTGTCAGTCTGTACGTATGTCTTTCAACCTTTTTCTCAGGAACGCGTAAATGTATCAAGTTGTAAATTGATCAAGCGGAAAATATATTAATCTTAGAATTAAAATTTTATGTACTTGTAACAAATTAGCATAGAAGTTAACCAAGGTCAAAAAAACAATTTTACAAACACTGAGGAGAAATTTGTATCAAAACGAAAACATGAGGCAGCAAACCTTTATTAACAACACAATGCAATCTATATATCGCAGCTAACAAAACGATAGCGCGATTTAGGGTACAGCCAGCGCCATCTCTTGACAATATTATTACCTATGATAAAATTCTGCTCCATTAATAAAATTTTGAAATAATGTTACCAGATGTAACATAATTTTAAGATTTAAAATTTTAATTAAAACTTTCCAAATATTTTAAGTACAAATAACAATTAATTTGACAATAAACAAACAGCCTATCAACAAATAAATATTTAATCTTATTGTTTTCATGAAAAAGTTAGTTAAAATTATTCTAAATATGCAAATAAAGATATAATCAATTAAAAATATTATTTAAACACGCTAAAAAAAAACTGGTTAAGTGCGAGTAGGACTCGCGCACCGAGGGTTCCGTACAAACTTATAGAAATCTATATAAGACTAACCCATCTACGCCATTTGTGGTCTTCATCATTAGTTCCAACATAAGTTACTATCAAAAGTACCTAAATCGGTATACGCTTGCCTATAATATTTGAGGAGTTCCCTCAATTTCTCCAGGATCCCATCATCTGATCCTGACCTGAAGACAATGGGACCACCTTGGAAGTACACCTTTTCAAACAAAAAAAAATTTTGAAAATCGGTACATAAATGGCGGCGTAATCGGCGAACAAACATAAAAAAAAATTAAATACAAGTTCGAATTGAAAACACTCCTTTTTAGAAGTCGCTTAAATATAATCAAATATTATGTAAATATGGATCATGTCCCAAAAACTATTTTGAAACTACTTAGGAGCACTTTAATTTAAAACCCAATCATGGATGCAATTCATGAAAAATTTTATTTTAAGTACTAATACACCTTATACTTTCAAAAAAGCAAAGTTATAGCGCGATTCAGGATACACTCAGTGCCATCTCTTGACAATTTCAATGAACTAACTTGTTGACTTTGACATTAACAACATAATTATATTATATTTTATTCTCGTTTTATTTTTATTTATATTCTACTACACTCCACTACCCCTGCACTACGTTCGTAAAATATTTAGATTTACATTATCAATCAAAATATATATTAGTGTTGCCAAGACGAAAATAATTAGTCCTTAATTCGAACAAAACTAATTGTTTATTTATAAATAACTAATTATATTACTAATAACCAGAAGACTTATATGTGTAGATAAAGAAGTAAATTAAATAACTCGATCTGTTTGAATTTAATTTTAAAATTTTCGTACTAAGTCAATAAGAGTACTTAAATCAAATCGCGTGAAGCTCTGATATTGAATGTTAATTACGTAATGACGTTATAAATCAACGATAAAACTTTTAAATGAAAAGTTTATTTTATTATTTTTAGCGCGTTTAAATAATAATTAAAATAATAAAAAAATATTAATCGAGCAGAATTATATCACAGTTAATGTCATAATGTTGTCATAGATGGTATTAGTTGTACTCTACATCGCGCTATCATTTTGTTAGCTGCGATATATAGATTGCATTGCGTTGTTTATAAAGGTTTGCTGCTTTTTAATGTTTTTGTATTGATACAAATTTCTTCTCAGTGTTTGTAAAATTGTTTTTTTGACCATGGTCAACATCTATGTTAATTAGTTACAAGTACATATAATTTTAATTCTAAGATTAATATATTTTCCGCGTGATCAATTTACAACTTGATACATTTACGCGTTCCTGAGAAAAAGGTTGAAAGACAGACGTACAGACTGACAGACACACGAACAGAAATTTACAGATTTCGGATTTTTTCCTTTATGTATACTAAAGGACCTTGCTCCTGGCCAAATTTCATAATGCTTGGTCACTGGGAAGTACCCTATAGGTTTTGATTCCCTTGCGAAAACGTTAAAAACGCTATCATACTTAAAATATGTGATATAAATGACCGTATCTTTTGATTGCGTTAACTTAGAAGTTTGATTTTTTCACAGCTCTTAGTAATTACAACTCTGAGTACTTGACGTTGATAAAAATTTGTTACCTTCACGCGTTTCTGAGAAAAAGGTTGAAAGACAAACTTACAAACAGACAAACATACATACAAAAATTTACCGTTTTCAGATTTTTTCCTTTATTTGTACCATAAGATCTTACTTCTTGCCAAATTTCATCGTGCTAGGTCAATGGGAAGTACCCTATAGGTTTTGATTCCCTTGCGAAAACGCTAAAATGGTCAAAATATACGACATATTTTCCATTATCTTTTGATTGCGTTGACATAGAACTTTAATATTTTCACGGCCGCATGTCATCGTAGACTTGAGTAATGATATTAATTTAAACATGATACGTCTATGCATTTCTGAGAAAAAAGGGTTGACATCCCGACAGACAGACAGACAGACAGACAGACAGACGGATAACAAAGTGATCCTATAAGGGTTCCGTTTTTCCTTTTAAGGTATGGAACCCTAATAATAAAATAAACTTTTCCTTTAAAAGTTTTATCATCAATTATCGTTAATTTTATCCTCATTACATTTTTTACGAACGTAGTGCTGGGGAAGTGGAGTGCAGTAGAATATAAATAAAAATAAAACGAGAATAAAATATAATATAATTGTTGTTAATGTCAAAGTCAACAAGTTAGTTCATTGAAATTTTCAAGTGATGGCGCTGGGTGTATCCTGAATAGCGCTATAAATTTGCTTTTTTGAAAGTATAAGGTGTTTAGTACTTATTGAATAATTATGTTTCCATGCTTTGCACCTATTATCTTTTTATATTAATGTACTCCTAAGTGGTTGTAAAACAATTTTTGGGACATTTTCATATGTGTAAAATAATTGATTTTCTTATTTATTCTTTTAACTTATTTTGTACATTTTTAAATATATTTACAAAAATATAAATATAAAAACATTTAAAAATATATAAAATAGATATATCTACTGAACGCGGAGATGACCTCAAGCGTCCAGTAGCTAGGGCTCCAGGTTGAGGAACCTCCTCACTATGCGTGCCGTCTCAAGCAACACTGCCTTTTGTATCCTGCTCTTGACCCAGCAGCTCAGCGAGAGTTTCTTAAGATGCTGGTCGAAACTCTTCGCAAATAGGCCGTTTACCGAGACGACAATAGGAACAATTATTGCTGAGTCCACACTCCACATGGCAGCAATCTCGTGGGCAAGGTCTAAATATTTACTTAATTTTTCTTTTTCGGCCTTCACAAGATTGTCATCATGTGGAATAGTGACATCAACAATAATTGCTCGGCGCGCTGATCGGTCTACTATCACTATATCAGGTTTATTGGCTGGTATGTGCCTGTCAGTGATAATTGACCGATCCCAGTAGAGCAGAGCATTACCATTTTCGAGAACCGGTGTAGGGTTATATCTATAGTAAGGTACCTCGATATCCACAAGACCGTATCGAAGAGCAAGTTGTTGGTGGATTATCCTGGCTACTTGGTTATGTCTGTGCAAATACTCACCGTTAGCAAGATGACAACAACCGGAAATTACATGCCTGAGTGATTCTCCAGGTCGGTGACAAGCACGACATATGTCTGGAGTTCCGTCTTTCATGATGTATTTCCGGTAGTTATTCGTCTTAATAACTTCGTCCATAATTGCACAGACAAAACCTTCAGTTTCTCCAAAAAGATCCCCGTATTGTAGCCAGGATACAGAACTGGCCTGGTCTACATCCGAACCCGTTAGGGCTTTGTAGAACCGTCCATGTAGTTCCTTGCTCCTCCAAACAGCCACGCGATCAAGTGTGTTCAATACTATAGGCCTGCGCCAGTTCTCTTTGCCTAAGGACAGCGGAGTAAAACCTTTGTCAACTACTACAACATCCTTATGCATATCACTATTGACACCTAGGACATAATTCCTGAGATTATACACCTCACGATTGTGGAGATTCTTAGCATTTAAAAAAACCACGACCACCACATTTTCGTGGGATGTATAATCTCATTACAGATGAACGGGGATGATGCATTCGGTATGTTGTAAGTAGTTTACGTACTTGGCGGTCCAGGGAGTCCAGTTCAGTCTGGGTCCATCTTAAAATGCCGAAGGTGTAGACGAGTAAGGGCATAACCCAACTGTTGAAGGCACGCACCTTATTACCGCCCGATAAAAAACTGTTGAGGACTTTTTTCAGCCGGCCAAAGAAACGTTCCTTCACTAGTTGTTTTATAGATCCGTCATCAATGCCTAGTGCCTCCGACATTCCAAGATATTTGTAGCTTTCGCCCACGTCGAGGGATCTGAGGAGAAATGTTTTTGTAAGTTCTATATGCTCAGATGATACAACTCTACCTCTTTCTACATGGATGACAGCGCATTTATCAAGGCCAAACTCCATTCCGATAGAACTGCTAAAGGTTTCTGTAAGTTTTAGGAGCTTGACTAAATCTGTTCGCTTCGATGCATAAAGTTTAAGGTCATCCATGTAGAGTAGGTGTGATATGATTGTGCTCCCTCTACGTAGGCGAAATCCTAATCCTGAATTCTCCAATAATGTACTTAGAGGATTGAGGGCCAGGCAAAACCACAAAGGGCTTAAACTGTCTCCCTGGAAAATACCCCGCTTAATCCTTATCAGCTCGGTCGATCCGAAAATATCAGTGCTACCTGGGTGACAAAGAAATGTGATCCACTGCCCCATACACAACTTAAGAAAGGAACATAGAGTTGCATCAATCTTATACAATTCCAGTATCCTCACAAGCCATGTATGTGGTACCGAATCATATGCCTTCTTGTAGTCTATCCAAGCAGTGTCAAGATTTTTACGGTTTCGACGTACCTGTTGGCATATGGTCATGTTTACGAGGAGAAGTTCCTTTGTACCGCGACTACCGGGTCTACATCCGTTTTGAGCCGGAGCCAAGATGTTGTTAGCTGTAATATGTTGAGTTATTTTAGCAGCTAAAACGGACGTAAGGAGCTTATAGATGGTAGACAAGCAAGTTATCGGACGGTAGTTTTTTGGATCCGCGGTACATCCGGATTTGTATATCAGGAATGTAGCACCAGTTGTCATAAATGTTGGTAATGTGCCGGTATCGAGGGCATTTTGGAATTGCAATGCCAGAACGGGATGTGAAGCACGAAACCTCTTCAACCAAAAGTTATGCAGGCCGTCCGGGCCAGGACATTTCCAGTTAGACGTTGAATGGATTGCACAACTTATATCATCTGGGTTTATTGTGATAGGGCCCATTTGTGGAAGTGATTCACAGCTCCCCCTGACAATGTTCATCCAATCACCCTCAGTATGATCAACAGGAGCCGACCAGATATTACGCCAAAAATTAGTCATAACTTCTGGAGAAGGCGGCACGCCGTTGGTCACACTATCATTACGCTGTTCCCAATTCCTGTATACTTTCCGTTGGTCACTTTGAAACATCCTATTTTGACGATATCGATCCACACGTTTTTTGTAGCGCCTAATGCGTTTCGCCCAAGCATATATTTTCTGCTTCAAAAAATCAATACGATCTGTAACCATATTCATATATTCATTAGAAATTATGTTAGTGCCTGCAAACGCTTGGTGTACAAATCGCATGACCCTTGGGCGATTATTACCCGCTCTGAAACTAATTAGCTTTCCAATTAGAGTTCTTGTAAAGGCAATACGTTTTTCAATCCTGGCCTGCCAAGTTGGGATAGTGTTTTGTGTTGAAACAATTTTGTGTATTGAAAATTTAATAGATGATGCATTACACACAGCAACAGCTCCACAATACAGTATTGAGTAAGTGTCATAGAGATCTTGAGAGTCACCTAAATATTGTTGTAATATTTTATCCATAATACTCACAAACATTAAATTACGCTTTTGCATGGGCAAGCGAGGAATTCGTGGTCTTAAATTAAATGGCATGGATCGATATTTCAAAATAGCATCCTCCAAACATCTCCTCATATGCTCATTATCCTGGTCACTTACCGACAAATCAATACTGTTAGATGGCCTTACGTTTAAAATGTGCTCGTTTGTCTCATTCTGTACATTTTGCTCATTTTGTGGCAGTTGAACACAATGAGAATTACTAACAGCATTCAATTGTTGCAAGTTTAAGCGCAGCTGCTCAAGTACCGACTCATCCAGTAGGTGACAACGTTGGATGGCGCGAACTTGATCTGATAGTCGTTGGGCAGTCACGGTAACTGTCGGTTCAAGTGCCTGAAACATAGACAACATTGTTGAACGATACGCAGTGAGGTTAATTCCCCCTCCTGTTGCCCCATAGTATGCTCGCATGACACTCTCATTCATTTTTTGGGTCCACTTCATGCGACGCACTGCACCACCGGCGGCGGGAGTTTTTGCGGGAGCACGTTGCTCCGGTAGCTCCAAGCCATCCTGTGGGAGGTGTAAGACTCGTCGGTGTTTCGGTCTTCTAACTGGCGGGTCGATCTCATGCTTCTCCGACTCCGTAGAAGATAGCGGAGTTCGATAATCATCGTCTGACAGGGACGATTGCGTATCGGAGTGGGACGAGTTTACCTTAGATGATGAGGGTGCGGGTCGTCCTCTGGCATTTTTCATTTTATTTATTGAGTATTTTTGTCATTTTCACGGTCTCTTGGTGAAAATTTTTATGTAAAATATTTAATTTTAATATTAAATTTTATGACAATAAGAAAAAACGTCATGTTGTTTGACGGCTGCCAGGTTTATTTTAATTGATTATTATTAAGGGTCTTCAATAAAAGGAGTGTTCTCAATTCGACCGCGTTTTTTTTTTAATATTTTAATTTTGTTTGTTCGCCTATTACGCTGCCATTTGTGGACCGATTTTCAATTTTTTTTTTGTTTGAAAGGGTATACTTCCAAGGTTGTCCCATTGTCTTCAGGTCAGGACCTGGTGATGGAATCTTGGAGAAATTGAGGGAACTCCTCAAATATTATAGTCACACCTATACCGATTTAGGTATTTTTGATAGTAATTTATGTATTTCAGACCTTCAGAAAATCACTTTTGGTGAAAGACCACAAATGGCGTAGGTGGGTTAGTCTTATATAGATTTCTATAAGTTTGTACGGAACCCTCGGTGCGCGAGTCCTACTCGCACTTGACCAGTTATTTTAAATAATGTGGTATGATGAATTTTGATGCTGCGTCACTCATTTAGCGTTATTCAAATATTTCTTAAGTCATCTAAACTAATTGAGTACGGAAAAAAGTTTCTTAATTTCATGTCGAATTTCACGTAAGTTCCATGTTTCGAAATTTATATAATAATCTCAAATATTTGAAAAACGTATTATTAGACAAAATGTTTAACTATATATTTTAACTCGCTTTTAATTTAAACTTCAACTTTAAACTTCTTTAAACTAATTTATTTATAAAAGGTTTGACATCTTTATACGCTATTTCCTCAAAATAAAATCCATGTTGTGGTGTGTATGTAACCTACGGCATTATGCACTTATAAAACAGTATTAAACATAACCTGGAACATAACAGTCGTTTCATTAAATACCATCCTCACACTTGACTTAGTATTGCTTATCAGCGTCAAAGAGTATACCATAACTATGTAGAATCAGCGTCCATTCTATAGTCATTAAATATCACTGATTTTGATGGACAAAATGTTTCTAGTCTGTGCACTCCTTAATTTAGGACCTATATAATGACTGACTCTTTGCTGTCATTCGTAATTGTCAATAATAACATATTATTTTTAGGCGATATTTCCAAAAAAATAACTATATCGTTTTTATGTACCAAATTATCATAAACGTAATTAAATAAACTTGTAGTTTGGGATATCATCATGTCCGCATCACTGGATTCAGCGTTAGATCCCATGGAAGAGATAAGGTTTAGGAAGAAACACGGTTCGTTGTGGATGGAAATACAGAAAGACACCCATTTCACATTTGATGAATTAGAACGTTAGTGTATAAAACTTTTTTAAAAACGGGAGATGATTAAAAAAAAGAATACGTAATTTATTGATAATATTTATTCCAGTTATTTTTATTTTAAAGCCAAACTATTAAATCGATTTGGATTCAAACAAAACAAGACGGCCAAATTCAAAAAGCCTTTTTGGGGTAATTGGAGCACATAAAAATAGTTTGCGATGGTTTAAGAACCTCTCTTTTTTAAATCGGTTAAACAAAAGAAGAAACACAGTTAATCTAAAAATTATCTATACTAATAAATTAATCTATACTTATAAAGAGATAAGTTTGGATGTATGTAAGTTTGTTGATTGGTAATCTCTGAAACTGATACAATTTTGAAATATTCTTTTTGCGTCGAATAGCCTGAGGATTCAAGAAGGTTTATAGGCTGTATTACATCACGCTATGACGAATATAGGTCATAGGAGCGAAGCAGTGTAAACGCGAGTGACATTTTGAATACTATATTACTAGCCTGCCTGTCCCAGCATTGCACACAGGTATACTAGTTAGTCCCAGACAATAAAGTGAGTAAGAATTGAATTGACTGCTTTTAACCTTTTATTTTTTTTACTTTTCTGTAAGTTTTTTTTCATTGTCTTTTATGACTAAGTTGTAATGTCAAACAAACATCACTTTTTATTTGATTGCTTGATTGAAGAAAAGTTACGTTTTGTCCTTATGGTTGCTCGTTAATAAATAGCTTTAGAAGTAAAAGAGTTTTTCTGAAATATGATTGTTAGAGTTATTTTTAAAAAATTGTTCAACGCGACCTGTAATCTACACATAAAAACACAAGCTCGCGTATCGACTAACTTTTGACAGTTTCATTAAAACATCACAAGGTGCATATACAGGACCGGCTTTTCGCAAAATTTTATAAAGCAAATGGTGGAACGTGACTGGATTTCAGAAATTTGTTCGGTACAGTTAAATTAAACTGTCAATCGTATTGTTAACTTGGATGTAACGTTATTTCCTTTTTTTAATTCTAGATCCTTAAACTAATCTCGAGTTTATCATCCTTAGGTACTTTGCACGGTCATGTCAATGTCAATATAAACTTTACTCACCTTGTATTAAGATCGACAAATGTAACGATCGTTATACCGATACGGCTAGAATTATAAAGAAAACATTTTGTCGTTTCATTCTGATCTTTATTTCTTTAACAACAAGAACCACGAACATAAGTAGTTTTAAACTATAAATCTTATCACACAAGGGAGTCCTAAATATTAAGTTTTGAAACTTTGAGTAAGCGTAAGCGTTTAGTTTGTATTTAGAGATAGATGAATTCTTAACGAAGTTTTTAATTTCCAGAGATAATGGTGATATTTTTCAAAATCCAGAAACGTGACGAAAAGCCTGCAGCAAGTGATCTCATATCCAGGTAAAATAAAATAATCTGCATTAATCCTTTACTTTTTCTTTGCACGCCTACGAAAACGTTAGAGGACATCGTAACATCTTACAATGGTCCTTAAAATAAAACTTCAACAATCTACAGCAATGTGTGAGACTACAACATCGATTTCAACGACCATCTTTTAGTATGTAACGTAATTTGGTATTTTTACCTGGAAAGTTTTTCGGGAGTTTATGAAATTGATTTTTATACGAATTTCGACTTAGCCACGTCGTATCTTTTATGCACGCGCCACTATATTGGAAAAATGGCGATAGAGATCATTATTTTAATATTATCATTTTTTAAGAAACAGAATAATTTTAGTGTACGTTCGCCACAAAGTCGATTGAACACGCGTTGAGCAGTACAATCTGTACATTTGTTGAGGTGCCCGTTACTTCCTGGAATGCGCATCATTTGCTACGCTGATGATACATTGGTCACCGCCCGGGGATCAAATTATAAAGATGCGGCCCGTCTAGCGGAAGTCTTCGATGATAATGGACCGTATTGAAATGTTGGGTCTAAAGGTATGCGTATCTAAGACAGAGGCCCTCCTTTTTCATGACCCACGTAGAGGACCTCCAAGAAACGCTAGTATCACATATCTGAGTGATAGAAATCGGGCTCTTTTGCGGAAACCGCTGAGATTATTAGCGACGAGGGCTATTCGTGGATATCGTACGGTGTCATGGACGGCGGCGATTCTACTAGCAGGGAATGGGAATTACAAGCTGAATTTGTTTGTATTGGCAGAAGTTTTCCGCTTCCGGGCAAACATGCGAGCTGACCGTGAGCGTCCAACAACGGAGAAGGTGGAAAGACTTAAAGACACTGCTCAGAGGGCCCTAATTCGACGGTGGAAAGAAGATCTGGCGTTATCTGCCGCTGGTGTGATTACGGTCGAGGCGGTGCTCCCTCATTTTGAGAGCTGGGTTGTAAGGCGGCATGGGGCGTTAACATATCGACTGACGCAGGTACTTACTGGACACGGTTGTTCGATAAGTACCTACATCAGATCGGTAAAGAGGACAGGCCTACTTGCCATCAATGCGACTTCCACATTGATACGGCGCGGCACACAATAACGGAGTGCAGAGCCTGGGAGTCACAGCGTCATGATCTGGTAGCAATGGTTATGGAGGGGATACCTCGTTAACGAGCCTGGTTGCTACCATTCTCAGCGCCAAAAGAGGTTGGTCAGTAGTCACATCCTTCAGCGAGGACGTTATTGCACGAAAGGGGTGAGTGGCAGCCTGAGGCAAGCACTTCCGCTGATTCCCACAGGAGAGCTCAGCCCGGGCGAAAGAGAAGACGCTATGGGCATCTATTTCTTCTGTCTTAAAAGATCTTAATGTTTTACTAAGCGGTGAAATACGCCGCGCGGAGTGACATGGTGAAATGCACCATAGCGATCCCGTGGTGCTCCAAGAGTGGCGTAGCAGGGAAGTTGGTTTTAAGTGGGTCCGATTCGTTTCTTAAGTCTAGGAGTCCCACATACCCGCCTGAGGATATGCCTCTTACGGGATGCGTAAATGCATTTTCCAACAAAATAAAATCTGTACTTTTATCCAAAAGCTCATGGTTTTCGAGACTTCATCATTTTTACTAATATTTTAACGTTTGCTCTGCAAAGTTGAACGTAAAATTTTGTTATATCCATTTTTGGGGCTTTATGAGCTCATAACTTTGTCAGGGATTGGGTTTGATTTTTCTTCTAAGTTTATTTTCTTTTTCTTGGAGCATTTAAATAAATACTTGTTATTAAAAAATATTTTTACCATTAATTTATTTTCAATTTTTTAGTTTTGGTGTAATTTCTGTTTTTCTTTGCAAATACTTTCGTTTGATACTTTGTCACGGTGGCGGGAATAAAAAAAAATTACGTTTATACTCTTATAATATGTACACTAATAAATTACATTAAGTGCTTTATACGTATATATTGACAAGTTCATTTATCGATCAAATTTTTACAAAAATTTGATTTATAAGTTATAGCCCGAAAGGTTCTGGCTTCAGCTTACACTGGATATCACGTAGAAGTAGTGTTCATCAAACTTGACAGAATTACATTGTTTTATCACAGAGATGTCGTACATCGATAGCTATATAATTACATTTTAGATGTCATCTAGGAGTAAAGTGCTCCTTAAGACGATTCAATCGAGACCAAACACGAGGGAATTATGTTGTTTTATCTCTTTAGACTCGGTAAAGTTATACTGTTTTAGTATAGAGATGCTGTAGCCATTGTCATCATCAAAGGATCAGCTCATCGGTACCATAATATTGCGTTATATCCAACATAAGTATATGATGTTTCAGCTCAATCGAATAATGAGAAGTGGGTCTAATTTAGTGTGTAAGACTTGATTACGGACATATAGCTAATACGATAGATGGAACTAAATAAAATCTTGTAATTTGACATGCTGCCTTACAGAACGCCAGCATTCATTTATACATCAGTCAAGGGAACGATTCAATGTACATTTTAAGAACGTGGTCGCAAGACCTAAAAATTTCTATTCTATCAATTGAAATAAAAATTATGCTTATTCTTTACGCACCGATTTTACAAAACAAATATTTAAAAATAGAATTAGTCAAGTTATCGTTAGAACGATGATGATAATGAACCACATTATTCAAATAGTCTCTAAAAACTGGAAAGGTCTATTTTCGTCCTTATTTCGGAACAACACTCTCCACAACGTTCCTTCGGCTTAGCTTGTATTCAAAAGACCTTTGTACAAAAATATTGCGTCGAAATAACTGAATCTTAACATGTGACGTTGCAGCATTAAATCGATGCTTTTGAATAATTTTATGTAATACTAGTAGGTAATATTGCATAAGTTTACGTGGGTAAATCCTGTAGGCGTTTTATTGATTTTATATACATACTATGACGCTCTGTTCCTTTTTTGAATTTTTAAGTATTCCATTGGTCATGAAGGAAATATTGTTTATGGTTACAAGTATTTTGCAATGAATCGATTATATTCTATCATCTAAAATGATAATGTAATCTGTAATTTTATTGTAATTATACGTGGATGATTTAATGTTTGTTTAAAAATGGTAATGTCAAAAACTACTAGCCCGTAAATATTTATAAGTTAGCTCGTGCAAGGCCTTTAACACTTACGTTTTGCTTACGGACTTCCTTAAAGTTGATGTAAGGTATATAAAATTAACTTTAGGCGAGATATATACTTCTAAGTATTGCTCTCAGACTTTTATATAGATTTACAGAAGTTGTTTGTTATTGTTATACGCCTAAAATAATTTACTGTCAGTGAATTATTTTTGACACGAACAGCTTTCGTAAGGTTACTTAGGTAACTATTATCAATGACGGGAGTAAAACTTACAAATGTAATTCCCGCCTGACACCTAAACAAATATACTATATTAACTTTTTTTTTTAATTTACAGCTTACGTAAGAGCGTACCTAGGTTAATGTATCCAAGTTATAGTTATAAGTATTATTTGTAAGTAGCTTATGTAATTAAATAACGGACTTAAAACTTACCTAATGAAGATAATATTAGCTATATATGTACTTACTCCAGCCACAGATTCTGATACGAAGGAAAATCCATTTTTTGAATTATTTAATAAAATGCGATTAAAATTGATACATATATATTTATTAAAGTTTCAGAAAATAATAATCTATTATAGCCAACTTTGGCTTTTGTATAAGCCTTTAATCTGTTTGCGCATAAATCCTATGGATTTACACACTGTTTCCAAAAGAAATTTTGCCACTGCTTGTGTTGTTTAGAGCAGGCCATGTCCTCTAAATCTGATCATAATTTGAAGTCTAAAGGGTCGCGGTCTGGGCTAGATGAGAGCCAGTATTCAGTCCTTATAGATTCCGGAACGTTGGTTTCAAGTCAGGCTTGGGTAGTTTGTGCATTTTGACCAGGTGCAGAGTCCTGCTGGAAGTTCATGGTATAATTTTAAAAAGAGAACTGCTGAGAGGTTTCACAAAATGATCCAAGACTGTGTCTTGATACACTTTGGCTGAAGTTTTTACTGCTATACCCAAAATTTAGTTTTGGGACTCCATGGTAAGACAAGCCTCACCAAACCATCACTGAAGCAGGATGATGACCACGTTGTACCTTTCTGATCACTTGAGCAGCTTCTTTAGAACTGTGAGCATACACTTTATCATTTTGCTAATTGTAGTGTTCTTCAATTGTGAAATTTTGTTCATCGGCTAAGAATATGTTTCTGCGCCTTTCACCTGCGTATCGAAATAGTAAGCATTTTAATCGATAAACTCTTTTTAATTGTAAAAATTGATATGGCCTATGTCCTGTATATCGACGAAAGGCACCAAGCTACAAGTTTTGTTCTATAATACGCGACAGAGTCCTAGCGGAAATCTTGATTTCTCGTGATAAGTTTTTTCCTCTCAAATGGGGTTTCAAGGAATTCTGGCTTTAACAGCATCTGTAGTTCTAGCAGTGTAGGACTTTTTGTAGTTTTGTAGTAGCACAAGGCCACCCCGATCTTTTCTGGTCTTCGACAGAGGAAGTGTTGTTGTATCTTTTACTGGTACCATATATGAACATACGGCTGATATCAAGCTTTTGAAGTGTCTAGAATATGGCCGATGGTTCCATGCCCACTTTATGCAAGGCGATCACTGCAATCCTTTTTTAACACTCCATTCCATAGTGTAATTTGATAATGAAATCAAAATAAGTTCTTTTGATTATATGAGTGTTCCGAATTCAAAATAATTAAAAAGTTGAAAAAAAAAGAAAGATTTTTATGTAACAGTATTTATGGCCGGACTAGTTAATATTTCGTTACGAACGTTCACAGGAACGAATTCAACGTCAATCAATCTGTCAAGTGTCCGAGTATTGAACACAGTTGAAACCACGAGGCATATTTAGTAATTGTATTAGATTAGTAGATTTTTCATGAAGTTACCAGCCTTATATCACTTGTTAAAAAAATAACAAAAAAAAAGTCCCGCTGAGTTTATTTCGTGGTTTCGTCTTGATGGATTCATTTTCTTGATATTCAAAAAGAGAATGTAAATTCCTATTTTAAATTAAAAAAAAAATTAATGGTTTTTTATTTTTATTTTGTTGCTATAAGGCGAGAATTACATTTTTAGCTTTGCTCGCGTAATTTTCATAAAACTAGGTAACGACGACAACCCACATTGAAGTAGCGTGGTGGATTAGGCTCTAAAACCTTCTCCTGAGTGGGAGAGGAGGTCTTTGCCCAGCTGTGGGACATTTACAGGCTGCTACTTTACTTTTGCTTTTTTTTTAAGGAAACGACAACATGACGAAAGATGTGGCCGTCAAAAATAAAGGCACTGAACGTAAATTCTTTCAGGTGTATAGCAATTATAAAAAACTTTTGTAAATCTTTATGAAAGTCTAAGGCAAGATTTACATTTGTAATTTTTGCTCTTGTAACTGATATAAAACAACTCTGTAACCTGCTAACAGTACGTCTTAAGTAGTTACGTAAGCTATGTATATCAAAAATAAGGCACTGACAAAAAAATATCTCAGGTGTAAAGCAATGACAGACAACTTATGTAAATCTTTATAAAAATCTGAGAGCAAAACTTATAAATGAAATTCTCGTCTAAATGCAAATATTATCCAATCAAACACATAAATATGAAATGAGAGCCAAGTTCAATATTATGATAAATGCCTTGGTTGTTGACTTCAACGACAAAAGAAGTGAGATCTAAATGGGTGCCAAGTTCAATTTTCGGACTTGAAATTTATTTATAAGTAACAGTATAACATATCATATCTCCTTATAACATAAGATAATGTATTATAGCCTAAGGTCTGTCTTGGCTAGTTTTCATATATGAATTATAGCCTTCGCAAGTACTAAACGTACAAGTATGTGTAATACACATGGTGCGGCTCGCCAGTTCTGTTTCTTGAACTTAGCTTGAAACGCTACCGCGTGTCTAGATTCATCCTTCATCATCATCATCATTATTACCCATAACATAATTTCGATTTGAAATATCATAAAATAAATTGAAATTTTACAAACAAACTATCCAACAAAAATATTTTAAATCAGAATATATTAAATCAAAATTGACATTTTATTCCGCTTTGCCTTTGCTTTATTATTATGTAGTTTTCGCTTTGACTCGTCGTATGCGGGAATATTAATACGAAGCGTCTTACGCCTTTGCACGCTATTTTTACAATATGACCTTTTCAAGTAATGTTTAGATATTTTTACCTTAGAATATAAAGTTACATTCACAATTTCTTAACGAACCCTTGTTTAATAAAAAAAATTGGAATTTAATATCGTAATTCCTATAAATAGATAATTACATTACGTTGAAGTTCTCGCAGGATAACTGTAGTTAGTTGTATCCAACTATGTTGTACAAAGGTATTTTTAAAAGAGTAACTACTGAGTTTCTCGCCGGCTCTCATCAATAGAGTCCACATTCCGAGTGTAGCTTCACGTGGAACCTGACAAATTTGTAAATTTAATATTCAAAAGAGCTTATAAAACTCTTTTAGAATAAAGTGTATTTTGAGTTTGAGTTTGACAAAAATTATATTTTACAACAGTCGTACAGTTAAAAAATATAATTGTCTACATTTACTTCTTCTTTACCAAAAGGGTTAAAAAGTCAATATGTATTCCTATTTAAAACGAAAATTTTTAATAATTAGGGCTCACTTCCGAGACGTCCTGCACACTGGGCTGGGTATGACGGACGCGTACATGATGGAACGAGTGATGGTCGCGCTGGACCGGGGCACCTCCCCATACGTGACAATGTCGACATTCGCTAAGGCTATGTCTTTGTACCTACGTGGTACTTTGGAAGAACGGATAAATTACGCTTTTACGGTTCGTTAAGTTAAATATTTTTACAGGGCTTAAGATACGAGACTACATGAATACTATGAATTATGAAACAATATTTGATAGTGGTGATGATAAAAAAAATATAATATTCAATTCAATTCTTTGGTTACTGGCAAATAATTAATATTCCAAATATAATAAATATAATAAATATATATATATATATATATATATATATATATATATATATATATATATATATATATATATATATATATATATATATATATATATATATATATATATATATATAATATTCAATTCAATTCTTTGGTTACTGGCAAATAATTAATATTCCAAATATAATAAATATATATATATATATATATATATATATATATATATTATATATAAATTTCTACGACAGTTTATTTTTTGATATTTTTTTTATTTATTATTACATAATTATATTTATTTTTAGTGCTACGATTTACTCGGTGAAGGGCATTTGAGAAGAGAAACAATGTACCAATTGATGAAGAAGAGCTTAGCGAAGGCTTCAAGGGACGACGACGTTGAGGAGGCGGTTAAGGTAACATAGCCTAGGCTATAATCGTCTAGATTATTTTGTCCTATGACAATGATTCTGTCTATATCCTGTGGATGACTAGGCTTAGGGCCTGTTTCACCCGTTGCTGATAAAGTCCTCGATAACATTTAACTGCCGTGTAAATTGCAGCTTTCAGTTTCAAAGCTCTTGAATAAAAATATTAGATGGATAAAGTTGCTGGTAGCTTACTTGAATGTATTTCAAGTGGTTGTTAAGGTTTTATCTATAATTACAAAAAAATGTTGACGATTAAAATTATTACCCGATGACAAGGCAATACAAATAGAGGTGAATAAAAAAATAACAAATCTTATTTCAGTGGCGGGAACGATAATACTTTTAGAACATTTTAACGTTTAAGGATGCAGTTTACGATGATTTCTTTGATTTTTTAGAAAGCGACTGTAATGAATATTATAAACATATTACGCGACCACGTAGGAGCCAAATAATTTGCCGTTGGCAAAATTCCGATTCTGATTGCTTAATAGTGCTGTTCTTACTTTAATAGAAAACGACATAAAAAACTACAAAAGAATAGTAAGTAAAGAATCAAACATAAGCATACACATAAAATTATTAATTTAAAATATCGTGATACATACATTTAAATACATTTTGAACGCTCATAGTAATTATATATGCATCGTATTATTTATTTTTATCAAATAATAAAAATGTACTTGATTATACTAAGCAGTTAACTTATACCTGTTGAAACTAGAAATAATATTTTTTGGGTATTTCAAAATAAAATATAAAATTGCATCATATATCGAAAAAAATAAAATAAAAAAAAAACTTTTGAAAGAATCATTGCCGTTTCGTTTAACTATAAGTGGTGGAAAAAGTATTGCTCTTGATATTTTTTTTTCGTTCCTGCATTCGTTCGATAGCGTTACATTTCAGATAACTATTCGAAACTTTATCAGGAACCGGTTAAATAGGCTTTTATTATTTTCTTATATAGTTGCGATCACTACACATTGAGAAATAAACGTATTTTAAGTGGATTTAAATCGTGTAAATTAAGTATTAGTTTTATTATTCCAAGGTTTCAAACACTTCACAGTGTTCGTGTTTAGGTGTAGACTAAAGACTCATGATTTGCTCTTAAAAATATTGTGTTTAACATTATCAAAAGACAAAATTTTGTAAATGTTATATTAAAAAAAACAAGTTGTGACTAACGCCGTACGCACTGAATAATGTGAACCTTAGTTGAAAACGTAATAAAGCTTAAATTGTCTAGTATAAACAGTCAATAGGACGTTACGTCGAGCAGAAAGGGATGGGGCGCTCCATCCTACTTTTGCAGACTGTTAAGAGATGTCGCTGAACGTCGTTGAATCGCGCTGACGAGATTACCAAACGTTTTGTATATAGCTTTTGGATATCTCTGATGGAATCACCCAATTTCGAGATCCATTTGTTATTTAAATCTTACAATTTTTGAACGCGGGTATAACACCCCGCGTAAAAATTATTTGTAATACTGTATATATTTTCGGTTTTGTAATATTAGTAAGTATATGGTTTATTATGGACTAGCTGCCCCTTGCAGTTTCACTCGCGTTTATGGTTACTGCTTCACTCTTGTGATTCGTAGCGTGATAAAGGCTAAAGCCTTCCTCAGTAACAGGCTAAACTCAAAAATAATTTTTGATATCAGATCAGTAGATTCGTTTATTCAAATAACATACTTCTATTCAATTATTTTGAATTTAAAACTAAACTATGGAACAATTAACTTAATTACAGAAATCGGTCGGTAATCGCTGAAAGTCCAAGACGAATTGAGAACCTTTTGCTTATTTTGAAGTCGGTTACTTAAACCAAGCCCAAAAGTAAACACACATTGACATATTTGATCTCTTTCCTTTCATATTTAGAATTATTAAAATACAACTATTTCATGAAAATACTAAGATATAAGATTATATATTTACTTGTTATTGCCCTGTTTAAGAGATTTCGCGAGATATACCTTGTGTCAATAAATAAAAATGTAAATCAAATAACTTATTGTGATTGATTTTAATTTATACAATTTTCAACCTAAGTAATACATATGTACATTAGGTCTCGCGTCAAGATCTCTAAATCTCATATAAATTGTGTAATGACGTTCTAAGTTGATAGTAAAACCTTTTAAGGAAATGTTTATTTTAGTATTTTTAGCGCGTTTAAATAAAGGCTTGTTTTTAAAACATTTTTTTTTATTTAAATTTTTAGAATTAATTTTAAAAACAATGTTTAAAAATATAATTCTACATATATTCCCTCTGTACTTAACACTTGCTCTTAAAAACCACCGTGTATAACACGATTAACAGACTAGATTTTGTTAATCGTATATTGCGACTATCAAGTTGTGACAAGCGCCATACGTATTAAATAATCTGAACCTTAGTTGGAAAAGTAATAAGGCTTAAATTGTCTCTAGTAAATACAGATAGTAGGATGCTACATCGAGTAAAAGGGATGGGGTGCTCCGTTCCAGCTTTTGCAGACTGTTAAGAGATGTCGCTGAACGTCATTAAATCGCGCTGACGAGATTACCAAACGTTTTGTATATAACTTTTAGCTCTTTCTCAGTCAATCAGTCAGTAACGAAAACTTGGTTCCATATAAATCTCAAAATTTTTTAAAGCGAGTGAAACACCCCGCGTAAAATTTATATGTAATATTGTATATCTATATAGATATACATACATATTTTGAAGAATAAGCACAGGTAATTTTAATGCAACCCGAGAAACGATATGGTAATATTTTACTCGTATAAGATACGAACTGGTAAACAAAAAAGAGTACACATCGGATCAATAGTTTTAGAGATTACCCTCTAAACGCATCACACTCAACTCAAATGGGGGCTTCATTAAGATTTTGTGACCCTGTGTCGGGAGTCCGAAAACATACACAACACTAACACAACTTGTACAAACTTCAAGTCCAGATAAATCTTTAAAAAACCGCAGATTTTCAATAAATTGATTTATAGTTTTAAGTATTGTCCAAACCTTTCGTGTGAATTACCTTAAAATGCCAATTAGAAACCGAGGTAACAGAGTAAGTAACGGGAACGAAAATAAACATCATATTCTATCAACTTTTTATAGCACACTTGGAAAAAATCGAAGAACATGTTAGATCTAACATTAGCACGCTGTACTTCGCTGGATTAAGCATATGGGTTAGAATTACTTAACTTTGTAACGCTTTTCTTCGCCGTATTTGGCGTAGGAGTGAGAATGACTTCACTTTGTCACACTGCCCTTTGTCAAATTGGGCGTAAGAGAGAATTTTTAACCAAATTCAAAAAAGGACGTGTTTCAATGTTCGGCTGTTTATATGTTTTTTATGTTTGTTCACCGATTTCTCCGCCGTTGGTGGTCCGATTTAAATCTTGTTTTGTTGGAAAGGATACTTCTAAATTGGTTCCATTGTCATCAAGTCAAGATCTGATACTGGAATCATGGAGAACTCGAGGGAACTCTTCAAACATTATAGGCACACATTCATAAAAATTTAGTTATTTTTGATAGTAACTCGTGTATTTGCCTACATTTGGTAAATTACTAGTATTTCAGTGTTGCGATTCGATAAATTCAAAATGATTGCAACGCAATTTATGTTGATGGTACAACACCTGGAGAACTCCTCAATAAGCAACACTATTGCCTATTGAGGAGTTCTCCTGGTGTTGTTGATGTTGTTGATGCAGGACTGCCTGCATCGCGATAAGCAATATTATGTAAATGGTAATAACAGTTCAAATTAGACTAATGTAACTTAGGTAATTCATACACTGTCACTTATTACTGTTTTAATTTTCGTAACTTAAAAGTGTTAACTAGAAATTAAAAAAAATAAATCCACTTCGAAAAAGAAACAAGTACACTAAAATACAAAAAATAAATATTTTCTACAAAATTTTAAAGTCGGTGCAACTAAATAAGACTTTGTACTTGGAAAAAAAAAATAACAATAAAAAGGTTTTACTTGGCATCTACTTAAAATGTTTTATCTGGCACCGACTTTAAAATATTATAGAAAATATTTAGTTTATGCTTTTTAATTAACTTGTTTCTTTTAAGAAATCGGTGTGTTTTTTTAAGTTTCTGTGTAACACTATTCTTTCAAATCTTTTGATTTAACCTTCAGGATTTTTTTACTACAGTAACCATTAACTAAGTTTAAATTACGCATCAGTACTGCTGTGCAGAAATTGACATGACTATGCTACAAAATATATGGTATGAACTCGATCATCTAGGCGTCAGTCGTGTTACGAAGATAAACCCATCAATGAAATCACTTCTACACTACTGAGCCGATATAAGTTTGTAAAAATTCTACACTAAAAGGGATGAAAATTTTTGTATGATTACTTGTTACTTATAACACTTATTTACTTTTAATATTATTATTAATTATTATATGATAAAATAATATTATTTATTTAATTCAACCCCCTTAACTCAAAAAGGGGTTAAAAATATTTTTATGTAAAACCTTATTACTTTTTCATGTCTATCTAAAAGTTAGTACAAATACCTATAAATGCCAATATTGAAATATAGAATTTACCTAATATGCATGCAAAAAAAAAATTAAAAAATAATTTTCATAATCAGTTATAATTAAAAGTAAACATTAAGAAAAACATACATTTTATGGTAATTAAAAAGTTTATTTCTAAAAACTGAGGAAGAATCATGATCAATGCCCAGTATTGATTGAATAATACCTTCATATTCATTACACATCCTTACAAGTTCTTGAAAGGCATTGTGCGACCTCATTCGAGGAGTGTGAAATATTTTATGAGAGTTTCTAGGTGTCCTAGATGGAACCTATATCAATATTCTGTCGATTATTTCTGCTTTTTATATTATTGTTGATAATATTGTGTTTTGTTCTAGTAATCTATGTTATATTTTATTAGTACCATGTTGCCTGCCGTGTGACTATATACATAAACTGAATATGTTTCATAAATTTATTTTAGAGATAAGTTCACCTATATATTAGTGGAATCAATGAATATATAGAACAGGCAATCTTCGGAAGTCCTCAAGAACAGCTCCGATTTTGATGTTTTTTTTTTTAAATTGTTTTATATATTATTTAAAATCAGAAACCTCTTAGAGCCGGGACGGAACTATTTATATTGTTTAAACAATATCAACGATATTTATGCACAAAAAAAATTTCTACTATACTATATCCATTAAAAAGTTTTAAATATATTAATGAATGTTATAAAAAAATATCTATAAGTGCGTTCTGTGTAGTAATGAGTTTTTTTTTTTTAATATTTGGATATTTCTCTAATATTGTTTTGGTTGAGTTAATTCGTTGCAAGATATTATTTTTTAGTGGTTTAAAAAAAAACATTTCTTTATCTGGTGCTAAAATCATCAATAAAACTAACACATCAATATCTTTATCTTCAACAACTACTTGAAGAGAGAAACAATCTATAGCAGATTACGCAATTAATCGATCAGCATCACTTTCGGCTTGACTCCATTCAATATTATTTTCGTCTAGTTTTTTGCAGAGAAGATTAATAATCCTATTTTTATATTTGCAGTTATCAAAAAGTTTCTCTCTCGTTATGTTTAAAGGCATGTCTTGTTCAAATAAATAATCAATGAAATTATTGCAGTCGTATCTACGTTTTCTCTCAGACACTTTACTTCCATCATTACTATATCCATCAAATACAACTTTAACATTAGTGCCATAATTGTTACATAAATATCTAATTGTTGACAAATATCTGCATTTTTAGGGTTCCGTACCTTAAAAGGAAAAACGGAACCCTTATAGGATCACTTTGTTGTCCGTCTGTCTGTCTGTCTGTCTGTCTGTCTGTCTGTCTGTCTGTCTGTCTGTCTGTCTGTCTGTCTGTCGGGATGTCAACCCTTTTTTCTCAGAAATGCATAGACGTATCATGTTGAAATTAATATCATATACTCAAGTCTACGATGACATGCGGCCGTGAAAATATTAAAGTTCTAAGTCAACGCAATCAAAAGATAATGGAAATTATGTCGTATATTTTGACCATTTTAGCGTTTTCGCAAGGGAATCAAAACCTATAGGGTACTTCCCATTGACCTAGCACGATGAAATTTGGCAAGAAGTAAGATCTTATGGTACAAATAAAGGAAAAAATCTGAAAACTGTAAATTTTTGTATGTATGTTTGTCTGTTTGTAAGTTTGTCTTTCAACCTTTTTCTCAGAAACGCGTGAAGGTAACAAATTTTTATCAACGTCAAGTACTCAGAGTTGTAATTACTAAGAGCTGTGAAAAAATCAAACTTCTAAGTTAACGCAATCAAAAGATACGGTCATTTATATCACATATTTTAAGTATGATAGCGTTTTTAACGTTTTCGCAAGGGAATCAAAACCTATAGGGTACTTCCCATTGACCAGGCATTATGAAATTTGGCCAGGAGCAAGGTCCTTTAGTATACATAAAGGAAAAAATCCGAAAACTGTAAATTTCTGTTCGTGTGTCTGTCAGTCTGTACGTCTGTCTTTCAACCTTTTTCTCAGGAACGCGTAAATGTATCAAGTTGTAAATTGATCAAGCGGAAAATATATTAATCTTAGAATTAAAATTATATGTACTTGTAACAAATTAACATAGAAGTTGACCATGGTCAAAAAAAATTTTACAAACACTGAGAAGAAATTTGTATCAATACGAAAACATTAAAAAGCAGCAAACCCTTATAAACAACGCAATGCAATCTATATATCGCAGCTAACAAAATGATAGCGCGATGCAGCGTACAGCTAATGCTATCTATTACAACATTATGACATTAACTGTGATATAATTCTGCTCGATTAATAAAATTTTTTATTTTAATTATTATTTAAACGCGCTAAAAATTATAAAATAAACTTTTCATTTAAAAGTTTTATCGTCGATTTATAACGTCATTACGTAATTAACATTCAATATAAGAGCTTCACGCGATTTGATTTAAGTACTCGTATTGACTTAGTACGAAAATTTTAAAATTAAATTCAAACAGATCGAGTTATTTAATTTACTTATTTATCTACACATATAAGTCTTCTGGTTATTAGTAATATAATTAGTTATTTATAAATAAACAATTAGTTTTGTTCGAATTAAGGACTAATTATTTTCGTCTTGGCAACACTAATATATATTTCGATATTTTGATTGATAATGTAAATCTAAATATTTTACGAACGTAGTTCAGGGGTAGTGGAGTGTAGTAGAATATAAATAAAAGTAAAACGAGAATAAAATATACTATAATTATGTTGTTAATGTCAAAGTCAACAAGTTAGTTCATTGAAATTGTCAAGAGATGGCGCTAGGTATATCCTGAATCGCGCTATAACTTTTTTTTTTGAAAGTATAAGGTGTATTAGTACTTAAAATAAAATTTCGTGTTTCCATGAATTGCATCCATGATTGTGTTTTAAATTAAAGTGCTCCTAAGTAGTTTCAAAATAGTTTTTAGGACGTGATCCATATTTACATAATATTTGATTATATTTAAGCGACTTCTAAAAAGGAGTGTTTTCAATTCGACCTTGTATTTAATTTTTTTTTTATATTTGTCGCCGATTACGCCGCCATTTGGGTACCGATTTTCAAATTTTTTTTTTGTTTGAAAAGATATACTTCCAAGGTGGTCCCATTGTCTTCAGGTCAGGATCAGATGATGGGATCCTGGAGAAATTGAGGGAACTCCTCAAATATTATAGGCAAGCGTATACCGATTTAGGTATTTTTGATAGTAACTTATGTTGGAACTGATGATGAAGACCACAAATGGCGTAGATGGGTTAGTCTTATATAGATTTCTATAAGTTTGTACGGAACCCTCGGTGCGCGAGTCCTACTCGCACTTGACCAGTTATTTTTATTTCTTTCCCATTTTAATCTATGAAGTAGTATACCACCATCAATAACAAATAAAAATTTAGTAACATCACTAACATCCGTTTAGCATTGTACAAAGGCATCACATAATATTGATTTGGTCGTTCTCCTCATTTCAGCGTTATTAAACAGTAAAAGAGGATAGGGAGCCAGCTCGTAATCAAAATATTGGCGAAATTCATCATTACTTTTTTTTAAAAAGGATAAACGTTGGTAAATTAAATTTGGATCTATGGCGATTGCAGTATTATTAACTTTGATTTTACTGCTCATGATCAATAAAGATTTAACAGTATCCTTCGTGGTCATTTTCAAAAAATAACTCTAGAGATCCTCGTCCACGCATGTGTGAGCAAAAATAAGTATTTGTAGCGCAGGTAACACATAAATGTTTTTTTTAATATTAAATTTTTGTTAAAAACTTCTTTGTAACAACTATTTGTTACAATAAGATTATTATATGGAAATTTTTTACAAAAAAATAGACTAAACTGATTTTTTAATATAAATATCGTTGATATTGTTTAAGCAATATTAATAGTTCCGTCTCCGCTCTAAGAGATTTCTGATTTTAAATAATATAAAAAAAAAAAAAAAAAAAAAAAACAAAAAAAAATCATCGAAATCGGAGCTGTTCTTGAAGACTTCCGAAGGAAAGGCTTCATTGGCGTCACTATATGTATTTTATACACGCAGACGAAACCGCGAAACCGACTAGTTTATACTAATATTATAAAAAAAAATATATAAATATAAAAAGATACAAATTTTACAAGGATGTTAAGTTCTCCTTTAAGCTGGACATAGGATATGTAAATGGAGCACGATATAAACGTATTCCACGTGAACTAAGTATAGTAATTGGATGCTGATAAGCAATAATGTGTCAACTCACAAAATGTCAAATTCAGAGATATTTATGTATTTTGATACTGCGTCACCTATTTAACATTATTAAAAAAAATCATACCGTATAAACTAAATAAATACGGAAAGAGGTTTCTTAATGTAATGTTTCGAATTTCAAGTGCGTTCCATATTTTGCAATTTATACAATAATCTTAAATATATGAAAAACTTTTTATTAAAAAATACATTAAATATTTCAATCTGCTTTTAATTTATTATACCTTTTGTCAAAATAGAAAAGAGAAGATTATTGACATACATACGTCTTTAAAGAATTTATTAAGAATAGGCTTAACATATTTAGACGCCATTTTCTCAAAATGAAGTCCGTGTGGCTTGACACAGTATTGCTTATCAGCGTCCATATTTGAACGTGAAATATAGTATTAAAAATTTAATGTTCAAAATTAGGGTTAACTCCAGTTGAATGTTAATTGTTTCGTGCTTATCAAAGCTCGCCAACAGGATATCACTTATTGTAAGCTTACGTCATCTGTTGGTCTGTTCTCCTTGTCCTTAATATGAATAGATGTCGTTGTTAGCCTCCTTTTTCAATTATATGGAATTAAGGACTAGTAGGCTTCAGAAATAACTATATGGTTTCATATTTTGACAACAGATGTCGCTTTTACGGTTCTGTATGAATAAATACGGGACGCTGTTACAAGTGCTTCAGACAGAATAGCTTCAGAAAACATTTTACTCAACCTATTATGTGAAAATCATTTTCACTGACTAACGCCATCTGTAAAATTTGAACGAAATTACATAGATTATGACATACCGGTGGCCTACTAAAATATATTTTGGACTGGGTTCGTAAAGAGTCTGTTCTGAATTTCTTCATTACTAGAGTTTTCACAATAGATGGCGGTAGTACACTGAAGTTTTTAAACGATTACTTACCTATTTGAAATAATACAACTTGAGATTTTAGTTCAGTCATTTGGTGTTTAACTGGATTTTTTTAAATTGGTGATCTCATAGATGATTTTCCAAATTTCGACTCTTTTCCTAATATTTGTGACTCGATGATGAAAATTTCTGAAAAGGCTTTTTAATATGTGCTCCTATTAGATAGACCCTACACCGACAGTATACGTCTACAATTCACTTGATAAAGTATTCATTTTATCTGGCTAAATAGACAAAGAATATAATTTTAAAACTTTTACCAACTAAACAGATCTTTATTATTTATTTCACATAGTAAGGTATATAATAAGATTTTCGATTATATTATAAATAAAAAAAATATATTTTCCTCTTAATTTTTATAATCTACTAGCAGTTGCCGGCGGCTACGTCCGCGTATATTTTGGAATTTCAGCTAAATAAATCTACCAGCGAAATTGTGACCTTTCCAGGATTTATTACCCTAAGGAATGTTTGTGCTGAATTTAAGGATAATTGGTCAAAAAAATACATTTTCTCCATACAAACTTTCCTAGCCCCTTGCACCCCAATGTGGAATAATAGTACCCCGTTTTCTATTTTATATTAAATTACTATCACCCAGAAGTATGTGAAGTAAGCTTTAAGTTAATACTATCACGGAATAAGATTTTATTTTAAGATTTTGCATACAAACGTTTTTACCTCTTTCCAGACTCTTAGGGGTGAATAATCGAAAAACCCTTTCTTAGTGGATGTCTACAACCTAAAAGCCACCTACTGCTAAAATTTCAAGTTTGTAGCCCCAGCGGTTTGGGCTCTGCGTTGATGAATCAGTCAGGACAAGTGATTTTATATATATATAAATTACAATATGACCGATAAAATATTTGTAACTTTATAATTCGTCCAAATTTAACAATGATGAATGGGAAGAGGAAGTAAGGATGGTAATTGGGAAGGGAGTTAGACTTCCCGCTCTCTCACTCATCGTAGTAAGGGCAGGCTATATTATCTAATACACGACGACCCTCGACGACAAACCAGCCCGTATGTAAGCGTAATCAGTGGGCTTCAGAAGCGTTCACCTAATTTTATGCATATATTTGAAATATAGAAGTTATATTGATCTCTTTGTATGTTGCAATATCAATGTATCATTAACACTACAAAAAGGCAATTAGTTGGTATAAAAATCATTGTCCCTTAATTTTGTATTCCGCACTGTATCGCCAACCAAGAACAATAGCGTTCCATATCAGTTCTCTGATATAGAACGCTTTTGTACCGAACTGTACATAAATTATTCACTGCTGTTACAACTCATACATGTTTAATTGGGTCTATTTAGTAAATTTGTTGTATATTTGACTCACACTCTGCTTATTTCGGGACGACACGAGTCGTCTATTGTGTATGATGATATGATCTATGTACAAAATAGCTTTGTTAGTATGGTATCCGGCATGGCATGAACATCGTACAATCCTACGTGACCGTAATTGTGACCCAAAATCTACGCCGTCATATCTGTTTTGGTCAGATTTAAATTTTCATCTCAAGTTATTTTTGTGGGTTAAATGGAGGACCTTTTAAATGCTTATTGTTAGTTTTTTATCTCAGCCGTCATTTTTTAACTGATTTTTAAATTTTTTTTTTTTATATATTTTAACAGAAATCGGTTCATTAGTTTGGTGTTTAGATCAAAATAATTGTAAGATGAGAATTACACGTATAATTTTTGCTTTCAGTCTCTTATAAAAAATTGCATAAATAATTTGTCTTTGCTTTAAATGTGAAAAAGTGCCTTTTACCATGCAAAACCATTATTGTGAAATGCAAAGAAAAAATATTTTCCTGTCAATAACTGGGAACGATTTTCATATAAATGAACGTCTTAATTTATTAATTTTTCTTAGAGCTGAAGCTTAATGTAATAATTGCACTGTTAAAATGTTTTTATTAAAACTCAAACATGTAAACTATGTTTTTAAATAACTTGTGTAACTTTTAGTAACGTTGTTAGTTGATTTCGAACTTTTTAGACACATTAATGTTCTGTAAAGTTAGGATCGTAGTCATATCTTTTTTTAGGCGATATTTATTTCTTTCGTTTGTCTCTGAATTTTACTAGCACACCATCTGGCTTCAAATTGTTTAATTTTATTAATCTAGAGGGTTTGGTAGGCAAAAAATCGCTGTTTTTTTAATTAAATATTTAAGATTTATACCGTGTGTACCAAAAATAACTATATTAATGATTTTAATGTAAGATGTAAAAATGAAAGTTGTAAAAAAAAACAAATCTAATATTAAATGATTAATTACAAGATATTAAATTGAATATCTCATATAAACATAAATGTTTGTAGTTTTTTTTCATATCTTATGCACTACCAAATCGTATATCAGATCGCATTAAAACGTTTCAAATTATTATTGTACTTAAAGAAAGGTTGAGGCGTAGTACTATAGGTTTTTAGTAGGTGGCGCGCGTGTCGCATTGGCCAGACGGAAAATTAAGTTGTAAACTGTCATCCGGCATAACAATAACTAAATAAACGCGAGCAAAAGCTTGTTAATATGTACATAAATTCTAGAGGCGTAATAACTTAAAAATGATGGAAGAATAGTCTTAATTTCACGAGGCTGCGGTTACAGGTATCGGTTATAAATAATTTGAAACCGCGTCAACTATTTACAGTGTAGGTATGAGTTATAGTTAGGCGGGCTTTTAGATAGACGAGCGGAGCGGGAATCTAGGTTAATTATCTGGAGTTGAGGCAGATAAATTATTTGAATACTTTCTATATTTGTAACAAAACTTTCAAGTATTCTATTACATTCTATTACAGTACATATACATCATACATATTGAAAACACGTGAGCGATCAGTCGAAGCGGAAGCGATTTGAAGTTGCGCCTACGCTTGTTCGACGGAGCGTTTCGAAGCCTCTTTGTTGAGTTATCTCACTGCGCTTCGCCGCCTATATGAGCCCGCCGCGTTAAATTATAATATTAGATATTTTAATGTCATAATATCATCACTTGAACATTTACATTTTAACCTCCGAAGTCCGTGTGGCTTGACACAGTACCTATTACTTATCAGCGTCCATTTATGGTTAGTACAATAAGTTAATTACGGGTGAGATATCGCTTTTGCAACGCGGTATATTATTCCAATTGATTTTGGATGTTTGTTCTAATACGAAACAAATCCACTTAAAAATGTGTCGCGATGTTATGGTGATAGTTCAACGTAATACGCGTCCTAAGTATTGCTTCTCGCCTGTGATGGTCAAAACACATACACATTACGATATCACGTCGTAGAAATCTACAATTTACCTTAGAAATCACGACGCGACGTCGCATAATCGTATCGTGATATATTGTTTGATTTTGAATAAAAACTCACATCGTCGTAGCACGATGCACGTCGAAGACTTTCTCGACACGACTTGGCCTCGACTGCGTTCGACGTCATAATGTGTTCCGACGTAACGACTCATCGTGATTATATAAATCTTAGCGTGCTGTTATACATACGTCAATAATTATTATATATTTAATTGTTTCCTTTCTCAATAAATTTATTGTGAAATGCAAAAAAATAAGTTTAAGAAATCTACAAAGATTAGCGCGTTCAAATAAACAAACATCTCTGCTGTAGAATTATGTATTACGAATAAAAATACACAGAATTAAAGGAATTTACATAAACAATTGTGGTATACAATATACAGTAGATTAAGTTGATCGCGCCTAAAATATTACAGCATATACAGTATAAAAAAATTACTACGAACTCCAAGAAAGCGGAGGCTTCACAGCAAAGTGGGATAACATTTTTTTGCAAGTGTCTCATGTCTAGCTTGTTTGATCTTGTTAATTATGCAACGGACGAGGGAACAAAAGATCCACTAACATGTTATTTTGCTAAATTGACAAGTGTTACGTTTATACTTTAACGTGTTCATTTTAAGCGAGTTTTTTATTTATACTATAAAAACGTTTTAATTTATTTCGAGCGTATGTAAAAGAGCCCTTTCGTTCTATTAACATATGTACTTCTTGTGGAATTTAGTGAACAAAAGTTTATTTTAGCGAACTGTTTATAGTCATCATATTTAGATAATTGTATTATTGATGTACTTTTAGCAACGGGCTGTAAAGTTTATTTTGTTTAGCAATGGTCTCTTTTACTCAAGGTGAGGGATTAGGCTCTATAGCTTAGTTCATCATGTTGTTGCATTACATTTCTGTAATTTGTAATGTTAATATAGTTTTTACTTTGTTTCTTACCTGTTTGTGTGTCGCGTGTAGGTAGGTGTAAATGTATTTGCAACGATCTTCGTAATCGGCTTACGATCGTAGCGACGTACATTATTGTTTACTATTAGTAATTTAGTTAATAATTGTTGAAAAGACGTAGAGATTTCAGATTAAAGAACTAGAGAGAACGTAGATAGTTATTTTTGAAATATCATGAAATAGGACTATATATTAATACGTGAAGCCAAAACTTTGTACTCCTTTTTACTAAAATTGAGCTGATGGAAGAGTATGAAATCTCGCATACGTATTGTTTCTATAGAGAAGCAGTTATTAGAGATAATATATATATTTTTTAATTATGCATAAAATTACATAAAATCAATAAACAAAAACATGACACACTACCATGTATTTGACACACACAGAGAGAATATATATGAGTAATATTTTGCTTATGTAAGTTTGCCTATAGGTATAGCACGATTACTATAAAAGTAGTCAAAAATTATAATTTTTGGAAATCCTAGGACTTCGGCCGTTTATTAAGACTTTAAAGTGTCAAGATGTTGATAGTTGAAGTTTTTTTTTTCAAATCATGATACACCTTTACAACGCCAAGTCGTAAGAGGTCATGAAATTTTATGGCGAGCATCGTAGAAAATTACGATGCGACGTGACAACGCCACGATGCGATGTCGCATGGAGGTTTTCATTCAGTCCTTAATTGACAAAAATGATTAAGGTACTACATTTCTGCAGCTAATATTTTACTTGACGTTTACTCTCATTTTTGAAATTGAGCATTATTATAAACGCAAGCTTAGAAAAATTCTCCCAAGAAATATCAATAAATAAATAATTGGTCTGAATTGTATCGTTATTGTTATATATGACTTAAATCTTTTTATTATTAAAAATAAAAAAAAGTATATTTCAACGACACTTGGATTAACATTTTTATAGACATACTAGTATACCTCCTTCAGAAACCAGGACTGACAACATAAAAAAAATTAAAGAAAATCTTTTTTCTCGTACCTTTTAAACTGTCTCTCTTAAAATATAAGGATAGTGGTCTCTTAAGAACCTATAACTATAAATTACCAAGTAAGGCAAATAATGCCCTCACTGGCCTATTTCTCACTGTGTATTTTGCCAGAAGGAAATATAGGTAAATCCTTACTAATAGTAGTCGAAGTAACTGTGTCTGCCTGACTGTTTCGTTCTCGCGGTTAAATCGCTGAACCAATCTTAATGAATTTAATTATAAATATAGATCGGAACTTGGAGAAGGCCGAAGGGTACTTTTTGGTGGTCATTTGTGTAATATCATTTCCTACAATGAATTTAAAAAAAAATTCATCGTTCGCATCGCGTCGCGTCGCACCGCATTGCTTTGTGTTAATCAATCAATCAAAAAATACTTTATTTAAGTAGGCTTTTAAAAGCACTTTAGAATCGTCAAAACAAACAAAAAGTACTTAAAATAAGGAAAAGCTACCACCGGTTTGGAATGTACATTCTACCGAGAAGAACCGGCAAGAAACTCGTTAGGTACTCTTTTAAAATTGTGTTATTAAGTATTTACATTTAAAAATTACAAATGTTTATATTAAGCATCCTATATGAAATCCAGCTATACTGAATCGATGCATTATTATCATCTATATAATCTTGTACAGAATAATATGATTTAGCTATGAAAGACTTTTTAATCATTTTAAGATTTTGGATTAGCCTGTCATTGCTTCGCAATCGCGTTCAATTTGAAGACGTCGCCTTACCTTCGTCTTGAACTTAATACTTTGATTCTATACATACTTATACTTAACACAGTCGTTAAGAGATTTTTCGTCGCGTCATTATAATTGTGTATCTTTTTTTACAATTTCGATTCGCAGTTGCCAATTTAGCGCTCATTAGTGAAAACATGTATTTTTCAATTCAATTTGAAATACCTGTAGGGCTTTTGCAAATATAATAAATAATTAATGTTTCACTTTATCGAATATAGAAAGGTATTAAATTACGAAATAATTTGTAATCCAGATTGAATGTCACTACGCAGAATGGCTTCGACTCGTTATCTGCTTTAAAAATATCATCTATTAATTATAAAAAAACATGTTTTAATAACCTACAATAAAACCTTATATGGACGCTGATAAGCAATACTGTATCAAGCCACTCTGACTTCATTTTGAGAAAATGCCGTCTACACATGTCAAATCCATTCTTAATGAATTTGTTTGAAGACGTATGTATATATACTCATCTTTTCTTTTACATTTTGATAAAAGATATAATGAATTAAAAGTAGATTGATAACTGAATGTGTTATTTAAAATAAGTTTTTCTGATATTAGAGATTGTTATATGAATTGAAAAATATGGAACGCACTTGAAATTCAAAACATAAAATGAAAAAACTTTCTTCCGTACTTATTTAGTTTAGATGACTTAATTTTTTTTGAATAATGGTGAATGGGGGATGCAGTATCAAAATACATTAATATCTCCAAATTCGATTTTTTGTGGGTTGACATATTATCGCTTATTCATATGTAATAGTATTTCCATAAACCTTTCGTTCTTTGCTATGCTCAATAGAGATATGCGTAAACTTATATGCATTTGCATATCCGATATTTTGTGTTTTAGCAAGAACATAACAGTCACCATTAAGCCGTAAGAGATCGTTTTAACGAGCTCCAACACGATGTGCTGTAAATTTATGAGGAGTTGTATAACCTATTGATTCCAGATGGTGCATTCGGTCAAGGTTACGTGACTATGTATATTTAGTTTTATTGAAGTCACATTATAGTAATTTTTTTATATTCGATAATTATATCGATCAGCTCTTTTCCACAACCATTTAAAAGCTAGATTTTTAGGGATTACAGCTAAGAACCATCCCGATTGTATCAGCTTTAAAAAAAAGTAGCATCAAAATCAGTCCATTTGTTAGGATAGATTCCCTACACAAGTCAAACGTATAACTCCTCTTTTTTGGTCGGGGGTTAAAGACCTCTTAAAGTCTTAATGCCTCGCGTGTATGCTCGTCGCAGTATATATAAGTTTGTCAAACATTATACGCGTATTCAACGCGTAGTTAATAATGCTCCTTAAATCGACGCTGATAACCAATACTATGTCAAGCTACACGAACTTCATTTTGAGAAAATGGCGTTTAAACATGTCGCAGCTATTCTTAATAAATTTGTTTTAAGTGGTGTATATCTATCTTTTCTTTTCTATTTTGATAAAAAGTATAACGAATTAAAAGCATATTACTATATTATTTTTTTTTTCAAATATATCAGATTCTAGCATATTGTAAAATATAACTTTTTCCCGTACTTATTTAGTTAACGAGTAGATGACTTGATTTTTTTTGGATACGTGACTCATTATCAGAATACATCAATTGGCTATATTGATGTATTCTGATAATGAGAGAATTATATGAGATTTTTAAGGTTTGACACATTATTGCTTATCAGCACCCATATGTCGTGCTTACGTTATTTTCCCTGCTGCCAATTCATTTTCCTCTAATGTGTTTTGAAAGATCGAACGAACAAATATGTCGCCATACATTTACGATGCATAAACGTAATTTATTCAAACATTTAACGAGTCAGTGACCCGTATATGGATTATGCAAGTCTCAACGAATTCTAGTCGAACATGTTCATTCTGGGAAGTTAAACCCTTATTATCATATATTCTTAAACATTTATTATTTATTTAGCGCACAAATGTGATTAATGCACAAGTATACAAGTAATAGATTGAAAAATTAAAAACCAGACTGCGTAACGAGACCATTTGCAGTCAGCGGTATTGTATTACTATTAGTTCTGTCTTAAAGCCTTTAAGTGAGAAACGTTATTAACGTTGAATCGTTATACGGTAATTCTGATTGACAAAACGATGAGAAACCTAGTAATTATTTTTAAATATCTATTCAACGATACCCCACTCGACATTGTTCGTCGACTTTCATTTAATTATTTCTCACATTATGGTGTCAAAATCAGACATTTTGACTTTTTAAATTTTAATGCTATATGACACTCGAGTCATTATGACAAATTAAACGACGTGCATTTATCAAAATCGGCACACACGTTTGCTCTATAGTACCACAAAGATACAAACCTACACACATACATAATATATAGACTGATAAACACATTTGTTCATAGATACCATGCAAAGGCGATTTTATTTTTAATATCAAACTCTTAGGTACAAACCATAACCTTATGATTTAAAGAATGGATTTATAAGACTGCGAAAACAGTTATTGATTAAATTAACATAAAAATTCAATAAAAACTATATCCTAAGAGTCCGAAAGATTTATGTATGAAATATATTTATTTAAAATATATTTCATTATCATATCATTATAACATTATCGTAATTTCGATAGGTAATGAATATTTCCAATTAATTAATTATATTGCTGTTTACATATTTTTATTTAACAATAACGCGCAATTAAATATAATTTCATTAGTGAATGTTTGTATCACATTTTCGTACTTTAAAAAGTGTTTATATATTTTAAAAGTATATGTACGTATATAAATAAATGACACTTGCCAGATATTATCGGATGATTCATTTTATAAAATAGTAAAAAAATATATCTTTAAAAGAATTTCAATATATGGTTACGGAATGATTTATGGCTGTTTTACTATAAGCTTCCATTTAGTTTCACCCGTCTAGCTGTCTATATGTGTTTTAGATAATTTGGCATTGGGACGCGCCTTTTTAGGGTTCCGTAGTTTTATTATAAAAAGGGGCAAACGAGCAAATAGTACCACCTGATGTTAAATGGTTACTATCGTCCATGGGCATGTGCAACACCTGGGGCGTTGCGGGTGCGTTACCGGCCTTTGACGGAAAGGCGTCTATACACTCGACGCTTGAAAACCCCCAAATTATAGCGCTCTGGGAAAACCTCAGGAGGTAGATCATTCCACGTCGCATCGTGCAGGCTGCACGTACGCGGGAAAAAGGATCGTGTAGCCCGCACATTGGATTACCTATTAGTGACCTATTAGTGTGCATATTATTGTTTTCTTATTCTGTGCGTTCGTAACGATGTAAAATTATCTTGAATGTGTGTGCAGTCATGTCAATTTATTAACTACTTGAAGGTTATGTTCGTAGAATTGTGTACGTTTCGCGTCCAATAGCTCAATGGTCTAAGATATCTATATAATTTACAGATTTATGTAAGTTGACATAAAGTGTGATAAATAACATAACCCCAACGAGTTTGGCCTTCATTAATTCGTTTTGAACACCACTTTTTTCTTAGACGATATTTATTGCCTTATGACGAAACCGGCACCTGCTGACCAAAAGCTTGTAAATAAAATTAATTCTTATTTATCATAACATTAAACTTTAAATATTTAAATATCTGGTTAATTTAGACAAAGCAGTGGGGGCAATCTTTTAGCATCGTCCCAGCGAAAAAATGCTTTTTTTTATAGATTAGATACTTAATCCATTACACTGCTTCAAGGCGCGTTGGCAGAAGGCGAACTAATGACTTCATATAAACTATTTATAAAATACTTACCTTATAATAAACAATATTTAAATGTATTTTTCTTAAGCCGTTAATATTTTATTAAAATACTATAAATATTGTTAGTAGATTAGGTGTCCAGAAGCTTTGACAGACTACATCGTTCTTTTTTTTATATCTTGGCACATAAAGTATACCTTGGGCGTGTCGTTTGTCTATTTATTTGAAAGTATCTTTATTATTTTGTAATTATACGAATATATACAGGGAATTCAAATTTTGGATGTAGGACTGCTGTAATGTCCAGTACATTTCATTAACAACTACATTTAGTTAGCGCGCCTTTTTTGCATTCAACCGTTAAAAAAAAATTGATTGTGTTTTTTTTTTTCGAATAATTTATTCGATATCTCTAGCGACGTTTTTTTTTTTAGAATTTGTTGACAATAACCTTAAACTTTACGTACACTAAGTAAAAGTTTGAGCTCTGCGTGAACTTTCGCTGCAAACTTTGCAGTTTCTTTGCTTTATGTTACAATTCTCTACTAATTTCTTACATAACTGTCTACTTACTTTGGAGTTTCTTTATCATAATAAGATAGACTCGTATATTATATGTTTATAATTTAATTTTTCAAGGAAAAACAAAAATTTTCATTGCTTTCGTATTAGGCGAGGATTACACTTGTAAGTTATGCTTTACACTTATAGACTTATATAAAGATAAACATAAGTTGTTTGTTATTAATTTTCACCTAAAAGTTTTACTGTCAGTGCCTTATTTTTCATACCCAGCTTTCGTAACTACTTACGACGTATCTGCTACATCGAAGATAAACAACATCATTTAACTTATGATACGATATTTAATAGATTTGGATATAAAATAAATAAAATGCTATTTTAAAAATGGTGTCACTACAGTCTATTGAACCTCAGCAAAAATTAATTATTGCTGACTAACGTGAGATACGCAGTTGTTTCTAAGTACTTGTATTTTTAATATTTAATTTCTTTACAGGAGCTAGTCGATATTATGCTTAAACGGATGGACGTCGACTTGGACGGTGTTATCAATTTTCAAGACTTCCACACGTCGGTTGTAAAGACTCCATCGTTGCTGGAGAGTTTGGGTTACTGTTTACCAGAAAGACCAGCGGTCTACTCATTTCTAACGACGTGGTGCCCATCGTGGGGCAAAATGTAGAACGTACCTATTTAGCCTGAAATATATTATTATATCAACAATAACGTTATAAAAATATTTACTATAATATGAGTTAGTATGTATGTAAACTAATAGCAATAAATAAGACTCATAGACACAGAGATTTGTCTAAGTATAGAATATAAAAAATTGACTATACTGTAGAAAAAGTAAAAAGTTAAGAAATCGCTAAGACTTAAAAAACAAACCGAATTCAAAAGCATAATACGCAATTTCGTGTGCTTGCATGATATTCTTCTTACCTGTTATTTTTATTTAAACTATAAGTAGGTTCTTTAAAATAAATAAAATTTAAAATCGGTTAAGAAACGACACATTTCCGAAATAAAAAGATATTAAAAATTATATCCTACGAATAGTGAACTATCTGTTTTGAAGTCGGTTGAAGTCTATCTATCTATCTTTATTATGCAAGCCTAGGATTAGAAATACTGGTAACGTGAAGTGATATGATAATATATTTCAGGTTTTAACATCATACAAATTGATTTTTTTTATATAAAATGTTTGAATAAACTAATTTTTTTAACGTTGTTTTAACTATATGACGGCTAAATTATATTGAATCGTTTAAGTTGTGTGTAATTATAATTTGTAAATGTGATATTAATATATTTGGTATGCGTATCATTTTGGTTGAAATTTGATAGCTTAATTGGGAATTATTATATTATTTTATTGTGTGAACAGTAGTAATTCAATATTGTAATTGGTTTGTATTGTGGTATTAAATCACACGCGTTTTTATGTCTACGTTGTTTTATTTCAATTTTTGATTTTAAGTTTTATTTTATATGGCTTCCAGATTGGAGTTACTGAAACTCAATAAGTTCTTAAAATAATATTGAAATAATTATTCCTTATTCCGTTAATTATTGTGTTATTGTTAAACCTAGCCCTTATTGTTGCATTTTAAGGGTAAGTTTTAAAGAATTTACGCCGCTAGTAATTGTCTATAATTAGTTATATAAATCCAGTTCTTATTTTATTGTTTTGAAAACATGAGTTCTCAATGGTTGTTGTCGTTCTGTAAAGAAGTTTGTCATGGTGTTCGTAAGCCTATAAGAGCGTACAGCAGCTGTATAAGAGGACGTGTATAAGAGAAGAATTTTTATGTTATAAATACTGTTCAGTAGTCATTTAAGCTGTTAGTAGGACGCTCTTTAAGTTTTGAAGAGGATAAGAAGTATGCGTTTTGTTAATCTTTGCTACCTTCGAACTCCGTCATTTGTTAACTGATTTTGGATTTTGCGCCCGAGTATATTTTACTGAATTATTACTGATGTAGTGTAACCTTAACTCAATGTAATATATGCAGTTACTGCGTGGCAGTTTACTTTATTTTCTACCCTCATAGCTAAGGAGCCCAGCAGTAAGATGTTAGCAGTGTGTTATAACTTGTTTTCCATCACTTTTAAATATATGGAGGCTGATAAGCAATAATGTGTCAAGCCACACGGACTTTATTTTGAGAAAATGGCGCCTAGATGTGTCAAAACTATTCTTAATAAATTTGAAGGAGTATATCTTTTCTTTTCTAATTTGATAAAAGTTATAAATTAAAAGCAGATTAGTACAATATTTTTATTTTATCTAATAATAAGTTTTCAAATATATGAGAATATTGCAAAATATAAATTGCACTTAAAATTCGAAAAGTTAAGATGAATTGTTTTTTTAAATAATATTAAATACATAATGCATTATCAGAGTACATCAATATCTCCGAATTTGACTTATTTGGATTGTCACATTATTGCTAATCACCGTCCATCGTGTGATACGAGCAAACAAAACAAAGTAATCTTCGAAAAATAAGCTCTAATTTAGAAGTGTCGATCATTAAGTGAAATGCAATTAGAATTTATTATAGGAGTACGTTAGGTAATGAAAAAGCAATCAAAGTGCCAGTAATAGCGCAAGCGTTAATCCAATGATTGGCTTAGTAATTGATGGATAACTGGTGATAACAACGCTAAGTGATTTCTTCAATAGCTGGTCTGAATTAGATTTGTGATTTTCCATATGAAACACAGTAAGATTTTAAGATTTCTAAAAACAATAAGTTTTGAAAATTGTATTTTTGTAATCATAAAAACGTGGAAATCGATGATGTTGATAGACTCGCGTCTGCGTAATATTTCAAAACACCTTTACAACTATTTCAAAGCAGATTATGAATGTCAATTGGCGTGAGAAATTTAAAGACAGTTTTGACAATGTCAACGAAATGTTAAAAAGGTTTTATATTATTCTTAATAAAATAATCAGTGAACATGTACCAAAAACGAAAAAGACACGTAAATCACATCCTGTTTGGCTTTCTCAAAATCTTATCCGTATTAATAAAAGGAAATACAAATGTCATATCAGAATCAAGAAATTTGATAATCCCTTAGATAAACTTAAATTTCAGTACTTGAGAAAAGATTGTGATAAATTTATTAATAAATAAATAAATAAATGCATCACACTCAACGATTCAATTAATAAATGTTATAATGATTATATTTCATTCATAGAAAATGCAATCTCGAAAAACCCAAAATACTTTTGGACTCACATAAAAAATTGCGTAAAAGGAGTAATTCATACCCTTCTACTATGATTTTGGGCAACCAAAAAGCGAACAATAAGCGCGATATATTAGAATTATTCGCAATTTATTTTTCATCGGTATATGAACGTTATGACAGTTGTCCAAGTTATTGTCCACCTGATCCAAATTCTTATGTTGGGAACTTTTTCTCACACAAGGTGATATATAAAAAAAATTAAAGAGACTTGACACCTCTAAAAGTGCTGGTCTCGACAATATTCATCCCTTTTTCATTTCTAACTGTGCGGGCATATATATGGCTAAATGGAAAGAAGCAAGGATAATTCCGGTGCTTAAGAGTGATAATCCGAACTTAGTAGAAAATTATCGTCCAATTTCGATATTATCATCTATGTCAAAGGTTTTTGAGATAATTGTTCACCAACATTTGTTCGAGCAAGATAAATCCAATATAGGTATTAATATACTTATGGTATATGGCATGGTTTTATGGCGGGAAGATCAACAAACACAAACCTCATTACCTACATCACTGAGTTAATAAAAGGTATTGATGACGGTGAACAAATAGATGCAATTTATACTGACTTCTCAAAGGCCTTTGACAAGGTTAACCACTCGATTTTAATTCAACAATTAATGTCATTTGGTGTATCCGAAGGTTTGTTACACTGGTGTGAATCCTATCTACGATTGAGACAATCCACTGTAGTTATTAATGGTGAACAATCTAGTCCGTTTATTGCGCGTTCTGGAGTTCCGCAAGGTTCTATTCTTGGCCCAATATTTTTTAATATTTTTATAAATAGCGTGTTGTCCATTTTCAAATATTCTAAAGATTTTATGTATGTGGATGGCCTAAAATTGTTACGTAAAGTAAAAACAAATACCGATGTATTGTATCTTCAAACAGACCTTGATCAGCTATGTATCAGTCAGTATGATCAGTGATTGGTGTAATGCTCATAAAATGTGCTGAATGTGAAAAAATGCCATTATATTCATTTCACTCGTAAAAAGATTAATATAGATAGTGTATACAAAATGTTTGATGTATCCATCACCAAAGTTGATTTCGTCCGTGACTTGGGTATCTTATTAGATTCAAATTTACAATGTAGAGCTCCTTTGAACACATTATTAAATCTGGTTTACGATCTTTAGATTTCGTGCTAAGGAATTTAATAAACTGCCAACAGTTTTAACACTTTTTAATTTTTTCGTTAGAAGCAAATTGAAAAATTGTTCTGTTATTTGGGCACCTCATTACAATGTACACATTGAAAGAGTTAAACAAATACAAAAAAAAAAATTGATAAAATTTATGACGTATCGCTTTACGATTCTAAAGTCATACTCTGGTTATCACAAACAGTTAAAATATATTATACTATTTGCACTGTAGCATGGTGCGGGTGACAGTTTCAGTAACGTTTCGTTTCACTTTTGAAAGTTGCCGCGATTTACAAATTGTGACTTATTATTTCAGCTGTACCACATTCGTAATATATTAAATCATTAATTACTGAAAGCAATTGATGTAGTTTAAATTAAACCTAACCAGAATTTTCTAGTATAAAAATATAATCTAATGGAAAGAGAAATTAAGCAAAGTGTTATGCGTATGCGTATTTAGTGATGGGATGTACTGCTACAATGGATAGTCGATGTTTCTGTTTATAATAAAAAAACATACATATATTGGCTGTAGTTCAATTATTATTGTAAAAAGTCTATAATTATATTAATGACCAACATAATATATATAAAAAATGATTTTATTCGTCTAAACTCATATCAGAACCAGGAACATCTGAATTGTCATTAAATTCATCATCTGTATCTGTGACAGATATTATTAAGGATGAGTCCATTATATGGTCAATATGGATGTCACGATCCCAATCAGACATAATGTCCCTTTTAATTTTATTCACAACCTTCGACCAGTCTTCAGGTTGAACTTTGTTGATTTCTTCTTGTAATTATACCACGAGTATCGTTAGTGATAAAAATGAATTGCATAACGTCACATCACTAGTCATATGGTACTGACAGATATCAACGTCATATAGGCAAATGTCACCCGCACCATGCTACAGCGCAAATAGTATAATTGCTGTTTCTGCACTCGCGAAGTGAAGTTTTAGATATGTCATTTTTATATAAGGTACTTTTATAAAGCGTGTTCTAAAAACTGTGTCCTCCCTTAAAGGCATGTGTGCATATAAGTAATATAATATAATATAATAATAATCTTTATTTCGTTTCTTAATGAGCTAGTTACAAGCGGTTTTGAGATCTCCTAGTAAGTATCAAAATACCTGTGTCAGTAGAAGCTTATTATTAATAAATCAGCCAAGTGCGTGTCAGGCCACGCGCAGTGTAGGGTTCCGTAGTTGTCAGAATTGTCAAGATCGGTCAAGCAATCTTCGAGTACCTATTTTCGTAAAAAAGTTTACGACGAACTGGGAATTTCCTTTTTTAAGTCAGTTTATACAATATACGTACTTACAATTTTAAACCTTTTATTATTATAAAATTATTTTTAATTTCTCTTTATATTTCGAGACTGAAATATTTTTAATGTAAAATGAATGTTTGAATGTGAATTATACTAACGATTTTGAACTTTATATGTTCGTCGATAATTTATTATTCTAACACTTGTAAAATATACTTAGCGTCGATAATTTTCCTTCCTTATTAGCGCCTATGAAATCTATGGAGATTTGGTTGAAAACTTCATAAACGCGATTCAGAATCACTCGCGACATGTTTTATTGAGACATTGTTTTATACCTTATTTTATATTTTATTTTAATTTAAACTTATTAAATATTTATTTGTTTATTCATTTAAATTCATATGTTAATTTAAAATTATTAATATTTACATAATGTGATGCTTTAAAAAGTGAAATATTTATTTTTACTTAGATCATCTATAACTCGATAACCATAAGAACCCACATAGCCGTGATAATTTTCCTTTTAAATTCATTATATGTACCACTATCGTGAATTTTTTCATATTTTTAGAGGCAGCAGTTTAGTGGGTAGAGGGGGGGGGGGGACACTTGACTCTAAGAAAAATTGTCACTTCAAAGCTTAATATTTCGGAAACAGTTCGTCGTTCGGAAAAATGGTTTTCCCACACCTATAACATTTTTAAAAGAACTATCTAACGATACCCCACAACATGGGATAAATGAGAAAAAAAAAAATTGGTCTCTCTTAACACATAGGGAAGAAACCCTGAAAAAAAAAAAATATTTTTAAGATTTTATTGTACGACTTTCTCGGCGTAATTCATATGTATACTCATACCGAATTACAGCTTTCTGGAATTAAGGGTTTCGGAGCAAAGCCGCGGACAGACAGACAGACAGACGGACATGGCGAAACTATAAGGGTTCCGTTTTTTACCACGGAACCCTAAAAATAGTATAACTTAAAAAATATCAAACAAAGGTCAGTTACAGTGCATAGGCTAAATAAGTTTTAAATCGATATTATTTGAAAAAACGTTTCAAACATCTGACCCATAAATAACCAGCTTACCTTAACCCTTTAAATACCGACCTAAAATTTACTTTAAACACTACTTTAAAAAAATCTGCTAAAAAGTGTTCCCGAATAATATGATACATACTATTTACTTTTATTTGTTTTTATGTTTTATTCTTGTTATTCCTCAATACTATGATGCATATTGTTTTAGAACATTTTTATTTTTTAAATTGTAAATAACTTAAGGATATTCTTTTAAATGGTTGTAATATGAGTAATTTCAGTAATAGTTAATAAAATTCAATATGCTATGTTAGTTTTATTTATTTACTTAGTTTATTATTTGCTTAGTTTTGTCATATTAAATATTACCTATAAATTTTTATATGCAAAAAAGTATAGCGTTATTAAACGGTTAAGGCGCCGTATAGTCGCGCCGGCGCACGCGCGGCCATTCATCGCAGGCGCCGGGGCGCTGGCGTGGCGCGACGCGTCTTTTGTTAGTTTTTCGAATAGAGATTTGCAAGTTTAAAAATTAGGTATATCGATAAATATTCTACCGATATTTTCAATATTGCTACAAATAGTTATGCTTTTCACATTAAAATAATTTCATTTAAAATAACTTTTATTAATAATAAATATTATTAATCAATATTATAATTTGGAACTTCTTCAGGTAAATTAACTATGTTGTATTATTAGGATAAATCGTTAATCTACTTCTGTTAAAAATGGTGTTTTACAATCAAAAATAATATTAATGTTTGATATATCAAAATAAGTATCGAAATAATATGAATATTAAATATTTATTTATTGTTATGATTAATTAAATATCGATAATTCATTTATCGATATTTTTTATTCAAGCCTATGCCGCCCTTTTAATAAAAAAAAAAATTATTAGTTAATTCCTCGTGAAAATTTCTTCCGAGTAAATTACTTTTTGGTTACGGTTTTATAAAATTGTGTTGTTTTATAAAATGTACTCCAACCAGGAATATTTCAATATGTTAATGTGTTTAGGGAAATGTGATTGTCATTATGCGGAATCGCGTAGACTTTATGACGAACTGTTTGCTTCTCCAAGAAACATACCATTACCGTCACTTAAGGCATTTCAGCGTCTTCATATACGCATGTACAATTTCGGAAATGTCGATGGCCGTGAACAACAACGTGCTAATGCGGGAAGGCCGAGGGTTAATAATGACGATCTAGCGGAACACATATTAGATGTTTTTCGACAGGACTCTACGGAAAGCACGCGCTCGGTGGGACATCAACTCGGTGTCAACCATACGCGTGTATGGAAAGTTTTAAAGGAAAATGGCCAGCAGCCGTACCATTATCGTCGAGTACAGTTATTAATTCCTACCGACTTCGAGTCTAGAATGGCATTCTGCAGAAGGATTTTAAACGAAAACGATGAAGACAGTGAATTCTCGAGCCGTATACTTTTTAGTGACGAGTGTACTTTTGCTAGAACAGGCGTATTTAACACGCACAACGAATATGTATGGTCAGTCACCAACCCACATGTTACTAAACCTAGCCATTACCAACATCGATGGAAAATTAATGTTTAGGCCGGTATTATTGGTGACAAAATAATTGGCCCTCTTTTTTTACCCCAGTCTATGAGTGGTGACAGTTATCTTTCCTTCCTGCGAGAACAACTAAGCCAGGAGCTTGATAATTTAAACTTAGATCTTTAACGCCGTATGTGGTTTCAACATGATGGTGCGCCACCACACTTTTCCCGCGCCGTGAGAAACTATTTGAATACGGAATTCGGTGAACGTTGGATTGGTCGCAGTGGACCAATTAATTGGCCTGCGCGGTCACCGGGCCTAATGCCATTGGATTTTTTTTTATGGGGTACTATAAAGCAGTCCGTATTCAAAAAGAAGTGCGATACTGAGGCTGAAATGCGTTCACGAATCATCACAGCTTTCGAAGAAATAAAATCAAATACATCTGTCTTACAAAATGTACGTGCTAACTTTATTTCCCGATGCCGTAAATGCATAGAAGTACAAGGCGGGCATATTGAGCAACACATTCATGGCCGTCAAGTAGATGTTATCATTAACTAAGTATTATTATTTTCAATTGATTTGTAACATAGTGATACGTATCGATATTTGAAAAAAAGCGGTATCAGTGAATCGTTAAAGTGATTAAACAATCAAAATAATGTGAATGTACGTTCGAGTTCGTCACTAGTAGCACAGCAGGTGTGATGGCGCCATGGAGTCTCATCGTGTTATACCAGTGCGTACAAACATTTTGTTACTCTACATATAATAATCATTTAATATTTAATTTTATTATTTTGATTGAAGAGTTTGTAAATGTAAGTTGTTTGATTGTGTTACATTTTCGATACTGATAACGCAGTTAAGGGGGTTGACACAATTTTTCATACACACTGTATAATAAAATTGACTGTTCTCCTCTACTTTCTTTAATAAACTTTAACATACCTACTAGGTTACCTAGAAAACAAATTCTTCTCTTCTACATTTCTAAGCATAATCTTGGGAAAAATGCATCATTTAATAGATTGGCTAGGACTTATCACGACCGGTCATCTAGGATAAATTATTAAGACATCTAGCATGATAGCCATTTTAGTTTTAATTTTAAAATAAATAAATATCTGAAAGGTAATTAATTATGTTCAATGTATATTTTTTATGTATTTCTCAATAACTATCGTCGTTTTTTAGGGTTCCGTACCTTAAAAAGAAAAACGGAACCCTTATAGGATCAGTTTGTTGTCCGTCTCTCTGTCTGTCTGTCTGTCTGTCTGTCGGGCAGTCAACCCTTTTTTTTCAGAAATGCATGGACGTATCATGTTGAAATTAATATCATATACTCAAGTCTACGATGACATGCGGCCGTGAAAAAATTAAAGTTCTAAGTCAACGCAATCAAAAGATAATGGAAAATATGTCGTATATTTTGACCATTTTAGCGTTTTCGCAAGGGAATCAAAACCTATAGGGTACTTCCCATTGACCTAGGACGATGAAATTTGGCAAGAAGTAAGATTTTATGGTACAAATAAAGGAAAAAATCTGAAAACTGTAATTTTTTGTATGTATGTTTGTCTGTTTGTAAGTTTGTCTTTCAACCTTTTTCTCAGAAACGCGTGAAGGTAACAAATTTTTATCAACGTCAAGTACTCAGAGTTGTAATTACTAAGAGCTGTGAAAAAATCAAACTTCTAAGTTAAAGCAATCAAAAGATACGGTCATTTATATGACATATTTTAAGTATTTTAGTATTTTTAACGTTTTCGCAAGGGAATCAAAACCTATAGGGTACTTCCCATTGACCAAGCATTATGAAATTTGGCCAGGAGCAAGGTCCTTTAGTATACATAAAGGAAAAAATCCGAAAACTGTAAATTTCTGTTCGTGTGTCTGTCAGTCTGTACGTCTGTCTTTCAACCTTTTTCTCAGGAACGCGTAAATGTATCAAGTTGTAAATTGATCAAGCGGAAAATATATTAATCTTAGAATTAAAATTATATGTACTTGTAACAAATTAACATAGAAGTTGACCATGGTCAAAAAAACAATTTTACAAACACTGAGAAGAAATTTGTATCAATACGAAAACATTAAAAGAGCAGCAAACCTTTATAAACAACGCAATGCAATCTATATATCGCAGCTAACAAAATGATGACGCGATGTAGCGTATAGCTAATGCCATCGATTACAACATTATGACATTAACTGTGATATAATTCTGCTCAATTAATAAAATTTTAATTATTATTTAAACGCGCTAAAAATAATAAAATAAACTTTTCATTTAAAAGTTTTATCGTCGATTTATAACGTCATTACGTTATTAACATTCAATATAAGAGCTTCACGCGATTTGATTTAAGTACTCGTATTGACTTAGTACGAAAATTTTAAAATTAAATTCAAACAGATCAAGTTATTTAAGTTACTTCTCTATCTACACATGTAAGTCTTCTAGTTATTCGTAATATAATTAGTTATTTTTAAATAAACAATTAGTTTTGTTCGAATTAAGAACTACTTGTTGTCGTCTTGGCAACACTAATATATATTTTGATATTTTGATTGATAATGTAAATCTAAATATTTTACGAACGTAGTTCAGGGGTAGTGGAGTGTAGTAGAATATAAATAAAAGTAAAACGAGAATAAAATATAATATAATTATGTTGTTAATGTCAAAGTCAACAAGTTAGTTCATTGAAATTGTCAAGAGATGGCGCTGGGTGTATCCTGAATCGCGCTATAACTTTGCTTTTTTAAAGGATAAGGTGTATTAGTACTTAAAATAAAATGTTGTGTTTCCATGGATTGCATCCATGATTGTGTTTTAAATTAAAGTGCTCCTAAGTAGTTTCAAAATAGTTTTTGGGACGTGATACATATTTACATAATATTTGATTATATTTAAGCGACTTCTAAAAAAGGAGTGTTTTCAATTCGACCTTGTATTTAATTTTTTTTTATGTTTGTTCGCTGATTACGCCGCCGTTTGTGTACCGATTTTCAAATTTTTTTTTGTTTGAAAAGGTATACTTCCAAGGTGGTCCCATTGTCTTCAGGTCAGGATCAGATGATGGGATCCTGGAGAAATTTAGGGAACTCCTCAAATATTATAGGCAAGCCTATACCGATTTAGGTATTTTTGATAGTAACTTATGTTGGAACTGATGATGAAGACGACAAATGACGTAGATGGGTTAGCCTTAAATAGATTTCTATGAGTTTGTACGGAATCCTCGGTGCGCGAGTCCTACTCGAACTTGACCAGTTATTTTTACTTTGTTATATCAACACTAACTAATTTTTAATTTCCTTTCTCTAATATGTTTTTAGGAATTCCTATATGTATTATTAACTATCAGAAATTATTTATATTATGAAATTTAAAACTTCTTCATCAAATCAAATCAAATAAATCGAGTGCGCTAACGTGTAATGGCGGCTATTTTTTTTTTAATTAGCAGACAAAAGATGTAGGTAGGCACGACAAATTACAATTAGTTATTAATTGTCTTTAAAATTCACTTTGTTTGTACTAAAATTTTTGTAGTTATGTGTAATTGTTAAGTTTTGCAAATCTAACTAAATTTAAAATTTCGCGAGTATATTTCTTTCTCTGTGGCTACAACTATGTAATTTAACACAATAAAAATTTAATATTAGTGTTGAAGATGAGCACATTCGCTATGCATAAACTATTATCTAACTTTGCCACACTTCATACGTAGTATTGTATACTTTGGTCCGTATACTCGTAAGTAAAACGAATAACTTTAGAAGGCTGGTTGTAAAAATCTACAAATGTATAACACTCATTAAAACCAAACAAATGATCCCAAGCAGAACTGAGTTATTAGTAATCGCTTATGACATCCTTTGACTATGTTTCGACTGCATTATCAGACTCAATTGAAAGGCTTAATCTTGTATTATCACGAGAATTTATTCACATTTTGTGACTATTTTTTTTTTAATCGATTTAATAGAAGTAGTTTAAAAACTTACGCAAGGCTTAATACAAATATACAGTGTCGAGTTAATTGGGTTGGTTGTTGGTTGACAAAGGTCTGACTTAAGTAACGCAATTTAAGTCAGCCCTTTGTAAATTTTCCTTTTGTGCAATAAAGTGTAATAAAAAAACCGGTCGGTACGAGTCTCGAGAACTCGCGCACCGAGGGTTTCTTCCAAGTTGTAGGAATACAAACAAAACTTTTTTAAAAAGGGAAACCTACCTGAAAGGTCAAATACGTAATTTCTTTTTCTCGATTGATATCCTTATTTACATTTATTTTTAATTTAAACTAAACGCCTGAACCGATATTGATGAAGTTTTATTAGACCAATGAGAGAGTTAATCTAAACAAAATAAAAAAGGAAACAAAAAGCCGTTTTCGTGTAATTGTTGAAAGTCCTATGAGAATTGAGAACCTCCTCCTGTTTTGGTAGTCAGTTAATTGGACCAAGCCAATTTATGATCAGAAATTACAAGTCCTTATAGCCACGTAAGCGCGTATTTACATATTTTATCTCTTTATTTTCGTATTCTTATTTTTTTAATTAACTTTTTTTCGAAAACCATAACATTAATTATTTATTGTAATTAACCTGATTTCTCATTGCCAAATTAATTGTTATTAGTACCTAAAATTTTTGGAAACAGTTTTAGTTTTATGTTTTAAATTAAAAAATTATAGTGCTCCTGTTAATGTCATCATGTCAATATTGTATATTATTGTACAAAATTTAGTTTGTCGTTTCGTCAAGAGATGGCGCTGGCTGTACTTGAAATCGCGCTATAATTTGGTCCGATGGAACCAATTAATATTACATTGCCTTATTTTTCTAAGGTTAGCACTCATGTTTTCGTTTTATTATAAAGTTCTCCTCAGTGGTTATAAAGTCGATTTTTGAGACGTGATCAATATCTATGTTAATTTATTATTAAGTACCCAAAATTTTTAATACAAAGATAAAATTATTTGCCGCTTGATGCACTCTAAAATTGTTATTTAAATATACTGCGTTTTTTATTTTACTCGACTGCTTTTTAACTTGAAAGTTTCCGCAGATCCAAGTGAACGTACTCAGAATATTTGATATAATTGACAACTTGATACATTTACACGTTCCTGAGAAAAAGGTTGAAAGTCAGACGCACAGACAGCCAGACAGACGGGGAAAAGTTAAGAGTTTTCGGATTTATTCTTATAGTACTATAAGATCTCGCTCCTTGTCAAGTTTAATGACGCTAGGACAATGGAAAGTACCCTATAGTTTTTTATTCCCTTGTAAAAACGCTGAAAAGTTTAAAATATGCGACATAAATGCTTTAAATACATGTCATAAATCTTTTCATTGCGTCCACTTAAATTTTAATTATTTCACAGCTGCAAGTCATTGTAGAATTTAGTATATGATATTAATTTCCACGTGATATCTCCACGTATTCCTGACAAAAAGGTCTTGACAGATAGACAGATAGAGGGACAATAACGTGTTAAATTAAATAAAACCATTTAAAACGATTTCAACTGGAAGAAGATTGCGCATTTTGATAACGATATAATTAGTCATACAAATACAATAATATACAATAATATTCGCTCCAACGTTTTAATTTAGCTAAATCTTTTATCATTTATCTGCATTACAGTGGCGATATCAGGATTAGTCTTAACGTCCATAATACGATTAACGTTTACCCAGAAACATGAACGTAAAATAATTACAATTTCAGGGACAACAGTTTGTTTACTATAATACGATCTGTGTTTGTTTTCTTTTACTTATATAAATATAATGTACTTATATAATATCATTTATATTAACACATTTAATTTCTTTTCGTTAGGGCCAAAAGAAAACCACGTGCCGCCGTCGCCTCGTGTTTTATTCCGATGCCGCGTCATAAAAATTTGATTTTAAATTAAAAATCATGTCATTCTGCCACCCAAGGATTTTTTACGATGCACTACGCAGATTTTTACGTCGCGACGTCCTAACTTTTCACGGTGTGAGTATGAACCACGGCGCGGTGTCGCGGATCGTAATTGATTAATTTAGCCCTTAGTTATTTTTTTTATAATTAGCTTTTTAACATCTTAAGTAAAATAAAATACCATCAAATACATAATTTGTAATTAAGAAATAAATCTCGCAACTCAGTTCTTTTACTATGAAAATTTGTGAGATACATGTAGTACCAAGTCGGTTAATTTATTCAGTCCCTACTTAAGAGATCTTCAAGACCTTGTCTTAAGTATTTACATAATTAGCTAACGTAATATGTGTATAACTTATAGAGATCATATGAATATTTGATTTATATCGTTGTCTTAGATTTTCGCGATTATTATTCATTGAAATAAAACTATTTTAAACGGATTTAAATCGCGTATATTATTATTTACAACTACCGCCAATGCCAATATTTTCTAAAACCTCAAATAGACAAATGTCACCTTAGTCTACACGTGGCCACGAACGCTGCAAAGTGCTCGAAACGTTGGGAAGATAAAAATAATTAATATACGCGATTAAAATCCGTTGAAAATAGTTTTATTTCAATATTTGTTTTATTTTTTATTTTTTAAATAAATAGATTGACTTGGTAATGCTACTAAATATGATATTTCAAAACGTATTATCTGTGATATGTATTTTGTTTTCATGCGATGATGTACGCCACTTGCTGTCGCACTCAAAGTTTTTTTAATTAATAAATTACTTAACCCATTAATTTTCTATACAATTAGATTTGTATAAATATTATATAAATGTTTAAACCCATTCTAAGTAATACAATTTGCGTAAGTTAAAAGCAACGTGGTTCGTGTGTATACCTGTGATATTGCAATAAGATCCAAGGCTGCCTGGAAGAAAGTGGTCGCATTTCTGTAGCGGACGGGAGACTTTTCCTTGGTTAATAAACACTAATTGTATTCTAAATTCTAGATTCTATCTCTGCTAGAAGTGCTTTAGAGTTTTGCAGATGGGTGTGTCAATCGATAAGGGAGTGACCCAATGAAGAAACTGACTGTATAACGTTTATCCCTACATTGCCTGCTTGATTATCAAAAATTTAATATGTACAATGCCTGCTTGACTATCGAAAATTTAAATTCAAAGTCGAAAATGGCCTGATGTGTTTTAAGAAAGGTACGACCGTGCCGCTTTTTTGCTCGACTTGGTGGGGGCACTGCCGTGCCCCCAGATAATATTTATATGATTCAATAAAAACTGTAACTGGCATCACGATTATGTCGTGGTTATTATTGATTGTCTAAATAATATAACGAATAAAAGGATAAAATTATCACCAATGACTTATTTTTTTCATATTTTAAAAGTATTACCCATACCAAAGTAGGGTTTTTATTATTTTGATTTAATAGAGAAGTTTAAATAATACATACAAATTATAATACCTTGTGAGATTATGGATTTCAAGAGAAATATATAATTGTTAGTTTGACCTTGCAGCCTCCAACCATTTCCAGTAATTTTACTGTGCACATGCATATTGGCCTTTGAATGGTTTCGGAGAACCGATGGATTACAAAATGTCATACTACAGCTTCAGTTTCCTAGAATGTAGGATTATCACAAAACAAAAAGTATTTGATTTAAAAACAAACGTTTTATTTTTTTTAATAGCAATATCATTCGACGGTATCTATCGGCTGGTAATTGACGGTCACGTAATTCTTGGAAACCAAAAGCGACTTAATTAAAATATGCTTAGTGTCTATACGACAAAAGAATTAGACATTAAAATCATATTCAACACGTGTTTAGTTAAACAGCATTTAAAAATTAAACATTGCTAAAAATATTGTCTAAATTGATTAACAGCGAATAAACTCACAAAAAAAAACTTTTTAAAAAAATGTCATACGTTACATTTGACAGCTAAAATAGGTTTTAGACATCTATTAAACTCACTTAAACGTATATTAATTTATATTTAAAGCATATTTAACTCATAACTGTCCTTAGATGCGATTTTAGTACGGATTTTTAGTCTGTTTAAATCTATTATAGTAAGGCAGTAAATGTTTTAAGTGCCGTGGCAGTTATTATCGTTACGAACTTAAATACTGAGTATACTCAAACTAATTGTGGATAGTCTTTCTAAATGTGGATTGTCGATTACAAGGTGTGCTCGAACTAGTAATTAATAACAAGCAATAATAAACGCATCACACTTAATGGCCCCCATTAGGATATAGTGATGCCGTGAGTTCGAAAACACACACAACACACATACAAACACCCAGACTACGACATACGTATGGTCAAAACAGATATTTTGCCGCGAGCGGTGAGCTTACTATCGAACATCGAACATCACAGGATTATCCCCTTAGCTAATCTAAGGATTGCCTAAAAAATTCACTAATGTAGCTCCAATCGTTTTGAAGTTAATAAGAAACACATAATCGTACAAGCATTTTAATACTACTGCCATTTTAAAGTCATGAATGTTCAGTTTCTTGAAAACGTTAATATAAGTTGACGGATGCGCGTTGTCTGTATGAAATATTTGTTTTTCGCTTCAAGGTCGTGAGAAATCCTGACACATGTGAATAGTAGTGGATTACCGTGGTGGTAAAACTAAATATTTTTTTAAGCAAAGAAAGCCGTTCATTATAAAATCCCATTTCGATTAACATTAGAGTAATAATTTTTTAACTAGAATAAATTTTTCATCTAACATCAATTGTACTACATTATATTTTACGTATAAACTAACAATAAAACAGACAGGGATTTTTTTTTGTTTGATGAACATTAACAGACAGGCAAGCAGAAAGGTCAGTTGTTAAGTGATCACCACCGACCATGGACATTGGATTGCAGCACGTTGTCAATTTAAAAAGGCCTAACGGAATTAGGAAAAGGAAGTCTGGGAAAGAATGGAGGAGGGGATTAGGCTTCCTGCTCTCTCACTCATCGTCCGTATTGCGTAAAATAAATTAACAGCCTGTTAATATCCCATAGCTGGGCAAAAGCCTCCACTCCTATTAAGTAGAAGGTTTAGAGCTTAATCCACCACGCTGCTCGACTGCGGGTTGGCGGATATACATGTGCCGGAATTTCTCCCGGCACATCCAGGTTTCCTCACGAGGTTTTTCTACACCAACGAGCCCAAGATGGATTTAAACACTAATTTAGTACTTGAAAAATCAGTTGTGCTAGCCGGGGTTTGAAGCCGCGATCATCGGTTGACATCGAAGTGTTCTAATCACTAGGCCATCTCGGCACTCTTTTGCATAAAAAACGTAATTCTATTAGCTACTTAACGTTGATTTTCTGTAAAAGTGTGGTACAGCTTCATTCAATTCAGCCCCTTTGTATAACTTTCATTCATGAAAAACTATTAAGAATAACACCAGCTCATATAAATGTTAACATTGGATTTAAAACGAATTGGATTTCGAATATTTCAGGCAGCGATAGCTTCGAAATGATCGTAAATCACTCACGCGTCCTCCGCGGAGCATTTGTACATATTTCACCTACATGTTTAATATTACCATACGAATACTGTCGAATTATTGTAATAAATTTGACTATAAAAATTTGATTGGTATTATTTTTAAACGATTGCCGTAGCGGGATAAATAAACTCGAATAACATTTATAAAAAAATAACCTATTCCTTTAGTTTACTTACTAAAAGTCGATTCTTATGTGACATGCCGTCATCGTAAAACAAGTCCACAATGGAAATAATAAAATATTAAAATATAATATTATTTAAGTTATATTAACCTTTGAGTAAGATTTTTGTTTGTTTTTTATTTTAATTAAGAATATTATTAATATTTTGTAAAAAATGGGTGCGTCTCGACGTTAAGCGTAAGATCTTGGAGAGAAAAAGATATTTGCTAATACTGAAATGTTTATATATTAATAAATAAAAATTTCATCATTTGCAACCCTAAGGAACCGCAATGGGATATCACCTAAAAAAAGTAGTAAGGGGTAAAAGGAAAGAAAATAGAAAGTAGGGAATTGAATATGAGGGAGTGTTTTTTTTATTTTCACAAAAGAGCCCATATTACCGAATCAAAGGCATCTTTATTTAGTTATTATCTAAAGTATAACTCTCTTTAAGATATTCATTTGCTTTTGGAACACATGTATATGTATATGTACGTATGTAGATATGTTTCAATCTTTAGTCACGCTTTACAGTCTAAACCGCTTGACGGGTTTCAACACAATATGAGGTCTCATTCAAACGTTTCACTTGTGGAAATGAAATAGGGTATAATTATTCGGGGATATTATATTACTTAAGATTCTTAGGGTTCTGTATCGGAAGCATGCCTACGGAATATGACTAAGTTGAGATAGTTATGTAGAGTATTACTAAGTCTACGCTGTTCGCCTGTCCTTCTATCTTTCCTTCATTCAATCAGCGTCTGTTGTATGAACCGTGATTTTCATATAAGTTGTATTCCGCGTCTCCTTTTTTTATAAAATAATTTATACTCAATGACTTTCTGACACGTACATATATACATACACACGTACTATACTATATACGTGGTAGGTAATATTATACATAGAGCGTTAAAAAACGAAACTATTTTTTTCGCACGTTTCAAATGTTTTTTATGAAGCTTATATTTAGTACGGGAGCTAAAATGCTGCCAATGAATGTAGAAGTGTGTGATGAGAAATACATTACAACATTTTTAGGCAATCATCTATATGATGCAGCATTTTTCAGATTATACTAGGTTCTGCCTTCTATTCCAGTCCCAATATTGATGAGTTATTGATTTTTATACAGAGCGTTTTCCTTCTGTCCTCCCATGCGACCCATGAGGGCATGTTATTTAAACTAGAATAATTTCCTTACTAAGAGTAACGATCATTATCTGGTGATTATGAAACAACCGGGACCGACAGCTTTACGTGCTCTCCGAGGCATGTTGGGGAGACCCACAAGAACAAACACTCAGACCGGAACAAATATTTATACAAATACAAAAATTTACTTTGAGCGGGGACTGAACTCGCAACCGTCGACGTTAATTTCGATATAAAATGATAACAGGTTAATACTATCACATCGAATTAAAAAAAAATTCAACTGAAGTTTTCTTTTTACGGATTGAATTTTAAACGAATTCAGTTTTAGAACTCGATTTAAGTTTATATATCTGGTCGGTGATGTAAGTTATTAAACTTGCTGACATAATATATAGCGGTCATTTCCTTTGACGGTACATTATACTCCCATTGTATGTAGGTCGCAGAGTTCAAAGAGTATAGAAAACTACGTAAGATGGGGTGGGGCTTCCATAGATAAAAATCTACGTATAGACAATGCGCTAAGCTTCTTTACCAATATTAAATGTTCACAGATTAAATCAAGTTACGTAGCGTTGGCCGCAGATATTAAAATATAAATTAAATTTGTAAAATTATAACATTAATACATCTAAATATATATAACTTAAATGTGACTGACTGATTGACTCACATATTGATCTATCAACTCACAGCCCAAACCACTGGACGGATCGGGGTGAAATTGGGCATGCAGGTTGATGTTATGACGTGGGCAACCGCTAGAAACGATTTTGATTATTTCTACCCACAAGGGGATAAAATAAGGGATGAAAATTTGTATGGAACTTTGTCAATTTTAAAGCAATCGGACTGACACTTTGCATAAAGCTACTATGACGTAGGCATCACTGTCTGTGATGCCTATGGTCCCGGCTGTTGGTGTTGGTGGTGGTTTGGGCTGTAGATAGTCCAGAATACCATATATATATATATATATATATATATATATATATATATATATATATATATATATATATATGGTACGATAAATTCGTGTTAATATCAAAGTCATCCCATAAACATTTTAAAACCTAAGAAATTGTTTAACATAAATTTATTATAGTTTATAAGCTAAATATCTTGTTAGAGTGCTCCCTAAATTTCCATTTATGAATAATAAAAATCTTGTACGAAACGGTTATGAAGTCAGCTTATATCATTGAATATTCCAGTCAATCCAACGATAGGAGCCGCTTAAACGAACGATCGATAGAGAAACTGCAAACAGCTCTGCTTGTAGCGTATACCGCTTTATTCTTATACAACAAATGATCCATTGGAAATTCATCGTCTGACTTCTATTGAATACCGTCAAGTCCGCTAGTATTCTTAATAAATGATAATCAAATACTTCAGAATGGTTACGCATTTTTTATTCTTTTTGTTATGTTTATAATTGTCGGGACAACGTTTTTTTTTCCAAGAAAACCTTAAGAAAATGTGAAATACTTAGTGAGGCGAACAGTTAGTTTACATTAAATCAAGTTAAATATTTCATAACCAGACAAAAAAATTACTTCATTCGACAAGTTTTTAACACTGATATACCTGAAAGTGTGAAGGTGAAATGGAAATGTACAAAAACAAATAATTTATTTACAAAGAAAATTAACGCTTTCTTAAATTTAATTAACGCTCGTTCGCTGTCAACGCTTAAATTCGTTTATAATGTCAAATTGCCAACATGAACTTGAATATTTTCAGTTTTAAACAGAAGCTCAAGGTCGGTCGTCCACTAGGCATATTGTCGAGTATCAGCGATTGGTAAATTATTTATTTTTATTAATAACTAGTTATTTTTCGCAGCGTCACTCGCGTGTATGGTTGTATCGCTTGTATGAGTCGTAGCATAATGTAATATGGTCTTTATACCTTACCCTTCTTCAACAAAAGGGTTATTAGACGCAAGAAGAATTTTTCAAATCGAAACAGTACTTTCAGAGATTACCCATTTCATACAAATTTGCAAACCAATTTTACCTCTTTATAATATTTTGGCCCATAGATTTATTTTATAACGGCCGCATTTAATTAATTAAGCCACTCATTTTATTGTTAAGTATGTTTAATTTAGCGTACCATATAATTATTTGAATATTGGATCGGGTTGAATGATATGATGAGCAAGATTTTTTTCTATGTTTACATATTATTGGCTAAAAAATTCTTGAGTTTGTATTGGTAACTTACTGACTTATAATCTATAATATACTTTGTTTGTCTGTTAAAATGCAGTTTCATAGTACATTAGTAGAGAGAATTATCAAGCTAGAGCCATTTGTTCGACTAACTGTATCGAAACTGTACAGAAAAACTCAGCTCGGGAATCAATCGGGGTAATGTTAATAAATATCTTTTTTCATTTTGTTATATAATACTAATAGATTTTAATATACCTAGATTTTTAAATAAAATTATGAAATGTCTGGTCATATTTGCGATAATATAAGTGTGTCATTTCGTATGAAACGAAAAATTTTCCTGAACGAAGTCACGGCTACTGAGGATTTTTCATCAAATCAAATCAATCAAAATTTGAGAATAAAAATTCAGACCTAAATAAATAAAAATCAATCGAAGAATGTATGTTAGCGCATCGCTTCTGAACGGCTGCGTCATGATCGGCTGTTTTTGTTTCTTTTGTAATTGTCGGGACAGTATGAAAGAAAATGATTGAAAAATGGTGCGAAATGGAGAAAAATTTGGATTCAAGTATCTAATATATATATCAAATGTTTGCATGGTTGTAATGTTTGGAAAGCATTTATTGCTGTCTAATGAAATTTTGGTAGCGTGTTCTGAAGATAGGCCAATATATGTACGGACTTTAAATGATACTTTAAATAAATAATTTGTAAAATTATATATTATATATATATATATATATATATATATATATATATATATATATATATATATATATATATATATTATTTTATTGTATTCCATATCAACTTCACAAAAGAATAGCCTCGGATCGCTCCCAACATCGACCAGAGAGACGGAATATTTTTCACCTGAAGAATCGGTATTGTATTTCAACGGGAAAATGCTGTTATCATTCCAACCATTTCAAGCGAACTGTTACGGGATGTGGATTTGAGTCCTTTTTAAAAAAGAATTTAAAATAAAAACGCAAAATTATGACTCTAGGATGGATGATAGAATAACTGCTCAAATACTAAATAAAACTGATTAGTAAGGTGATGATACAGCATTACGGGTTGCTATACCCAACCGTAACAGATATATATAATGTAATAAATTCCACTATTTAATAGTAAAAGTAATTAATTATGTTTACGTATTTTGTAATAAAATGAGGATTTCATTTAATTTCGTTCTACCCGTCTGTTATTCGTCACTCAAATATTTTATCATTAATATTAAATAATATATTTTGAAAATAAAATATTACAGTACATCTTCATCCCACGCCATCAATACTAATATAATTAACTAGCTGCCTCTCGCGGTTTCACTCGCCTTTATAGTTACTGTTTTGTCCTGTGAGTCATAGTGTAATGTAATATAGCCTTTCTCAATAAATAAACTATCTAACACAAAAATAATTATTCAATTCGAACCAGTAGTTCCTGAGATTAGCGCGTCCAAACAAGCAAACAAACAAACTCTTCAGCTTTCTAATATTAGTGTAGATGTGTAGGTTTTGTTTGTTTGTTATACAGCTTCAACCACTGGACCAATTTTGATAAATTTTAACATAGATATAGATTAGATCTTACAGAAGAAAGCTACTAATTAGAACCATAATAGGCATCATAACGGATGATTCGAGACATGAAGTAAACTAAAAAGAATAAAATAAATATTTTCTACAAAATTTTGTTACTTCTACAAATACTAGCCTTGACTTAAAATGTTGTACAAAATATTTATATTATACTTTTTAGTGAAACAAAAGAGAAATATATAACAGAATAAAACAAATATTATAAAATAACTGGTCAAGTGCGAGTAGGACTCGCGCTCCGAGGGTTTCGTACAGAGGGTTCTTATTTAGACCCAAAGTGTATTTGCGATAAAAATTAGTCATCAAAGGGTCCACTAACGGATGCGACGTCTCAGCCCTCCATAAACTCAAATCATTTGTAGCCGCTTTAGCCGTATTGGCTAGAAATAATAGGTATATAAAAAAATAGTTAGTCAATTACGAAAATTAAATCTCAAAGATTTTTCCGCTTTTTAATTACGTTGTGTACTTTATTATTTTCGCAGGAGAAATCTTCGAAAGATACCCGATTCCGTAAAGAATACCAAATGTATTATTTCTTGTTTTGTTGAGGAAAGCTGTATGCTATTTAATTTTTTTAAACAATGCATCGCATCATCAGCTCCTCTTCACAGTATACATTGTGCCGAGAATAAATTGCTTAGCAATCATATTGAAGCAATCGAATCGCAACACGTAACTTACTCGTTATTAAGTGGTTCCGGTACCCACCTGTGATCTTCATCATCAGCTCCACCTCATCAAATGCAGCTTTTCGTGAGCAAATGCATAAGTTACTATCAAAAATACCTAAATCGGTATAGGTGTGCCTATAATATTTTAAGATTACTCTCAATTTCTCCAGGATTCCATCATCAGATCCTGACTTCATGACAGCGGTACCAAATTGGAAGTATATCCTATCACACAAAAAAAAAATTAAAATCGGTCCACAAACGACGGAAAAATCGGTGTACAAACATAAAAAAAGACATACAGCCGAACATAGAACCTCCTCCTTTTTCGAAGTCGGTTAAAAATAATCAATTATTATATACATAATTACATTTTATTTTATTCTTGTTTTATTTTTATTTATATTCTACTACACTTCACTTCCACTACACTACATTCGTAAAATATTTAGATTTACATTATTAATGAAAATATATATTAGTGTTGCCAAGACGAAAATAAGTAGTAATTCGAATAAAAGTAATTGTTTGCTTATAAATAACTAATTATATTACTAACAACTAGAAGACTCACATGTGTAGATAAAGAAGTAATTTAATTAACTCGATCTGATTGACTTTAATTTTAAAATTTTCGAACCAAGTTAATACGCGTACTTAAATCAAATCGCGTGAAGCGTTTATATTTAATGTTAATTATGTAATGACGGTAAAATTAACGATAATTGATGATAAAATTTTAAAGGAAAAGTTTATTTTGTTATTTTTAGCGCGTTTAGATAATATTTTTAATTTATTATTTCTTTATTTTCTTTAAATAACTTTTTCACGGAAAAAATAAGATTAAATATTTTCTTGTTAAAAGGCTGTTTGCTTTTTGCCAAATTAATTGGATGCTGATATTTATATTATTTATATTATTGCTTATAATGTGTCAACCCACAAAGAGTCAAATTCGGAGATATTGATGTATTTTGATACTGCGTCACCTATTTAACATTATCAAAAAAAATTCAAGTAATCTAAACTAAATAAGTATGAAAACGAAATCCAACATTTTCTCAAAACGAAATCCGTGTGGCTTAACACAGTATTGCTTATCAGCGTCCAATTGTTATTTGTACTTAAAATATTTGGACAGTTTTAACTAAAATTTTAAATTTTAAAATGATGTTACCTCTGGTAATTCGAGCAGAATTTTATCTAGGTAATGTCATAATATTGTCCAGAGATGGCGCTGGCTGTACGTGAATCGCGCTATCATTTTGTTAGCTGCGACATATAGATTGCATTGCGTTGTTTGTACAGGTTTACTGCCACAATGTTTTCGTTTTAATACAAAGTTCGCCTCATTGATTTTAAAATTGTTTTTATGACTGTGGTCAACTTCTATGTTAATTTATTTTAAGTAAATAAAATTGTAATTCTAAGATTAAATTATTTTCCGATTGATACGCTCTATTACTGTAAGATCTCACACACAAGCTTGGTTTTTTTCCAAAAATAATACGTTTTTTATTAATTAGATACGTATTGATTTATAATTTAGGTTTCGTTAACAGCTTCAAGTGAATGCAGCTCTGAATATTTGATATAATTTACAACTTGATACATTTACGCGTTCTTAAGAAAAGGTTGAAAGACAGGTGTAAAGACTGACAGACACACGAACAGAAATTTACAGTTTTCGGATTATTTCCATTATTTATACTATAAGGAGCCGAGATGGCCTAGTGGTTAGAACACGTCGATCTTAACCGATGATCACGGGTTCAAACCCCGGCTGGCACCACTGATTTTTCAAGTACTAAATTAGTATTTAAATCTCGAGCTCGGCGGTGAAGGAAAACATCGTGAGGAAACCTGCATGTACTGGAAGTAATTCTGACACATGTATATCCGCCAACCCGCAGTGGAGCAACGTGGTGGGTTAAGCTCTAAAACCCTTCTCCTTAATAGGAGTGGAGGCCTTTGCCCAGCAGTGGGATATTAACAGGGTGTTACTTTACTTTTACTTTTATACTATAAGACCTTGCTCCTGGCCAAATTTCATGAGCTAGGTCAATGGGAAGTACCCTGTAGATTTTGATTCCCTTGTGAAAACGTTAAAAACGATAAAATACTTAAAATATTCGACATAAATAACCGTATCTTTTGGTAGTGTTAACTTAGAAGTTTGATTTTTTCTCAGCTCTTAGTAATTAAAGCTCTGAAAACTAGACATTGATAAAAAATTGTTACCTTTACGCGTTCCTGAGAAAAAGGTTAAAAGACAAACTTACAAACAGACAAACGTACATACAGAAATTTACAGTTTTCAGATTTTTTTAATTTGTGCCATAAGATCTTCCTTCTTGCCAAAACTCATCTTGCGAGGTCAATGGGAAGTACCCTATAGGTTTTGATTCCCTTGCGAAAACGAAAAAATGGTCAAAATATTCGACAATATTGCCAATATCTTTTTATTGCGTTGACTTAGGACTTTAATTTTTTTACAGCCGCATGTCATCATAGACTTGAGTGTATAATTTTAATTTCAACATGATACGTCCATGCATTTCTGAGAAAAAAGGGTTGACTGCCCGACAGACAGACAGACAGACAAACAGACAGACGGACAACAAAGTGATCCTATAAGGGTTCCGTTTTTCCTTTTAAGGTACGGAACCCTAAAAAACATACAGCCCAACATAAAACCTCCTTTACGAAGTCAGTTAACAAAGAAAACTCCACAATACAACAAAATAGTGTGAATTTCATTATTAGTCCTTAACCTAGAACAACACAAAAATAGATATAAGTATTATACACACTAGTATAAAAATACAGGTAATTTTAATGGGACAATCACATGTTTTATTTACAGTTTAATTTTATTATATTTAATATATTTACACAGAAACGGACACAGTGGACTAAACACAAACATCAATAAACAGTCAACATTTATAGGGCGGGGGACTTTAGGAGGGAGGACGTCATAGAGGGGATGAAGAAGTCTGGGGCAATTAAACAGGATATGGGATGGGGAACCCTCGTCTAAGCCGCATTCGCACAGTGAGTGGTCACGAACTCTAATTTTGGCCAGGTGCCTGGGAGTACATGCATGGCCAAGACGCAAACGACAAATAGTTAAAATGACCCAGCGGTCAGCACGTCTGAAAAGGGAAAACCAAGGACGTCTAGGAATATCAGGTTGTAAGCTGGCATAGTATTTACCCTTGACCGATTTTGATGAATTCCAAAAGGATGTCCAAGAATTGGACATTCGAGTATTCGCGACGGCACAGAGATCTTGGGAGGAATTTTCAAAGTGTTCTAAAGAACCAAGATGTATGGCTGATTTGGCACACGAATCAGCAGTTTCGTTGCCAGGGATTCCGGAATGGCTGGGAATCCAAACTAGCGAAACTTGCAGTCCCTTTTGATGACATAAGAACAAGGCCTCTCTGATCTTTAAAATAACGAAAAACCTCTTTCTACTACGAAATGGGTTTTCCTTGATGGCTAAGAGGCAGCTTAAGGAGTCAGTCAAGATAACAGTCTGTCTTAAGTCATGGGAGTGGGCATATAAAATTGCTTCTAATAGGGCGATCGCCTCACCAGTGAATACTGATGATTCAGGTGGGCATTTAAATTGTAAAATAATTTTGAATTTAGGAATCCAGCAGGCTGCACCAACACAACCTTCTGGAGATAGTTTAGACGCATCTGTATAGATGAGAAGATGGTCTGACCAATTTTCATGAAATATATTATTGAAACGAGACACAGTATCAGGTGAGCCTTTGACGAATCCAAGGTTCGTTACAATAGGAGGTTGATGGACAAGAGCCTTATAGTGGATGGAAAAAAGAGGGTTCAAAGGGAGTTGAATAATAGGATTCGGAAGATTAGTGAAATAAAGGAAGCTATTTAAAAGACAGGATACAGGTTTGTTAGGATTATAAATTTGGGACCATTTATTTAATTGATTCCAAAGAGGATGGGATGACAGCTGTAATATCTTGCCAACGAAACGATCACACAGATACTGTCTTCTTATTTGCAAGGGAGCATCAACGCATTCCACCTGTAGGGCATTCGTAGGTGTAGATTTCATAGCACCCAGAATGATTCTAAGGCATTTAAATTGAATTTTGTTCAGCTTGTCAGCCGCTGATTTATTTATAGGTTCCAAAACAAATGTACCATAGTCCATATGACTACGAACTATAGAATTATATAGAGAAGTTTTAGTGAGTATGGGTGAGCTCCCCACCAAACACCTGAGACTGCACGAAGGACATTAATGCATTTTTCATATTTTTTAATAATATGCTCAGTATGAGAAACTCCGTTCAATCGGTTATCAAGTATAACTCCTAAAAATTTAGCCTTTTCTACAAAGTTGATGCGTTGATCCCCATAAAGCAAATCGAAGGTGGGAACCATCCTTTTTCTAGTAAATGTAACTGCCTGACTTTTGGCAATCGATAGTGATAGACTATGATCAGACAGCCACTGTCCTAGATAATGCAAAGCAGAGTTGAGGCGAAATGAAATATCTTCTACTGAATTTGATCGATAATAAATAGCAATGTCATCAGCATATTGTAAAATATTGCAAAAATTGTTAACAGATAATTCAAGATCGTGGGTGTAAATGCTGTAGAGCAGAGGACTAAGGACGGAGCCTTGAGGAAGACCTTTCCAGACAAGTCTGGGGGGAAGAGAAATGGATTGGTGTTTTATCACTATTGATCTGCAAAAAAGCAGATTACATATGAAATGTATCATCCTCGGAGGCATACTCAGCTGGTGCAATTTTTGCCTGAGTAATGGGAGAAGAACATTATCATACGCAGAAGCTACATCCAGAAAAACACCCACAAGGTACTCTCCTTTTAAAAAGGCTATTCGAATATCTGTTGTAATAATACTGAGACTATCGATGGTGCTCAAACCCTTTCGAAAGCCAAATTGAGAGGGTGAGAGAATATTTCTGCTTTCCATTATCCACTCCAGACGATTCTTTATCAGATGTTCAGTTATTTTAGCTAAAGTAGACGATAGTGCAATGGGTCTATAGGAATTAGAATCTGAAGGATTCTTGCCAGGTTTTAAAATAGGAATAATTAACTGAGACTTCCAAGAATCTGGAATAACTCCTGACAAATAAAACTGATTAATTATATTTAAGAAGAATTTCTGAGACTTTTCATTTAAATGTGTGATAAAAGAATAAGGAACACCATCTTCACCAGGAGAAGAATCTGTGAGACCAGACAGAGCACATTGAAGCTCAGAAAATGAAAATGGGGCATCCATTTCGTCTGAAATATGTGCAGGAAGGGAAGAAAGAAAGTTATCCTGACAAGATACGAAGGGGGGGGGGGCAAGTTTGTCAGCAAAATTGTTCAGCCATTCTAATGGATTATTGGAGGTAGGATTGATAGAATTCAAGGAACGGCGAAATTTTCTAAGTTTCAACCAAACTACGTAAGAAGGAGAACGAGGGGAAAGTGATTCACAAAAGTCAACCCAACGAAGCTTTCTTTTTTGACACTAGTCTCTTTAATTTAGCGTCTAACCGTTGATATCTTTGGAAATACAGAGGAGTCATAGACAGAGAATATGAATCCTCTGCCTCCGTTCTTTGAGTAGCTAAGCGGGAGCATTCCTCATCCCACCAGGGGGTGGAAAGCATCAACTTTTTGCGGAAATGTTTTTTAGGGAAATTAAGATCTGCACCAGTCAAAAGAGCCTTAAGGAATGTTTCATAATAAAAAGTGGTATTTTCATCACCTCCAGACTCAGGAAGAGAGTCCAATATGTCATCAACAGAACTAGCATAGTCGAACCAGTTTGCATTTTTCAGGGAATATTTAAGGAGGAGGTTTGGGGTAATAGAAGGAACGGAATTTTGATTAAGGGAAATGAGAATAGGGAAATGATCACTACCAAAAGTGGGTGACAAGACATTCCAGGAAAGTTGAGATGCAAGAGAGGGAGAAGATAAGGATAAATCTGCTGCAGTTTTAGGGTTCTGAGAAGGGTAAACTCGACGTGTCGGCGAACCATCATTGAGGATGCACAGATTGACATCATCAACTATATCCACCAACAAGTGAGCAAACCCATCAGTAGAATGACAACCCCATGCAGTATGATGGGCGTTGAAGTCGCCCATCACAAGGATAGGATGAGAAAGTGAAGAAAAAATAGAATGAAGTTCAGGAATAAGAGAAGAGGATGGGTGGGGTATATACAAAGATAGAAAGGAAATGTTAAGGGATTTAATAGCAACAGCACTGAAATTCTGGCTGGGTGGGAGAGGGATTTGAGAGAAAGGAATAGAATGACGGATAAAAAGAGCACAACCTGCATACCCATCACTTCTGTCATCCCTCAAACAGGAAAAACCAGGAACCCGAAAGCGAGAACTAGGAATTAGCCATGTTTCAGAGATGGCAACAATGGAGGGACTATGCAGATTTATAAGGGAGAGTAATTCGTGTTTTTTGGGACGGATGCTTTTACAGTTCCACTGAAGGAAGCTGGTTGGGGCCATTTTTAAGGACAAGGAGTAATTGGGACAGGTTATCGGCAACGTTTGACGGTAAAGGAACATCGCTACATGCTGTAACAATGTTGAGGATCATTTGTGAAAGGAGTTCTAAAAGGTTTGTGGTATGATTGGAAGGGATAGGTTTCGCATTGTTATTGAGGGCACAACCATTGGGAGTGGAAGAGGGACAGTTGCCCACTATGGCTTGGTGGGCTTGTTTATCAAACCCTTTACCAGGGGGGGCTCTGGGACGGACGGATCTGACTACAGTTTGGCGGTACGATTGAACAGATTTGTTTGGAGAGGGAATAGTTTTAGAGGGACTGGAGGAAACATAAACGGGTGGGGAAAACATCTCCTTAGCGATCTCTGCATAGGATCTGCGGACTGGGGGGAATCTTGCGGATGCTTCCATATAGGAGACATTATCGGATGCCATGACTAACTTTATTGAATGCTGTCGCGAATACTCAGGACATTCTTTGTCAGAGGCAAAATGCTTGCCTGAGCAATACAAACATGTGGCATTGTCCTTGACGACATCACATGACTCACCAGTATGTTGTTAAGAACATTTAAAACATCGTGGTTTCGATCTGCATTGATTTTTTACGTGACCATAGCGGCAACAGCTTAAACACATAATGGTCGGAAGATTGTAGGTCTCTACGGGAAGGGAAGTGTGGTAGGAGTAGACTTTAGGAGGCAATATTTGACCTCTAAAAGTTATAACGATGGATTGGGTAGGGACCCAGGTGACAACACCCTCATTAGAAATTTTACGGTTCAACCGTCTCGCTTTCATAACATCTCCGCATAAAGAAGGAATTTCTAATGAGTCGACGAATTCCTCCATCGACCATTCCACGGGAACACCTTTAACTAGACCCATTCTAGTAACATTATATGTTGGAATAATGGATTTGTACTTGCAAAGGCCTAAAATGGGATTATTTAAAAATTCATTTGCTGCTTGCCCGGAAGTGAACTCAACGGATATTTTATTTCGGCCTATATTCTTTACACCGTCATTTATTATTGAGCTGATTTTATGCTTATACAAAAATTGCCCAAAGGTAATAGCCCGAACAGTAGTTCCTGCTGAAGGGTCTGCGATTTCCCGTGAGACATGAACGATAAAGGGACCTTTGTCATCACCCGAATACATTTTGGGACCATCTGAGAAGGAGGGATGAACGTACATCGACTGGATCGACGGAGTAGCGGTAGATGGATGGACTATGATTTTCTTCACTGCCGAATCAATCATAGAACTTTCATTAGGACGTTTACGGGAATCAGAGGGGGACGGATCAGACATAATGGGTGAGCCTCCAGGATCAGGAGGTTCGGGAGGTCGATCGACATCCATTTTTACTAACAAACAATAAATATATGTATTAACTACTACTAAACAAAAACTACTATTTACACACTTACCACAGCTAAAATTGTTAGTAATACACTATAATTATTAAAAACCAACTATTTTGACAGTGATACACCATAAAAACCGAAAAAAAAACAACAGAATCTCTCTAACACGTGTGGCAACCAAAGCCAACGCAAGCGAAAACGCTACTTATAAAACGAAGTTTTCAATTTATCAAAACAACATACGTCAAATTGACGTAAGTCTCGACTCCATAGACAAAATCTCGCCTTTTTTAGAAATTTCTCTATGGCCGCGAGGTTACCGATTTGTGCAACACGATATAAAAAAAGAATAGTTATTCCAGAGTTATACTGAGTTTATTTGTGAGAATTTATTCTTTACTTATTCTTAATTTATAACAGATATAACTATACTAGGTATAAGAGAAGAATAGATGTGGTATAACACATTTTTATTAGTACGGCTGAAAAAGATTCACAATATTTATTAGCGAGCATATAACGCTGAAAAACAATACAATGTCAGGCCACGCGGACTTCATTTTGAGAAAATGGCGTCTAAATATGTCAAACCTATTCTTAACAAATTTAAAGAAGTGTTTATCTATGCTTACTTTTCTATGTTGATAAAAGTTATAATGAAAAAAAAAGTTATAAAAGCAAATTAATATCGTAAAAAGTTTTATCGAATAATAAGTTTTTCCAATATATGAGATTATTGCATATTTCAAAATAAGGAACGCACTTCAATATTCGAAGAATTTTCTTCTGACATTCAAGTCTTTCAATTTTTTGAATAATACTAAATACGTGACGCATTATGAGAATATATCTTTATCTCAGAATCTAACCTTTTGTGATGTCAATCCCATTATTTGTTATCAGCATCCATATATTATTATGGTAAGTTTTAGTACGGCCAGTTCGTTTTTATACTTATAATTTGTTTCTTTGTAGTTCACTAATATATGAATAGTACACATGACCATAATAAAATTGAAATCGTCGTATATAAACGGTAAAACGTATATGAAAAAAATAATGGCAAGGCGAGAGTATCTTCTGGCCGAAAATGGGAATAGATTTTATGAACGCCAAAATTAGTCAGAATCTAACATATAGTTATAAACATTTTTCCCAAACCATCTCAGTTTTGAGGCCAACAAAACAAAAAAAAAAAAACTCAAATCGGTCAAGCCATTTTTGACTTAATACGAGACTAAGAGACGGCGATTGATTTTATAAATATAGACGTCCGAGTTAGGATTAGGACTAGATTTTGCACTTTACCCGTTATGTATAAGTTACAGATAAAGAACAGCTTTTGAATTATTGAGATGCTTTAGATTTAGATCATGAACGAGATGACAAAATAAAATAAAATAGAAAAATAAAAAAGCCTTTCATTCCATGCATTTAGAAGTTGTTTTTACAATAAATGCTTCGATATGACATGCTTGATTATTAAATGATTGAGTGTGATCATTAATATCGAATAACTATATAATCGTTATGAATTCTTATAACATTATATTAAAAAAAAATAATTTAATTTCAATATAAAACAGACAATTTTTATTAAATTATAAATGTATTATTCAAGTAGATAATTATTATTGTTAGATATTATTTATATGTAATTATTTTTATAACTAAATATTATTATAATTTTTATTATTATTTTTATGCATGAACTCCTCTCAGGTGAAGGTCTCCTCCAAACATTTCCATTTGTTTCTGTCTTTGGCGACTTGAATCCAATGTGGTCCAGCGACACTTCTGATGTCGTCCTCCCAGCGCATGTATGGTCTACGCGCCGCTTGCCTTGGGGACCGTCCCATGTAGTTATCTCAGATGTCCATCTCTTATCTTTCAGTCGTGCGACGTGCCCAGCCCACCGGAATTTCATTCTTTGAGCATATTTTAGTGCATCTATTGATTTGGTTATGCTTTTTATTTTTGTGTGACGGGTTCTGTCTGTTTTTCTTATTTTGAGCATGCTACGTTCCATTGCCCTCTGACACGTTATTATTTTATTCTTGATGATATTTGTGAATTTCCACGTCTGGCAAGCATATGTATGACATGATAAAATGCAAGCGTGATGGACACTTGCATTTTACAAAATTTTACATTGATGACGAAATAGAGAGAGATAATTATTTATTGTAAGATTAAACCGGTAATGCCTCTGTCAAAATCCTTTCATTTCCGGTTAAATAATATATTGTTGATGTTCTATTTTAGAATACGATTTGCATTAAAATATTTAATCGGAAGCAGTAACTAATTCGATGTATTCTGATAAAGCTTCACGAATTTAACATTATTCAATAAAATTTAAAGTCACCTAAACTTAATAAGTACGGAAAAAGTTTTTTTTTTTTTTTGTTTAGAAAATATATCGATTATTGTAGTGTGTTCCATATTGTGTAGTATACATTAAGCTTTTCATTATATTTTTGTTTTTAATCCATTATATCTTTTATAAAAATAGTAAAGACGAGATGTATATATACTTCTTCAAAGAAATTTATTAAGAACTAGCTGTGCCCGCGATTTCGTTCGCGTGGATTACAGAATGCTTGGCATGTCTCCTGCAAAGCAAGGTTATAATAGTCTGCAGTGCTGCTCAAGAAAGGAGCTTTTTACTTTGGATTTGGGAACTTTCTGGTTGTATTTATAAGCAGACACTAACTCAGATACGGTATTCCTCCACGGTTTTCACTATAAATGTTGAAGAAAAGTTGTTTTGTGGTAGTCTTTAAAATATCGACTGCAAAACAGTAAGTTCGCACCTAGGTTCTCCTTGTATTATATATCGGGTGACTTTTTCTACTGGGCTTAATAGGCCAAATCCGGAACTATAAGGAATCGCGAAAGATACTTAATGGAGTCTCGTGTCCGATTTTGAAAAATCTAAAACTGCATCATATTTTTTTTTATTTCATGATTTTCCTGGCCAGAAATAGAACCCACTAATTAAAAAAAATACATTCTGTATTATTGCACCACCTAATAGTGTCACTTGTAAAGATCAACTTTTGGAAAGTAATAGTAAGCGGCAAATTAAAGGAAAAGGTTTTTTTTACAAAATAACATTAAATCTATACATTAATTAAGTTAAGTATTCGATTCTACATAGACATAATCAAATATGTGGGTTAAATCATGGGTTCCGGTAAGTTTAGAAAAAAATGTGCGTTCCTTCGAACGATTTGTTTATAAATTGCATCAAAATCATGTAAGGAAGAGTGTGAACAATACAATCGAAAATATATAATATGAATTACTCACAGTAACTTCTTTTATGTTTGTCTTTTTTTTCTATTTGAGTTATACAAAGATGATAGAATGTCACGTTTGTTTTGGTGCCCGTCATCTACTCAGTTACTTAGGTGGGTTTAGATAATTCTTAAAAAGATGAATCAATTTGTTGAAAATCTACATTTCACTGGACTCGGCTATTGTACTCACCCGCTATTAGCGTTACAACATCCCGTTACTAAAGATTTAATTAATGTAAGAATTTGATAGAATTTTGTAAAAAAAATAGCCTTTTCTTTTTGTTACAGTTTACTGTATAGTATTACCTCACTAAAGTTGATCTTTATAATGTGTGACAGTATCAGATGGTGCAATACTACAGAATATTATTTTTTTGCAAAATCAACGTGTTCGTGCCTGGCTAGGAAAACTTATTTTTCAAAAACTAATGATGCAGTTTTAGTTTTAATCAAAATCGGCTCTGTGACTTAAATTATTTTTCGCTTTTGCTTATAGTTTTGGTTTTGTTCTGTCATATCCAGTAAAAAAGTTACCCAGTAAATATATTATTTTTTAAAATGATTATATTAATATAATATATATGTTCCCTATTTGAATCAGATATTATTCACTATTTCATTGGTTTCAATTTTGTTCCTTATAAAATTGGCTTTCTGCTAGTGAAAGTTTCGTCAAAATCGGTCCAGCTGTTTCAGATATTAGCCGAAACTGAGTGACAGATAGACATACGAAAATTTTAAAATTGGTAATTTTGTTGTGAGTACCGTGTATACTTTCATATGCATTTATTTAAAATTACAAACAGACACATCAATTTTATTAATTCGTATAGATGTATACCTTCCCTTCTTAAATCGGAAAATGTTCACTATTTTATTGGTTTCTCCAATATGTTGTTATCGTGCAATTCTCTTTTTTACTTATTGATTCAAATAAATATATTTTTTTAATATAAGTAGCCTAATTTAATCCTTATAATATTAGCTATAGGGGCTGCTGTAATGTTTTTAAGAACTTTTTAGACTTTGTGATATTTTGTGATTGTTTTCTTCCATTCCCAATCCCTTCTCTGGGCCTCACGTGATTAATGGACATCCTCTAACTGCGAGTGAAAGTCCCATCAAATTTGATTCAGCTGTTTCAGAGATTAGTCGTAAGAAACAAACTGACAGTACTTGATGTAAGTACTTTCATGCATTTAGATAAAATCACAAAATAATATTCGACGTGATCCCATAAGTTGACATATCTTTTTTAGCGGGCACAAACGCACAGATAAACAGACAAACAGACAAAAATTCTAACAAATTTTGTTTTGGGTTCTATTGCGTAGGTAAAGGCCTCCAATTATTTTTTTTCATATATCTTACATGCGACCCACTAAATTTTTTTTCATATATATAGATTTAAAAATATCTAAAATAGAAATAACCTCAAGTCACTCCTTATAACATTTAACTAACTACTAACTTGCTAACTGCAAAAAGTGCCATCAAAACCGGTTAAGCCGTTTCAGAGATTAGTCGGAACAAACAGATAGACAGACAGACTGATAGACAAAATTTTTAAAAATGTATTTTTTGATGTAAGTACTGTATATACTTGCATGTATTTAGTTATAAACACAAAAAAAATGTTCAACGTGATTCCTTAAATTGACATAACTTTTTTATTTATGGACCGATTGACATGAAACAAACCCTAAATGTTAAGTGAAGCTTACCACAATATATTAGTGAAAACCGCATCTAAATCGGATAAGCCGTTTCTGAGATTAGCGTGCACAAACGCACAGATAAACAGACAAACAGACAAACAGACAAACAGATAAGAATTCTAAAAATCATTGTTTTGGGTTCTATTGCTTTGGTAAAGGCCCCCAATAATATTTTTTTTTCAAATATCTTCCATGTACAGACAGCGACCCGCTAGAATTTTATTATTAGTATAGATAGGTTTGACATGAAACGATGTCCATGTGGCTTGGCGTCCATGTATCGTATAATCAATTAATTAATCAAAATTAATAATTAACGTCATAGTCATAATTAACTTTACGGATTAAATTCACATAAAAAAAAAACATTACGACTATCCGTCAACTCTGGATTTCATTCCTCGGATGAGAAGAGCGAACAATGTTAATTGAATCATAATTATCGATATTGAACGAATGTACGGAGCGAACGATCGTTAACGTACATAAAACTTGACATTTCATTATAAAACGGAACAGTGTAGTTGAATTATTGGAAAATCAAAGTTAAAATATGTTACTTTCTCCGAAATTGCCGCACCATCATTGAATTAAGCAATGATGGTGTGAAATATTTAGTGATTCTTTACATTATTGTAATGTATTTTTTGATGTAAGTACTGTATGTATACTGATTCTTTACATTATTGTAAAAATCACTAAATATTTTATTATTTTTACGCGTTTTAAGTATTTATTTGTTGTACCAAATTTTCCATTAATTTTATAATGTATATAACATTATTAAAACTGTATAAGAACTGTGTACGTACATATATTGATTCATGAAGTTGGGTTAATAGTAAGAAATGTGAAACTATAGGCACTTTAAACGTAGAAAGATTCAACATGGCTCGGTAATCCAATCTGGTCGGAAACATTCCGAAAAAAAAAAAATATAATATCTTCATTTGTGGTAAATGAATTGTGAAAAAACATGATATGAATTTTAACACTAACACCTAAAAACTTAGCGGAGCCAGCTGGGGCTATCCGTGTTCATCACTTGAGATTGACTTCCTTAAGTTTATATCGATTTTATTTTGTAGATTGTATAAGTAGTTCAGGCCTTAGTAAGACTTTCTACAAAGTACTATTAGACTTCGTATTACACTAACATATATAATATTTACCCTAAAATTTAACACGTAACACATCGGTTATCTCATTGTGCCCTTTTTATCGAAACCGCATAGTAAAATATTATAGGAATAGCGATAATTTATAAATCAGCCTACGCAGCCGTACAAAAAAGTATATCATTTCGAAAGATCACGCAATATAAAGATCGCATTCATTATCTTTTGGCATGTATACCACTTACACCTGAAGTCATAATAGATCAACTTATAGTTAAATAATTTTTGATGAAACCCGAAATAAATTATTTAATCGATTATATATATCACATTATTACGCAGTATTTATTTTTATTGCATATCACTAATGAGGGCCAATAAAATGTTTCAGGACGTATTGTAGCATGTGGATGACGCAAACCCTTAAGATTTTCCTTTGCCAAAAATGTAATGAATAATCTTATTTAATTTCACTGAAAAGAAAATACACTACCGAATACCGATTAGCCGACTGTCTTAATCATGATTTTATTTAAAACTAAAATGTGTTACGTCTTATTGCGAGAAATTTACAACCGGATTTAGGACAAAAAACTTTAGATGTTACGATAAAAGTTCTGAGAATTTTTCTTTCAAAATGATTACGCCTGGAGGCGGTTGTATCGTTTCTATTGTGTTTCATAGACCATTACAGAAATCGATATTGACCTTTTACTCTTTGTTTCGTAAACTATTGTATAATATTGTATTTATACTTAATGCTTAAAGCTGTCCAAGCTTTTTCTTACTACTATATATAATACTTCGCCAATCGGCCATAGATGGAATTTGGAACGGGAGTTTTAAACTGCTTAGCTGTCCCTTGCCCTGGATCCACTAATACGCATTTTTTAATGGTTCGCAAAGGCTGAATCGAAGAATTCGTAATGGCTGAATTGACCGGGAGTACCGCATTGACATATATTGTAAATTAAATTGCAAAACCAGCACATATTCATAGGTGGCGGTGACAAAATAAAATCCATCTTTAACAAATGAAAATTCTTTATCTCTATCTTCGTCCTCGTCACCGTTTTTATCATCGTATTCATATTTTTCTTTTTCTTCGTCTATATCTTTGTCTTCATTTTTGCCATCATCTTAAAATTCATCTTTTATCTTTAATTAAAGTAAATATATTTCTTTAGTCATATATAATAAGAGATCCCTTGCTTCTCATCTAGTTTTGAATAATAAATAAGAAGAATTTTAAGCGATGACATTTTTTGTCTAGTTACATCATTGGTTAATCGCAACTGAAAAAAATGTACGAAGGACCTTACAACCCTGTCATTGCGGCCGTCAAACAAATGACGTATCAAAATTTTATGTAACGGTAAATGTTCTCTAGGAAACTTTATGTACATATTATATATTACATTGTTCTTGTTATTTCTTGGATATCGACACCGCAATTCTGTCGATCATAGTTTAACGACGTCAACTAACGCTTTTTTAGAAAACCACACCATACTGTTTCTATAGACAATGTTTAAGAGTCGTCATTCGGGTGTGTAACGGCCGCCGCCTCGTAGGAAACCAAAGCGATTTGCAGAAAATTACTGCGCAAGCTATGACGTACATTTGACGAAACAAAAGACGTCAATCTTAGTTTTGACAATCGCTAAGGTAGAAATTTACACCTAATTTATCCGTCGAAATGTATATTAATCAATAGCTTTACAGGTTCCGCTAATATCAGGAGACGGCATTGTCTAAATTTGTATACTTGGTTAATTTAAATATGTTTATGTAAGTGCAAAAGTATTTCTGATTATTGTTTTAGGCGAGAATTACATTTGTAAGTTTTGCTCTCATTATTTATTGTTGCTTTAACTTGAAAGAATTTACTGTCAACGCCTTTTTTTTGACTTCACTGATTTCGTAACTACTTACGACATATCTGAGTCTGAGTTGTTTTATATCGCTCTTGACAGTTCAACTTACAAATATAATTATCTCCTTATAAGTATCGAACATAGATTACGGATGATAGGGAAAATATAAAGATCCATAAAAGTCTAATATTTTACATTATTCTTCTTTGATGACACTCTTTGAGATCTTCTTGTTCACTTGCAAGTGAATGATAAGGAATAAAAGAAAGAAATTAACGAAAAGTTTACTGTCTAATATCAATATTAGCAACTGTGAATAATCTTATGGTTTTATTGTGTATGTATATTTACGTTCCCTATGAACTCCTAAATGTCTGGAGCTATGTTGCTTTCGATTAACCCAGCAAATGATTCTGTGTTAGCGATCGGAGCAACACAAATTATTTGCAATGAAATCAATATATTCTTTAACGAATTTAAACAGATGGGTGGTAGTTTAAGGCCTTTTTTCTATTCTTGGGCCATTTCTTTTCCTAATGTACATAAATGATCTGCCCCATCTTATAGAAAAGAAACATAAGATTGTATTGTTCGCTGATGACACTTCACTGTTATTTAAAGTGAGACGTAACTCATCTACATATGACGAAGTAAACAATGCTCTCTCTGATGTTGTACATTGGTTTAATATTAATAATTTAATGTTAAATTGTAATAAAACTAAATGTATAAAATTTACAACGCCCAATGTTAAAAATGTACAAGCCTCCGTATTTATAAATGGAGAAACGTTGGAACCGGTGGAAACTACAGTATTTCTTGGTATCACTGTAGATTCCAAACTACAATGAGGCCCCCATATGGAAAGGTTAGCGAATAGACTTAGCTCTGTAGTTTTTGCTATTAAAAAGATTAGAAAATTAACAGATGTTGAAACGGCACGCTTAGTTTACTTTAGCTATTTCCATAGTATAATATCATATGGCATACTACTATGGGGTCATGCCGCCGATATTAATACAATATCTGTTCTGCAGAAAAGAGCTGTTCGCGCAATTTATAACCTTGGCCATAAAGAATCTTTAAGAGAAAAATTTAAAGAAATTAACATATTGACTGTTACTTCTCAATTCATTCTTAAAAATGTAATGTATGTACATAGAAACATTAACACATTAAAAAAAATTGTGATATCCATCATATCAATACGAGGAACAAGGACAAACTCATTGTACCTGCTACTCGACTACGTCGAGTAAGTAATTCTTTTGTTGGGAGATGTATACGATTTTACAACAGGATCCCAGAAAACGTTCAAAATGCTTCTATAGCAAAGTTCAAAAAAATTGTAAAGAAACGTTTGTGTGTTAGAGGTTACTATAATATTGAAGATTTCATAGATGATGACACCTTGGGAATAATGTGATCGCTCCCAGGCTCTCTCAATATATTTTACGTATTGTAACCAATCTTGACGTTTTTAAAAAAAAACTAACAAAAAAAAGTCCCGCTGAGTTTCTTTCGCGGTTTCTTCTCAGGCCTGAGGTTATACTTTTCCGAAACCGTGGTAGATTCATTTTCTTGACGTTCAAAAAGAGAATGTAAATTCCTATTTTGAATAAAAATATTTTGATTTTGATTTTGTTTATAATAGTTTTGTTTTTAAGAAGTAACACATTTTTTTATTATTTATTTTGAAAGTCTTAATATAACTACATTTTGATTAAGAGATTATTTTATATATATTTATGAGCCTACGAAAGTTAAAAGAAATTTATTTTAATTTTAATGAAAATGTTTTATGCACTTACGTACGTGCTCCAACATCATTAAAATTGAAATCAATAAAGCGTAATCAATCAACTGTGTCATGCCCTATGTATGACTCCATAATTAAAGTTTTGACATTCATATTTAACAGTAAATTATTAATGAAATCTTTTTTTATTATGGTTTCAGAACGGATAATTTGATTGTTTTTATATATAAATATATGCTAAAAATATGTTTTGTAACTTTAATAAACTAAAGTGTATAAATAGAAAACTAAAAAAAACATATAACCGTAATAATACTTAAAACGTAAGAAAAATATCAACTTGAAATCACCAACTAAGAAGTCTTGAACATATCGTGTACCTATAACCTTCATCGACATTAAACTTAAAACTAAAATCTTCAGTTGAGAGAAAACTTATATGTATAAATGATATATACATAAAACTCCAGACGGTTTCATATAGCAAGCGTGAAATTGTTTGTGTTATTTGTACGAATTCTTAGAATTTTACTTATACAACGATTGTTACTTGAATTATTTGATCTAATAATATAGCAATACTGTGTCAAGCCACACGTTCTTCATTTTGAGAAAATAATGTCTAAAGATGTCAAATCTATTCTTAACGAATTCGTTCGAAGATATATGAATGATGATAAGCAATAATGTGTAAACCCACAAAGGTGAAATTCGGAGATATTGGTGTATTAGATACGGCATCACCTATTTAACATTATTCGAAAAAATAAAGTCATATAAACTAAATAAGTAAGTTTTTTAATTAATTGTTTCGAATTTCTAGGTCGCTCCTTATTTTGTAATTTATACAATATTCTTATATAATTAAAAACGTTTTTTTTAAATATATTATATAATATAATATCAGAACAAAACTTATAAGTCTAACATCAACAATACAAATATTGACATAACTAGATCAGAACTCCGGTATTATGGCTTACTCAACAAATAGGCTGGAATATTTATGGTTTTGATTGTACGCAAACAGCTCAAATATAAAATACTGTTAGCGAGAATAAAAAATTAAATCCGTGTAGAATTTGTTCAATTCGTTCGACTGAAATTTAAATGTACTTTGTTTATTGAAATTCTTTTTTTATATCATATTTAGTTTGTAATTCGACTGTTACAAAGTAAATCTATTTTAAACGGATTTAAATCGCTTTCAATTATTATTTAAATATTTTTAATATCTTGACGTTTCAAATATGTTTGTTATTGATTTATCATGGAGCGTTTATATTTGGGTTCATAAATATTTTCTGGTTTTAGTGCCTGTTCATGTTAACGGTATCCTGTTACGAAGCGTCCGATGTCCGTTCGTCTGTCCGAACATCGGTTCGTCCGTCTATCTATCTGTCAACGGCATATATCTCATGAATCGTAATAGGTAGATAATTTAAATGTTTACAGAAAATGTACTCTAGCTTTGCTGAGGTAGAGCCTACCTGTAGACCATTTGTAAACGGGCTGGCATAATTTGAGCAGTACTTCTAGAAGTAGCCTCACCTAACCTATAGTTACGTTTCGTACGGTGATTGAAAGAGCTGGAAGCCTAGTAAGCCGGGAGGGATTACCATTTCTTTCATTACTTTCTATTCCATACACTGGAATTTTGAGAATGTGTAGTGATCTTATAAATGTTGACATGCTCTTGTCGAATAACTTTTTCTACTGGCAAAGTAGAAAATAATCAACCTCATAGGTAGTATCACAAAACTAAATTTATATATTTAGAAGGCGAAAACTGATAACGAACGACAAATCTTCTGATTAATTTCAAAACTTAGAAAATAAAGTTTTCGTAATAATGTATATTAATGAGTTTGGTACTTTATAAGAAACCAAAACTTATGTAACAAAAAGTCATACTTTAATTGAGAAAATAATAGGTATACATATTAAATAACTAACATATTAAACTGGCTTCTCATCTCCTCAGTGATGTAGTAGTGCCGTGAATATTAACCTACCCATGTTTATCGGAAGCCGTTTATTTAATGCGCTTGCTCTCAAATCAAGTAATTTTCTTCAAAATGAAGCGTCGCCATTAAATTTGACCTCGACCCACATGAGCGCCGAATTTACCTAAAATCGATCATAGCCGATATCGATTTTAATTCGCATCCCATATTTCAACATTGTGTAATCAAATATTAACTCGATTTTGACACATTTTCGAGTCTGAATTGATGTTAAAATTGTGTCTTTAACGGTATTGATGACATTAAAAATTGTAATTAATTGCGAAATTTTGTTTTTTTTTCTTTAATAGAAAATAAATGACTGCTGATTTGAGCTTTGACAGATTGGTTTTAATTCATCATTTATTACGATTCTCTATTATTGTATTATTAGAAAATATTTAGTCCGAGTTTTCATCGTAAATTCCGTGTCCACCTGTTATTTATTCAACATACAATTTTTCTAAATAATTAGGTATAAGCTATAGGGGAATACGTTAAATTAATTAAACTGGCAACTTTCGTCCATGCCGTTTCCTGATAGTCTAAGACTACCACCGGATGAGCGTTTTTGAGGCATTTAATTTAACACAGGTTTTTAATAAATGGCTTAGCTGTCAAACAAAGTAGCTGATTTGATTCCATTTGCTTACGATATATTATTTTATTTATTTATTTATTTATTTATTTATTTATTTATTTATTTATAAAGGGTTACCAACAAGACACACAATCGTTACATGGATAAAAACAAGACATCATAACATATTTATAAAAAGGCGCCTTAATTATAGGTAACACTACATTTACCATATCAACGAAATTTAATATGTAAAAAGTGACAGAATAAAATAAAATAAAATTATAGTTAATTAAATTAAAATTAAATAAGCCTAAATTAAATAATATAAGTCATGAAAGAAAATATAAATATAACAATAGAGACAAATATACTAATCAACGAAATAAAATAATTACTATTCATGCTTGGTAAATAATAATGACCGTAAACATTTTTTAAATTTAATATTGTTTACACCAAAAATATCAATATTGCAGGTTTTTGACAAACAGTTATATGATCGAGTTATTCTAGTATTTTATGTTCATAATATTAAAATGTGTAACGGTTTTAATGATAAAGTAATTCTGTTTCCTAGTACATTCACGTCTGAATGGCTTAATTGGCATTAATGAAACTCGTATAGAAAATTCGAAAGACTAGACTTGTTTTATTAAGGAATATAACCTTATAATAAAAATAACGTTTCATTTTTAACAGTATTTCTAGAAATTCTTTTTAGTACACTATTGCGACATGCTGAACCCATACACGTGGTCAGCGGTGAAATTTTTTCTTCTATAAAGTATATAATATAATATAATATAATATAATATAATATAATATAATATAATATAATATAATATAATATAATATAATATAATATAATATAATATAATATAATATAATATAATATAATATAATATAATATAATATAATATAATTAAAATTTAGCAATTTATTAATTTTACGTTTCTTCATTTCTATTTATAAAATGTTAATAATTTATATGAGCAAGCTGTGGTCTCCTATAATTGAAGGAGCACACATATTATGTTAAAGTAACATTGTTCTTTTTTTAATTTCTTTGGTGTGTATCTTTTGTTGGAGATCCTAAAATAAAATAAAATAAAATAAAATAAAATAAAATAATTGTGCATTGAATCCAAAAAAAACTACCAAAGCTTTAAAATTAAAAAAAAAAACAAGCGGTAAAAAAAAATATTTTTCTCATAAAATTAAATCTTTTGTGAATTACTAATTTATAAACGTTGCATCTAGAGAATATTTCATCAGAGTACATAATTTATCCTCAGTTGAAAATAACATTCAAAAGGCATGTATTAAAATTTTATGTTACATCTCTTAAATTGTAAAGGCTTTTATAATGTGTTTAATGTTCAACTCGTTTTCCGTGGTGGAATAAAAAGAATCACAAACGGGACCTGCACATTTCGAAATAACACTCAAAAAATTGTTGAACCGCAAAGTAGCCGCGCGGTGGAAGGCTTAAAAATGTTACTCCATTATCAACCAGGACAAATATTTATTAAGCCTAAGAGCGAAAACGATATTACATAACACTGTTTTATTAAACAGATTAAAAAGAATATTAGGGTGTTCATATTTTTAATTATATGACGTCTGTACAAGTTTATTTTCCTTATTTTATAGTATTATTTTACCCCGTTTTAACCCATTTTCAACGTCTTACATGCCTTTTTCTATAGACTAAATATGTACCAAATTTCGGTTAAATCGGTTCAGTAGTTTAGACATTACTACACTACATAGACTTACTTTCGCATTTATAATATACGCAAGGATAATGGAATAATCTTTCCTCGACTGCACCAGGAGAATTAATTTTACGAGTAACAGTGCTTCTAGAGGGCTGTTCAAAAACATTGTTGGCTATAAAATATTTTGATTTTGACCCCAAACGATATCCTATGCTTTAATTATTCCAAGCGTTCTTGATATTCGTATCCAAACGTTATTTTTGTTAGCTGCGTGCTAAATTCAAGGTTATTTCATGAACAAACTATATATTTTGATGATTGTTAACATTTGACATGTCATAATTATAGTATAATTGGACGCTGATAAGTAATACTGTGCCAAGCCACACGGACTTTATTTGGAGAAAATGGCGTCTAAAGATTTCAAATCTTTTCTTAGTCAATGTGTTTGAAGACGTAAGTATATATCCATCTTTTCTTTTCTATTTTGAAAAAAGTTATAATGATTGAAAAGCAGATTGATATATTTAATGTGTTATCTCATAACTTTTATATATATTCGAGAATATTGTATAAATGGCAAAATATGGAACGCACTTGGTATTCGAGACATTAAATTAAAAAACTTTTATCGTACTTATTTAGTTTAACTTGAAATTATATTTCATAATGTTAAATAGGTGACACATCATCAAAATATATTTGAATTTGATTTTTTGTGGGTTGACACGTTATTGCTTGTATATATTATCATATATATACATATAGTATATATTAACATGTCTAAAATAGTATCAAAGGGAGCTTTTTATCTCTTGAATTTCAAATTAATAATTTGGTTGGTTTTAAATGTAACATCTTTTAACACCTAAAGTTTCCGTATAGGAAAAATTGAGATAAAGATGATAAACAATATAAAATTGATTAATTCAAAACATTGCTTAAAAAGAGATTTTATTATTATTATTATTAGATACTTTACCTGTGGCTCTATATGCTTATATTTGCTTTTTAGGTAATTATTACGCTTAGTATTAACGTAACCGAGTTCAAAACGTGTGAAAAGAGTTTCAGTTTTATATAATTTCGTAATTCATGATATATGGTATGGAAAATAATATAAATAACTATTTTATCAACATTTAGTGTCGTTAAAGTCTAAAAAAATGACCGAAATCCCAGCTGTAGAACATTTTTGACGTCTAGTGCATAATTTGAATTTTTGAATGCGGTTGGATATTTTGTAATATCTTTAAAATTTAAAACACCATCAAACAAACAAAATTAATCTTTTTTATTATAAATAATCTAGAAACAGATAAAAAAAATTAAATTGCAATATTATAATCATAAACAAGACAAGTATCAAATTAAGCTGACTAAATTTTGATATAATAATATTTTGTTTTTAGCATTTTAGATTCGTTTCTATGAAAGTATTATTTTGATTAAATTCGTCTAATTGCATGATTTACAAAGCGGATTATATAACCCATTAAAAGCGAATATTTAAACGGATTTCACAATAAATCTGAACCGTGTATCGTATATAGAGGTAATAATGCATTCATAATGTATAAACTGTTTTGTTTATGTAAACAAATAATAATATTTTTTTAACGACGGCCGACTGTGCAGTCGTTCGTTGTTTGTATATAAAACATATGTATATTTATATTCTTGAATAAAATGATTATATTTAAAAACATGCATGAAAACATTACTAATTCAATAAATGTTGATGCTTACGATGAAATGATGTAGCACATCTATAATTCGTAGCAGTGCTACATAACGTAGCATGAGGAGAGGTAATTTGAATAATTAAAAATCAATGTAGTCTCTTAAGTTTCAGTCAGCTTATGAACATATACGACTAAAACTATATACTATTATATACAGGGTGTCCCGAAAATCAACGATTAAATTGAAATGGGATATAGGCCAGGTCATAACGAGTCTGTAGACGAAAAATCGTTTTTGTAAAAGTCCCTTGGTTTCTGAGATAGTAGCCATTATGGAAAAAGTACGAAGAATGACTTCTTTAGTAGGTTTTTTGACTGCCATGACTACAAATTTAAACCTTTCTCAATCGTTGTTACTGTTTCTTAAAGCTGAATAATGTATTTATCAAATAAATAAAATTTCAGGGCTCTAAGTCTATCATGTGCAAAAAAAGTCACTTGAATTTCTATTTAAAGGTTTTTGTCCTTTGCATCACTATACTTTGTGAACTCACACTAAAAGAATGTACTACACAGAATCTGCAAGTTATCTCAAATATTGGCGCATTTAATGAGGAATCCAAAATGCTAAAAAAATACCACATTGAATCATTGAAAAAAAAAGATATTGATAATTGATTACCATATGTTTAAGAAATTTTCTTAAGAGGGAATTTTGAAATTTTTCTTTATAATTATTTAAGTTAAGTAATTAAAAAAAAAATGTGAAACACTGGCCGAATATTTTGCTCATTAGTACCGCGGATTAATGCCATAAAAAGAAAAAGAAAACTGATTTTTTTCTTGATTGTAGACGCAATTTTCTTCTGGATTTGTTGGTTTTGTTATACGGAGTTACTGGAATTGCTTTTTTGACTTTGGCTAAAATTTGTTTGGACTACGATTTTGCTTTTTAATTTGGAATTTTGCTCATGCTGCAGCAAGAATTTATAGAGAAAGATACCCAAATGATCATCGATATCCAGACTACAGAGTTTTCATCAACCTGCATTGTTCTTTGACAGAAGGCGTATTTCCTAGAAGCGTGGGGCGGTCTAGACTAGGAAGATCTAGTTTGGATGTAGGTGAACAAATTTTCGAACAAATCGAGGTTGATCCGGGAATGTCGATGCGTAATATAGAGAGGGTGACAGGAATTCTTAAAACAATTATTCATAGATTCTTAAAAAAGGAAGGATATCATCTCTATCATTTACAAAGACTAAAAACGGAGTGTGCGAGACTATGAACACAGAGTTCGCTTTTGTCAAGTCATGTTGGAAAGACATGAAGCAGATCCATATTTTCTCAATAAAATATTGTGGACCGATGAAAGCTCTTTTAAAAAAGATGGTTTTGACGAACATACATAAATTACATTGCTGGAGCATAACAAACCCCGATTTAATGAGAGAACACCGGTCCCAGTATTAATTTAAAATAAATTTGTGGACTGGTACATATATGCATGCAGATTCTGTTTAGTACATTTTTTTTAGTGTGAGTTCTCAAAGTAGAGTGATGCAAAAGACAAAAACCTTTAAATTGAAATTCAAGTGACTTCTTTTCGCACATGATAGACTTAGAGCCCCGAATTTTTTTTTTATTTGATAAATACATTATTCAGCTTTAAGAAACAGTAACAACGATTGAGAAAGGTTTAAATTTGTAGCCATGGCAGTCAAAAAACCTACTAAAAAAGTCATTCTTCGTACTTTTCCCATAATGGCTACTATCTCAGAAACCAAGGGACTTTTACAAAAACGATTTTTTGTCTACAGACTCGTTATGACCTGGCCTATAACCCACTTCAATTTAATCGTTGACTTTCGGGACATCCTGTATACTATACTTTGTGGGGTATGAGTAGGTTATTTTTTAGTCATTAGAAATTCTAGATAAAAAGAACACAAGTTGAAATATGTGTGTTAGTGTATACGTGTGTGTGTTATAACTGATAGTATGTTAATCAGTCAGAATAAAACCAGTCAGTGACTAATGGATTAACGTAAAGCCTAATATATATTCAAGTACAACCTAAATATCGATATTTGTTTAATACTTCTTCAGAAATTGAATATAAAATTATGTAAAGTAGGTACGTTACGGCAACTGCCTGCAATACATGTATATTTCTAATTTCGTTAGTAAGTTATGGAAATGTGCGGAAGGGATGGTTACTCTAATACCTATTGTCTAGGAACACTTGCCTTTTAAAATATTACTATAAAATAAAAATAAAATTTCTCGAAAATGAACTGAATAAATAATTTAAATGCCAACAAATCACTTGGAACTATTGTGTCTAACTAAAAGATTACCAAAAAGTCATGCTATGGAAGAAAATTGCCATTGTTATTGTTGTATTACTTAAAAAAGGTATGAAGAGATAGTTCTTTTTTAACTCGAATGAAACCAAGGTCAATAATCTATAGCTTTGGTGGCATAATAACAAATGTTTAGATGAGTAAGTTCTACCTGAAAAGTAAAAAAGTAAAGTAACTGCTTCTAAACGTCCCACTGCTGGGCAAAGGTCTCTTCTCCCATTAAGGACAAGATTTAGAGCTTAATGCACCACGGTACTCCGGTATGTTTTCATTCACCACCGAGCACGAGATGAATTTTAAAAACAAATTTAGTACTTGAAAACTCAGCGGTTCTAGCAGGAGTTTGTACCCGTGATCCTCAGTTGAGATCAACGTATTTTAACCACCAGGCCATCTCGGCTCATCTGTCATAGTTCTACCTGAATATAGCAGTCACTTGAACAGTCACATTTGTACCCAAAAATTAATAAAAAGCGAATGTCCTTTGTCAATTGAAATAAAGAAGAAAAGAAAATCAACAAAAGCGACGATAATATTGGTCGTTATAAGAAAATTGTCTACAATTTATGTCAATCGTTATTCAACTTAGGCGTGATTTTTCCGCAATTTCGTTCGCGTTTACGGTTGATATAGAAAAAGGCAGTTTGATGTCTATGTCAAGAGAACTTTTTCTTATTTGTTGATGTGAAAATATTATCTATACTTATAATAAATCTGTAGAGAGGTCAATTCTGTACATGAAATATATTTTCAAAATAACTATCAGGGGGTGATTAGTGATCGATACTAATGCCAAAAATGCAATCAGTAAAATTTTTGTCTGTCTGTCTGTCTGTCTGCCTGTCTGTCTGTCTGTCTGTCTGTCTGTCTGTATGTATGTTCCTTATAGAAACAAAAACTACTCGACGGATTTTAACGAAACTTAGTACAATTATTCTTCATACTCCTGGGCAGGTTATTGTATACTTTTCATCACGTTACAATCAATAGGAGCAGAGTTATAAAGGGAAATTTTGGGATAACGGGAGACGTTACTCCAATTTTTAAGCTTCCATCGCGTATGCAGCCTTAATAGTTAAAATTACATAGAAATCATGTATGACGGAAATATTCTACATAAAATTTCCTAAAAAATATCCCGCAACAGCATACGTCTATCTTTTATGGTTGACTCACAATAACACGTGTAACTCCTGATAGGTTAGCAGTTCGAAGAATTCTGATTATATTTGTTTACTCTTACGTTTATAATACTCTCACTCATCTCTTATTTAAAAAAGTTAACATTATTACCTATTTAATAAAAAAATCATAGAAATCAAGTATTGTGGATTGACATATTATATTTCCCTATTAAATTACGATAGTTAATCTGTCTGTCACATAAAAAACCACTGAACCCTGAGGAAAGAAATACGCTACTTTTTTTCGAAAAAACGACGAGAACGCGGACGAAGTCGCAGGCAAAAGCTAGTCAATAATAAATATATTACAGACTACTATCGCTGAATTGAATATATTTAATTTGTTAAGTTTTCGTATTTTATCAATATGTTTTATATATAACATGACATCATCGTTATTACGAGCTTTTTAGAAACACTTCCGTTTAAACCTATAAAGCTTAAATTCTTCATGTTAGTTCAGATTCAATGACATTGCAATTTTATGTAAGCATGAGATGATTCTACATATAAGACTGACACCAGACAAGGGATCTATTCAATGGACTAAACTACAAACACGACTTTTTTATACACATTAAATTATTATACCTTGTTCCAAAATACCACAATGATATGGATGCATTAAGAATTGGCTTCTGATGAAGGAGCTCCTAAATGGTCAATAATTTGGTAAAAAACTTTATTTACACATTAAACCTAATTCGATTATCACTTTTTCGCCCTGATAGGCTACCGCGAGTCACTAGACCCAACATCATCTTTGAAAAGATAATATTAATAGAAAAAAATCTGATAAAAATTCAGACTAGTCTTGAATTCATCTACTTCAAAGACACCATTAAGATTGAAAAATAAAACAATATCGATCACACACAAACCCATTTCCCAAAAATAAAGACATTGTCTACGAAAAGTTTAACTTTTTAACACATTTAAATATAAGACAAAATTAAATTTCATCACAAGTATAAAGGGTGAATTACAAAAGTCAACCGTATAACAATAATTCATTATTAAATTATATAGAATGAAACATGACCAACAAAAACTTACAACACATATTAATTAATAGTATAAATGTCATATTTAATCCCAAACTTTTATTTAAACGCTCTAAAAAGAAAGAAAATAAACTATGAAGTAAATAAAGTCATCGTTTTATTAAATCATACCTACTTATTTTCTTATAAATGTATTTTATCTGATGTAAGAAAGCTTGAAATCGAATTTTACACTAGGCCAACCTAGTGTCCGAACTCGGAGTCGAACTCGTCGTCGCGAAAATCTGTGAACTGGGTCTTGGGATAGCGCCGCATAAGACGGAGGCGCTATGGTTCCACAAGTGGCCGGTGGGCCGGGAACCACCCCGTTCGCAGATCATTCGCGTAGGTGACTCAAACGTCCAGGTGTCCAGGTACATGAAATACCTGGGCCTTGTCCTGGACGGTCGCTGGAGCTTTGAAGAGCACTTCAAGCTCCTGGTCCCCCGGATCGAGAAGGCAGTGGGTGCGTTGCACAGACTGCTGCCTAATCTCGGGGGACCGAGGGAGGAGGTTCGCCGCCTCTATGCTGGTGTCGTGCGATCGATGGCCCTCTATGGGGCACCCGTTTGGTCACACCGACTGACGGGCACCCGCCGCTGCAAGACTAAGATCCTGAGTCTGCAGCGGAGAGTGGCCATCCGCATGGTGCGGGGATATCGCACGATATCCTTTGAGGCGGCGACCCTTCTGGCGTGCTTTCCGCCGTTGGACATCCTGGCGGAGAGGGACGCGAGGGTCTACGACCAGACTCGCGCCCTCCGTCAAAGCGGCGGAAGTGCGTCCTACCCTGCCAGCGTCCTCGAAGCGCTCAGGCGGCAGGAGCAGAGAAGGGCACACACGACGTGGTGCGCCCGTCTCCGCGGAGACCGGTACGCGCACAAACGCGTCGTGAGTGCGATCCTGCCAGCCTTCGAGGCCTGGATGCGGCGGAAGCGACGAGTCACCTTCCGACTTACACAGGTACTGACCGGTCACGGTTGCTTTGGAGAGTACCTGTGTAGGATCGGACGCGAGGCGACGGCGGTTTGCCACCACTGCGGGGCGGACCAAGACGATGCCCAACACACGCTGGAGGCGTGTCCCGCTTGGACCGCGGAAAGGCAAGTCTTGGTCCAGCAAATTGGGCGAAATCTCTCCCTGCGAGCAGTCGTGTCGGCGATGCTACGCAGGGAATCGGCGTGGGAGGCCGTAGTCAACTTCTGTGAGACCGTCATGGTCCAGAAGGAGACTGCGGAGCGGGCTCGGGAGAGGGCCGATCCCGCCCGGCGGAGGCGACCTGCGGGTCGCCTTCACGGCCTCCAAGCCCCAGTGCCCGGGGCGGAATAAGTAGGGCACTCCCTCCGGCCGTGGGTGCGTGAGATGGGGGTCTCACGCATCCGTTTTCATACGGCCGAGAGGAGGACCGCAGTCCGGTATGGCCCCGGACTGCCGGTGTACGCACCAGCAAGGGGTGTGGGGAGGGCGAGACCATCTTCGCCCTCCTGAGAAGGGCTCCGCAAGCCACGAGCGGAGCAACGCACGGGAGAGGCCGCGGACGTGCTTGCGAAAGCGATCCCGTAGCCTCTCCGTTTTCCGTGCTGTGGCGGCCATCGCAGGGGGTTTTAGTGAGTACAATCTCACATAACCCGGTCTCCCCCCCAGGAGTCGGGTATCTATGAAGATTTACCCTGCGTAAACAAAAAAAAAAAAAAAAAAAAAAAAAAAAAAAAAAAAAAAAAAAAAAAAAAAAAAAAAAAAGGCTAACCTAGTGTAAAATTCGATTTCAAGATTTTCATGTGAAGTTTCCGCGTATAGCGGTTCCGGTATATAGCGGTTGACAGTGTTACTTTACTAATTCGATAATATATCCTATATCCTAATCTATACAAATAAATAAAATGTTGAAGTGATGAAATGATGAAGTGTATATGTTTGTTATTTCAAAGTAACAGCTTTTAACTAAATGCATTTGAAATTATATACGATACTGACATCAAAAACACAATTTTTAATATTTTTGTCTGTTTGTTTGTTCCAACTTATCTCTGAAACGCTTAAACTAATTTTGACGGGACTTTTACACACAGATAGCTAATCTTATTTATTTTTTTATTTTTAATTAATATTTAAATAAAAATAAGGTGACTCAAAAACTAAATTGAAATCAATGAAATAATTAACAATAACTGAGTCAAGTAGGGAAGGTAAACATTATATAAAATATTTTTTCCTCAAACTAATGCGGGCGAAACCGCCGGGCAGTGTTAGTTTACAATATTTTTAAAACAGATCAAATTTTTGAATTCATGTTTCATTAAAATTACACAGTTCCATCCCAGGCGCTTCGGCTTCGAGTTGTGAGCGATGGCTGAGCATGTATCTTCATTAAGATGCAATTTGCACCAAACTTTCGACATTTTCAACTTTTGGAACTACTTAATATAAATAGTAGTAGTTTTGATTATATTTTCTTATATATTTTTTTTATTATAATCATTCTATTACGTTTTTTTTATTTTTGAAAGTTTACAAGATCTTCGACCCTCGAAGTTTTATACAGACATCAACACAGACGTCACATCACAGATTATATATTGATTGATCTTTTAAGCGTAGTTTTAAGTTTTTAAGCGTAGATAACGAGAAAAGTGTATGGAGTGAGAATGGAGTATCGACTACCGAGATGGTGACGGATAAAATAATATAGAAGAAAGAAAGGTTGTCGCGTCCCCAGCCCAGATGAAGCCAAATAAAATGATGACGATCTCCAGCAATATTTCAAATTCGTTTGCAACAAAAAGTACCATATCAAGTAAAGGTAATATGAAGCTCATTCAAATATTAAATACATTTTAATTAATACATCTCGGTGCAGATGGAGTAAAAGCGGTAATATACATATATTGTGTTATCACACTAAATCATGCGTAATTGATGAAATTAATCTCAATCAGCTGTTATTAATAGACTATGTGAGGAATCAATCGACCAAATGTCTGCATAAAGTGACCACAGTGCAATTGATCTAAGCGTTGTGTTGTTATTGCCTTTATCAGCCTGCTTAGAACCGATAATACTCTTAAATCATTTTAGTGAATCGCACTTTATATCTATATGGGAATTTATTACATTCGGGCATATTTGTTGGTTTTGTTTTAATTTGAGTCTCTAACAGCAATATTTGTCAAAATATGAATTTGATAACAAATAGCACTCGCTCTTTAAATATATTGTATACAGACAGATACTTCTCTGATATATTTATTTTTATTATTATTTATAAACTGTGAGCTAGCGTTTAGGGAAATTACAAATATAGTGTATGGACGATACGACAGCGTATAATATTTGATCAAACATTAATATTTTAAATATATGTTTTTCATTATATATTTTAAAGATATAAATCTATGTATGTCTTCGACGTTCAAATATACTAAATAGCTTTTGAAAAGAAACGCCTTGGACTAAACAGAATAAATAAAGCAATAATAAGACGTTAAGAAAATCAATGATATTGTATAACTATAAATATGTAATTAAGTTATGGATTTTAGCATCTTAATTGCCGCACTTTGGACGACGTTGCCTAGTAACCAACAAGCACTGAAGTATGATTGACGATCTTTGAGCCGATAAGTCAATTGACGTATTTTTCAAATTCGGAAATGTGTACGGATTTTTGAAGTCAATTAATAGTGTCAACCTGGCATATCTATCGTTATAAAATATTATTGTAGAAAATAAACATTTTTTTATCGGTTGGTTTAATTTGATATATAAAAGAATAATAACAAATAATTCACGCTTTGACTCGAAAAAAGAAATTAAGACTTTAATATTAAGCGTGCGATAGAAGATGAGCGTTTTCCATATGCCTTTTCGACAACGGTATATCGTGGCTATCGTATTGCATCTATGCTAATATAATTATACTTTTTGACCTAACGGAGCAACACCAGTAATGTTGTTGGCTGTAAAACTGAAGCTGTCAATGTACGTTACACATGAAACTTTATAAATTGTATGCCTCAAAGCAAAAGTAAAAAATTGGACTAAGCATATTATATATGCGTAAACCTATTTAAAACAATCTATATATGAATAATCTATATATATATATATATATATATACATTAATACGTCAAGCAAAAACTTTCTACTCCTTTTCACAAAATTTGCGCTGACAGAGGAGTATAAAATTTCGCACAATCACAGTTCATAAGAGAAGGACTGCAGAATGCTAATACTTTTTTAATTATGGATGAAAAATATATTATATCGATAAAAAACATTACACACACTACAATATTTGACAAACATCCATATATACTCTTTGTTTATGTAATTCAAATAAATATGGTCGAATTGTAAGCAGTGAACGACCACTAGTATAAATAATTTAGCGTGAGTTAATCACCTATTACAGTTTATGAGTTTGCTGATGAGTGACGGACGGACTGACAGTAGAAGCTTAGTAAGAGGGTCATGTTGATACGCTTAGTATGTGAAAACGTTCGAATTTTTGCAAATGTATTTAGTAATCTAAAATAAAAAAAAATCAAATCGTTAAGATAGATTTTATAAAATTTTTATTATAGAGGTGGAGATCGTGTCATTGAATGTATATAAGTGACGTGCCCACCAATAGTTAGAATAAGTTTTTTTTATTTTTATTTATAATAAATAAAGATTACTTTTGTACGACGGTACTTTGCCGTTTCCTTCCAGGCCGACTCGCAATTGACCGGTTTCATTTGTCGTTGGTTTATTAAAAACGGAAAGGGGTAGCAATAAATAGAACAAAATTCAACCTAGGAAACATAGAAGATGATACTCATTTCGATATGATTAGTAGGAGTTGATGATTGTTTTAGTTTAAGTGTGATTTTCTTAGATATAAAGAACAATAATAAATGCTTTACTAAATAGAATAAGGAGAATAGAGAAGTGCTAAAATTTAAATTTGGTAGCTTTCGCTATCGGCAAAAAATAAATCGTTTTTGACAGCAAACTAAGAGAACTTATTCACATATGTAAATTATAAAAATAAGACGAAATTGTCCAAATATCTAATGTATAAATTTTCTTTTAACTAGAAAATCTAAATAATTTTTTCGGCTAAATTATGAAAATTAAGTAAAATTAGCCAGTAAATTGGCTCATTGGATGGACAAATGGAAAAATAATTGATATATGAAAATGTAATTCGGCGCAGGGGGTAGGCTGGTAAGGTGCTAGTAGAGGTTGGCGGTGGTACGGGCGGGGCGCGGTACGGGTCGGCCGCGGACCCGCACTGTCTCGTCTCTCGCCTTGTCGGTCGCACGTTCCGCGACACCGCACGAGTCGCGCGCGAGTCATGTAAAAGTACCCAACAGTACAAATAACAAGCTTCAAACTGTTTTCAACTGTCTTAAAAGTTCTTAGGAGGAATAGCGGTGAGGCCGAAGCGCAGCCCAGCACTTCGGGTAAGTGTCCCAAATTTTCTGCCTAACTCCTAACCTACTCTTAGCGCGTAAAAGTTTGAGAGTACACGAAACGGGCGCGACGCCGCAACAGGTAGGGCGGTATCGAGCGGAGATACGTTCACTTTTACTTTACGTTTAAGCGTCTGTAATCCTGGCCCCGTCCTATTTCCGCCATTTTAACACAGATCCGTCGGAGCCGAACTAAACATACCCGCAGTGGCAAACTGTTGCGCTTCCCAGGAGTTTCTACATTAAATAGTCTTTGAAACGCAAGAATACGCTGGTTTAACGAAAACTTGATACTAACTAAAAATTAATAGCTATTTAAGTGGATGATCTATCCTTTTTTTGATTTTTTTGGAATTTTATGCGATGTTCTGTCATAATTTTAAGGTTTCCGATTTTTTTAGCCGACGGGCGCAGTAATGAACTACCTTAATTATGCGATTTTAATAATGTCAAATAAACTTCAGAGCCTTCTTAACTTCAGAACTTCTTAAACAAAATTAACATGAATAATAATGAATTAGTTAACTTATTTAAATATTAAGAATTCCGTTTCCGTTTCCTTTATTTCATGGAAATTACGAAATATACTTAAGTTAAGGCCTTGAATATAAAGCTCTTAATAAAACTTATTGAGTTCATTGCTGATTAAAAAAAACTGTTACAGTTGTAATATTTGATTTTATTATTTAAAAAAATGACTTAAGTATTTTTTTCTATTTAAACTAATTTATTGTAACTGTATACAAAAATGAATATATTGCATTGAATTTAAACGTATAATATATTTATTATCCTGGAAGCAAAATCTAAGAAATATATTTCGCTCTCGTTTCATTATTGAATGGATACTGTAGAAATCTTTTACGGATGGTAATTGCGAGTTAATCGAAAAGATTTTTACGACCTCCTCAAGTTTGAAGAGTAAAATTCGACTCAGGAATAAAAAAAATATTGAAGCGCTTTCTGTGTTTTATAATATGTTGGTTTTTGCTCATTTATATTGACGGCAGAGAATTTTTGATACCGCTCAGTCGTATATGCATTATATTAGTTATATGATTGAAATTTACATATTCGATTATCATCACGCTTTTTAAATTGATTAAAAGTTACAGTTACTTCTGTAGCGATTTTGAACGTGTTTTAATAAATCGTTTCGTAGACATCACGAGCGAGTATAAAGCTTGAAACTCGTTGAATTTGGATTAGATGAATAATGATGATCCTATTTCTCGCTAATTATAATTAGCTAAAAGCGTAATAACCTGTAACTTTACTTGAATAATAAGAACGGGTCAATGATTAAAATTAAGGACTATTATTTAGAATATTTTTTCAATAACTAGCCAGAAAATATGTTAGATGTAGGCCGACGGGACATTTTAAAACTATCGTGCATGTTTTTTAACGCTTATTGAATGAATAAATAGTATTTATCGTTGATAATGAATTCAGGATTCAATACAGAATATGCTGTTTACGTTAAAACATATCAGTCTTTCTTGCAATTGTTGAGTTTTATGTATCAATCGCTGCTTCAGATCAACCTAAGAGCGGGTTTTTGCGAAATTCACTAATTTATGTTATGGGCGAAATTATTCAAATTGCTCGGGTATTATGAATAATGTATTTCATCTATTATGCAGTATAACAAAAATACATGTTTTGCTTATTTATTTAAATATGTGACCTTATTATTTTAAAAAGAACACGGGAAGAATGATGAATTATTGCATATTTTAGAATTATGTTTAACATAAATTACGGAAAAATGTTATGCCTATTTTTTGGTATGAACAAATTTCAAATTTTAACACTGTTGACGCCACTTATAAAATATATATAATAATAATTATTTATTTATTTATTCAAAATATACACAAACTCTATATTACAAATATATACAAACTCCTTAAACACTCAACTTCAATTATGGAGCGTTAATAAAAAAAAAGAAGAAATGAAAAGAAGATTAATGTCAACAAGAAAATAAGAAAATAAATACGCATCGCCCATGAACTAAAATTATATTACAAGAATAATTACATAAATAATAGTGTAAAACTGCCGTGTATATATATATAAAAGACACTCAGACGTCTGATCTTCCGCGTAAAAACTATTATAAAAATATTTAGTGTTGGTGTTTGTGTGTGTGCGACCTGGCGACCTGCTCACGGCCAAAAAAGGTCAGTTCATAAACTATTACGCTCCAAACACCCTAACCTATAAATATACATTTATGAACGAAACCTTTTTCGTTAATAACGATTAGTACTGGAACATATCCGGCGTTACGGGATATGCTGCCTTTCCGCCATAGCGTAATCGTAGCCCGTCTTCGTAGCCTAGGCTATGGTAGTACGTACATACATTCTCATGTTCGTACCAGTATGCTTGTACATATATGTGCGCTCCCGTGGACATGTTATTATAACTACACACGTAAATATACAAGTGTGTAATGAGGTTAGGAGTATTATCGGGATAATAATGTAAACTAACAATATATTATCCCTATATTATTTGTTAGTTAATCTGTATTTAAGTAGATTAATAACTTTCTATTTTACATATATATAGGCGATATTATTTTGTTTACATAATAACGATTAATTTTAGGGTTATGGATACAATCAGATATTTATATAGAACAAATTATAGGTATTGTGAGTGGTTAATATTGATCTATATAGCCACTAGACATTTCTTTAATTAATTTTATATTGCACTAGTCGATCCTGGCAAACTTCATAAAATGCTTTAATCTAAAGAAGACGATCAATTTATTACTTCATGTGAATGTTTCTATCGAAATATTGATTTAATAATAATCACTAATGAGAGGTGACGCTTAAAATTTTCATTTAAATTAAATTTACATTGTAACAATACCTTAAGTATGTAGTCAATATTGTAATTTTTTAATATTTGTATCTACGGAATCATCTCGATATCTATATGTTGCAAACATTTTATACTGACTACTTCAAGAAGAATATTGACATCGTGTACTTTCACTATGTAATCATCTATACAGAGATAAAGTATACTAAAGATACTTTGTACGTATTAAAATTTTCCTTTCTTATTCTTGATAGATCTTAGAAACCTTTTAGAGGAATCCCTATAATATCATTCCATATAACTTTAAAGCTGCTTTTTAATAAGGGGTTACTATAATAACATAAGCAACAATATTCAATAATATTGTTACTCCCATTTAGTTCTTTCATTACACGATTTACAACATTGAGAGAGATAAAATGTGAGAAATATAAATAATTACAAATAAAGAGTAGGCTGTTCTATTATCACTACTACACTACGTGTTCGGTATCTCCGGAAGTGAATTATTACGTTATGACGTGAACCTATGACTTCGTGAACAATCTTTTCATCCTTTTGTAACATTAAATGATAGTAGTTTCATTTTGATTTCGATTACGATTTCGTTATATGGAAGACTATTATTTTGGTAAAACTAATTTCTGGTCATTTATATTCGTAGATACATATATAATCAAATCGAAATATTAACCAAAAAACTTTCATTTGGACATAAGACAAGGATTTGAGGGGATTAGACTTCCGGCTCACGAATACACATAGAGTAGGTTTTCGATAATAATAATGCTATATCGGACTATATGAACAGGTACAACATTGCTTTTCGCGTTTGTGCTCTTCAGCATAAAGTGAATATATTTTTTATTCACTTACTATACTAAAGTATGGATAGAAATTGAAATTAACTTAATACTTTTCATAAAAAATAACCATTTATTTAGCTGTGTGAATACTAGTTCGCGTGCATCTTAGGAACATACTACGGACACTTTTTGACGTGTTCGCAATTGGTTAGGTAGTAGGCAGCTCGTGTACAGTTTAGGAACGTAGTATTGACACTTTTGGATGTGTTTACAATCGGTTAGCGTGGGGTTCTTGTGCCTCTTAGAAACATAGTATGAGCACTTTTATGTGTTCACAATCGATTAGCGAGTATTTCGCGTGCATCTTAGGATTATAGTATAGACACTTTTTGACGTATTCACAATTGATTAGCATGTAATTCACGTGCCTCTTAGGAACATAGTATGGACACCTTTGGATGTGTTTACAATCAGTTAGCAAGTACTTCGCGTGTATCTTGGGAACATAGTGTGGGCACGTTTGGATGTGTTCGCAATCGGTTAGCGTGCGGTTCCCGTGTCTCTTAGGAACATAGTATGGACACTTTTGGATGTGTTCACAATCATTTAGCAAGTACTTCGCTTGTATCTTGGGAACATTGTGTGGGCACTTTTGGATGTGTTCGCAATAGTTTAACGTACGGTTCGCGTGTGTCTTTGGAACATTGTGTGGACACTTTTGGACGTGTTCACAATCAGTTAGCAAGTACATCGCGTGTATCTTGAGAACATAGTGTGGGCACTTTTAGATGTGTTCACAATCGGTTAGCGTGCGGTTCGTGTGTCTTTTAGGAACATAGTATGGACACTTTTGGATGTGTTCACAATCAGTTAGCAAATATTTCGCGTGTATCTTGAGAACATAGTGTGGATACATTTGGATGTATTCGCAATCGTTTGGCGTGCAGTACGCGTGCATCTTAGGAACGTATTATAGAAACTTCTGGATATTTTTCAATTGGTTAGCGTGCAGTTAGTGTGCATCTTAGAAACTTAGTGTGGGCACCCATAGACCTGTTCGCAATTGATTAGCTTGCTAATCCACATGAACTTTTTATAGCTTCTATACGAACACAAAAACATTAGAAACATAATATGAAAACGTTGAGACATATTTGAAATTGGACAGTAAAAACACTTGTTCGCAAGCAAAACGCACGCACACCGTGTGCGTCTGAATTTTTTAATTGAGCATTGTGCTCGTAACGGAATTTTGAAAATGAAACTGCGATATTCCATTAAATTTGAGATTTAACGTTCGTATTTAATATCAGCACAACGTATATTTTGCGTAAACTCACATTAAATCCAGTGTTATGTTTCATAGTCCATGCAAATCAACTTATAGCCGTCCAATGTACAATATATAATAAATTATGGTTGTAAATAGTAATTATAATACTTAATAGTAAAAATTTGAAAGTATTACAATAGTGCAACTCTAACTTCTGTTCTGAATTAGTGTTAATCGTGTTTTAGGAGGAAGTACCTTTCCAATACAATTACTCGAAAAGTTTCTTAAGTTTAATATTATTGCTTTAAGTATTAACTTAATCTATATTAATGTGAGTGAAGCCGCAAACAAAAGCTAAAAATGTAAAATTTATTGATACATGATTAGTCGAGTTTATTAAGAATTATGTATTCCGCACAACCTACGCAAACATTTTTGCACACCATTGCTCATTATGTTCCACTGACTACTACGAATCGACCCGAGTGACCTAGTTATTCTCATTTTATATGTATGATATCAGTAAAAATTCACTAGACATATAAATACGCCAATCGTTATGCTGAGTGGACCCAGAGAGCAATGCTTAGGGTGATCCTGTATATACCATACTAATATTCAGTCGGCGATGTTGATAAAAAGTTGGGTGTTTTGAATTAGTACGTATTCATTGAATATGTTATAACTTGTAAAGACCCACTCGCACTTGACTGGTTTCCGTTAATCGTTATTATAGCGGAAATAGAAACACATATTTTTTGAAAATTCACATGTCCACCTAATATATGAGACACAGTCCGGTGACAAAGACGGACGGAGAGCGGAAGTTTAGAAAGAGGATTCCGTTGACACGAGAACTGAACCCTAAAAATATTGGCATACGATTCACAGAAAACGAAAATGGTGTGCTTAGTATGAAACAGAGTAATTAATATTCATACAATTTGTCATTACTTAACTAGTTTAACGTATAGCTAGAATTCTTTAAACCATAACCTTCGTTCACTTTTAATTAAAAGTTCCCCTTTGTACTGTGAGGCGATAAGACAAAAAAGACTTCCAAATATTGTTTCTCTTCAATCTCGTTAATGAATATTGTTGGAGCAATATGGATAACGTAATAGGTTTTTTCAGCCCCGTGCCTATTTTTAAACAGCATTTTTTCTTAGTTATTCATAAAAAATAGTTTGTTAACATTTCGAAATATTTAATTCTTTACTTTTGAATATATTCGTATAGTTCTTTTTTTAATTTAATGACTACAGTAATTAAATTTTAATTGTTTTTGAAAGCCCTTTTATGTATGCATGCCCTATAAGTTTACCTTCATTCCTTAAAAATACAAGATTACAAAAAGTCCTATCATGTTAGCATGTTGGTGTTCAAAAACTCAATGAGATGATATCACATATCAAAATTATTTAAGTACTTCTTCCAAAAAAAAAACAAGATTTTACACGAAAAAAAACTTCGTTTAATTTTTTTATGGTATCGTGTTTAATTTTTTAAAAATTCGGTGGCAATAATAACGTTGTTTGACTGAAGAAAAATATTTTCTGAATTCTCTCAATTAAGTGCTTAATCTTATAAAAATGTACATATTTTTCCCATTTACGGTGCCATACCTAAGGTAAGTCTACTTATGTCCGTTTTAACTACTTTTGCAAAGAAACAAAGAGGCTCTATAACGACATGTAAAAATTGTAGAGGCCGACTCTCGCTTGAGCGGTTTTAATTATATGTCTGTTGTTGTAGCGACATTAGAAATACACACTTTGTGGATATTTTAACCCGCGCCTATTATGATTCATGAGACAGATAGATATTCAGATGGACGGACAGAAACACAGACGGACAAATACCTGATGCTTAAAAGAGGACGCCTTTCCAGTAATGAGAGTATAAAAATAACAAAACATTTTTGTTATGTTTGTGCTCTGTCGTATAATATCAATACAAGCATCAAACTAACTAAGGTTTTAGTATGATTCTAATTATATACATAAATTAAAACTCAAAATATAATTAATTTCTTCTTTCAGGCACTGTAAATTTAAGATTTTTTTTAGAAAGTTAGCTTTTAGACGGTAAATACTGTACGGACGGAATTGGACGGTATATATATATATATATATATATATATATATATATATATATATATATATATATATATATATATATCACTGTGAATAAATTCATTGTCCCTTTTAGAATAATATACTTACGTATTTAATTTGTCTTTTCGAAGCTCGAAACATTAAGAGCTAAAATTATTTTTAGATGTAGGTTATTTGTAACTAAAATGTGTTTGTTTTGTTATAATTTATTTATTTTAATTACGGTCAGCTTTTAGCATTTCTGCTTTTAGACTGATAATAATTTACTATTAATAATTCAATTTAAAAAATGGAACAAAATAAACATATGGCTGTTCCAATTATTGTATTGAATTCTTTATTTTAAAATATTTATATGTTAAAATCAAAATAAACTATATTCAAGTAAAGTTTCACAATCAATTCAGAATTGTCAAAACGAAAACATAAAGTATTTAAATGAAAGAAACGACCACGTACCGTGTTTGGAACAAAGATTGTATCGAGAAGAACCAGCAATAAACTCAATATTTACTCTTTTAAAATTTTGTCAATATATACTTTTAAATTTCCTGTACGAAATCCAGCGTATAATAAATCCAACATTATTTATGATGTATATAATATTGTATAGAATAATATGATTTTACATTAAGGTTTTTTTAATGTATACTTTAGATTTATTGTTTGGAAACTGCATAAAGACTGCAGTAACACATTCACGTAATTTTATTATAAAAACGAATACCTATGTATCTAGTCACAAAAAGGAAACATTGACTTTGTAAAGACAACAATTCGGTGTTATAAGTTTATCCTTTCTTATCCTTATTTTTCGTCGAGAGGTAGTCTCTCAAAACTCAGAAAAAGTCTCGATCGTTTTTTTTGTTGTATTCCTATTAATACTAATTTACTTATACATTAGGAAATACGAAAATTAAGAAAACCCCTAAGAAACAGCAAAATGATCGTAAAAGTCGAGATAGGTGACTTAATATGGAAATTAAATATAGAAATAACATAAATTATACTGCAGAGTTAATATCTGATTAGTTTTAAGTAGGACGAATTTTATCAGGCCATCTACATATATAAAAAAATCAAAGTTTGTATGCTTGTCCGCTAAGCGTTTAAAATTCAATGATCGGATTGTGTAGGATCTTTGGTAGGGTGTTCTAAAGAGTTCCACGAGGTTTCATGGACCATAAATTGTTATATAAAAATATACTTTAGTAAGAAATTCAACGCAAGCCAGGTAGAGCTAGTCTATAATAAAAATGTTATGTTCTAGACGTGGCTCAGACTATTAGACATCGACGCGAATGAAGTTACGACTAACGCCGATATAAATGTAAGCTGTAAAATTTTTACTATTTTCGGATCAACAGCTTATGTACGTGGTTACGATTTATTAACACGTTTTTATTAACTTGTCCTTTAGGTGTAACTATGAAACAATGTATATATGCAATAAAATTTTGCGATTGAGTTTTTACTCATTTCCAAAGTTCCGAATAATTTAAAATTTAAAATATGTTTTAAACATGATTATATTTATTAATATCAATATAATATTTACATTATAAAAAGATTTTTTTTTTTATTATAAAATATAAATTCGAAAGAAAATGTATATAATGTGTTTAGTATAATATTTGATGTAATAAAATAATTAAATTAAAGTAACATCCACAAGACAGGGACATTTTTATGTTATTCAATTGATTTTATTTTCAATTTCCACCATAAAAAAAAACTATAACAAAATGGCCAATGGTTTTATTATTTGTTAAATTTTTTATCTGTTAGAATAAGAAAAAGTTTGTCAAATTTCCTTTACTAAAATTATCAATTACAGCTCAAACGATAACTTTTTAATATATTGAAGAAATTCTGATTGAGTACCTACAATAGTGAGTAAAAAGACAAATTTTCAGCTTATAGGAGTAAAGGCTTTACCCAGCAATGAGATATTTGCAAGCTATCACTGTACCTACTTTTCTATTTTATATAAAAAAGGACATATTTGTTATAGAATTTGAGTCAAGGTTATGTTAAATTTAAAACAATTATATTGACACTATCTGATCTAAAACTTTTTCAAAACCTTTTACTCGTTTCCTGAGAGGATGAGAGTGTGGGACACACTCCTCTCTATCTCTTGCGACTTGAATAATTTTAAGACTCTAAATAACATGAGAAAACATTATAAATAACTAAACCGCGGCTTCAAGGTAAAATTATTATAGCATTATAAATTTCAACTTGCTAAACGTGAAATTGCTTGTTAATTGCGTTTTTCTCGGAGTGCGGTTTGCCGGCATCTTGAATGTCTATATTTAACGGACGACCGAACGACTTTATTTCTAGCAGAACAACCCTCTGAATATTTTTTTAGTTTTGACTGGAGTAAGCCTGTGAATTTTCTATATTAATACATATATCTTATATATAAAGTAAAAAGAAAAAATTCATAGAAATTCTATTGCATTAATATTAAATTGACTGGCTTTTACCATAAATAGAATATCTTAAGATAATCTACACTATTACTCTTTCTTGGTAAAAAATGTTAAAAATGTATTCGATCTTTCCAAAACCTTTGATGGCTCCGTAAAAGTAAAATCAACATTTTTATAAATTAATTACAAGAAGTGAATATATGAACTATTGAAATTGATGAAACTATTTTGTTTCCTTTTTTTGTGATTTTATTACGTTAATTGTCCGAAAAGTATTTTTATTTTTTACTTTTTGAGTTCAAAGTAATCTTTTCCTGTCTGTCCTTATTTTATTAATATCCATGCTCTTGGAAAATGTGTAAAGAATATTCAAATTGACTACTTCGGTCGGTAGTAATCCGTAAAGGATATCCAAATCGATATATACAGTAATATTGTTAATATGGTATGCACGAGTATTTGTCTATCTTCGTAAGCAAATATCCGTTGCAGTATCGCAAAGGACCTAAATGTCAACATGGAAATCGATCACTACTCGTAAATTGACAAAGGGTAGTATTGTATTCATCTTTATTTTGAACTTTGAAAAATCTAAACATGATCATGTTCACATTGTTACCTCTTTGCTTATAGATTTCCTCATTCATCCCATGGATATAAATAATATAATACTGCACGGATGTTCGGATTAATTAAGACCGTATATAGCGTTGAAAGGGTACATTCGGAATTCATTTGACAGAAATGGGCGCGCATTTCTTTTAGAGTTGGTACTCTACTGTCAAGTAAATCATTTTTTGAATTGAAGATTCTTAAATTGTAACATTTTTTTTATTTGTTCGTTCTTTTCCTGTGCTTGAGTCTTTGTCAATAGCTTATAGACGCGATTCGGGATAAATCATCACGTATTATATTATCTGGGTCACTTATATATAGACGTGATTAGATTGACTTACAAGTATTTATTTATAATTGTGTAATAAAATCTAAAAAACGTTGTCTTCTAAGAGTAAAAGTAGCATTTTTGCTACTCGTATTATTTTTAAACGTGTGTATTAATAGTCTAAGAAAGGTCCGCTGTGAAACCACTTTATCATAACAAGTCAAATAATATATCATCAGTCTGGTGGTCTATAACTTTATCAACTTTTTTGATATTTTTTTTAATCAATATTCATAAATAATAAACACTATTTGATAATTTAAGCAGTAGAACGAATGTAGTATATCGTACAGGTATCTACCAGAAATTTTAGTCGGGTTTTATGATTAGTAACACATAGGCTGTAAGATGGTGCAGACCTCCGTCAGCGATTGCACGGAACTTAGTTTTCTGTAGATTAACACTTATATCCAAAATATATTTTCTGCTCTATTTCAGAGTCTATGTTGATAAAAACAAAGCTAGTTTGCATTTCCAGCGCATGCCAGTTCATATAACACCCTCGAGACGCGGATCGAGATTTCTGACGATTGTGATTATGTTGACGGAAATTTGATTTTCCTCGCTGTAGTTTTTGATCGCCTAGCTCCATTTCATGAGAAGATTTTGGAATTGCCGATTTTGCTACTCTATATATAAAGTACATAAACCAGCTCTTTGTGTAATTTATAAAGTCGGCTATAAGGAATCTATAAGAGAAAAATAATTATTACCGTAAAAATAATTACCGTATTGAAAGTTGTGTCTCAATTTATTCTTGAAAAAATAATGTAATATTAACACATTTTTTAAAAAATACGAGGGACAGGACAAAACTCGCTATATCTCACTACTCGACTTTGTTGAACTAGTAAAGTAATAGTAGTAATTTTTGTTGGAAGATATATAAGATTTTATAATATTATAAATATAATTATAATTAAATAATTATAATTTGTGTTTCAGAGAATTTTACATAATATTATAAATTTTATAGATGACGACACAATGGGAATAAGGCGATTACTTTTAGGCCTTCTCTATACATTTTAAAGTTTGTAACAATTGTATTAATTTTGTTAAAAAATAAAAGTCCCGCTAAGTTTCTTTCGCAATTTTAACGAAGGTCTTTAACTTGTCCGAAACTGTCGTAGATTCATTTGTTTGACGTTCGAAAAGAAAGTTGACACTCTCTTTTCCTATTCTTATTCCTATGCATATATTCCAAAATATTTCGATATTTTTAAGCTATATATTCAATTTTTTTATTACCTATAAATTTCAAATAGTCGTGTAAAAATATTCGATCACCCGTTGACCTGGAATTTCGCTAAAATGTACATGGAACATACATATAAGGGATGATTCAATATGTCGAATAAATTTTACTTTTTCATTCGGAAACTGGCCGGTACAAACTTTTGGGGTAATTGGGATGGATCAACATGAAAAATTGTGTACTTTAAAAAAATATAGTAGAATTTCTATTTATTCTAATTGTTTATATTTAATATGCACATGTCACAATAGGTCCGGTTATTAAAAGTTTTGCTAGTTTCGTATTTGAATAACGTATGTCAAGTACAAAAGGTTTCCATGAAATTGATATTTCATTTTTAACTTACAATCCATATAATATTATTGAATTGTACCTGTTCCTGTTTGAATGTTTTAACAAAAATATCATAGAGTAATAAAACAACTGAATTTTAATAAAATAAAATGTGGCAATTTGAACGATGTTTAGTAATAGTCTTCTGTAATATAAACGATTAGAATGAAGCGATATTATTCAATTTCTCAGAATACTTACTTCCATAATTTTAACATTTTACGAAAACAAAAACGATATTCTATATTCTCCATTTTCTTTCATCACGACGTATATAGGGCTAGATCAACTCTTTCCTGATCATATCCTTATATATTTCTCAAGTAGAGCAGGTCAAAAATAAGCCTTTTTATCGAGTTTTATTACGATATAATTATATACTAATAATTTATAATATTCTAAAAAGTAAGATCCTAATATAGATTGTTTAACCTCAGCTATTACGAATGTTTAACGTTACGATCGTCGTAAACACTTATCTTATTATACTTATATTAAGTATCACTACAGCAAACGCTTTTATTGCACTTCCATTTGCCGCATATAATACGTCGTACTTTCTTTTTTATGATTAGTATTTGTTACCTGTATCACTGACATCGGTACGTATCTGGCAGTAACTCTTATATTAAGAAAAACATTATTCACAGTAGCTATAGTACGCGTCATAAAATATTACACATCGAGACTTAGAGGTCGGCTAGGTTCGGATATTGTCGCCCCTGTCTCATGAAAAACTAACATACTAGTACCTATGTTTATCTATATTTTAATATGTGAATCAAAACCTTTGTACCATAGTATATATGCAGATATTTAGTCGATTAATTCCTCATATAGTCCATTAATAACAGTCGATTGAGATTAATTTCATCAATTATTTAGTGTGATAACGCACTATATATTAACGCCTCTACTCCACCTGCGCTGAGATATATTAATTAAAATGTATTTATTATTGTAAAAGAATATTAAAATATTTCTTGAGATCGCCATCATATATTTGGCTTCATCTGGGCGGGGACGCAGCAACCTTTTCTTTCTTCCATTTCGTTTTATCCACCACCATATCGGTAGTCGATTCTCTATTCTCACTCAATACCTTTCCTCGCTATCTACGCATAAAAAAGCTGCAAAAGATCAATAAAAAATATAATCTCTGAATGAATTCTGTGTCGATGTCTATATGAAAATTTTACAGTCACGAAGTCTTGTGTTTTTTATTTATATTAAGTAGTTCAAAAAGTTGAAAATTTCGAAAGTTTGGTGCAAATTGCATGTTAATGCAGATACATGCTCAGCCATCGCTCACAACTCGATGCCGAAGCGCCTGGAATGGAACTGTGCAATTTTAATGAAACATGAATTCAAGATTTTGATCTGTTTTAGAACTATTGTAAACTAGCTGTTCCCAGCGGGTTTACCCGCGTTAGTTTGAAGAAAAATTATATTTATATGATGTTTACCTTCCCTGCTTGAATCGGATAGTGTTCACTATTTCATTGATTTCATTTCATTTTGCGTAACCCTCTTTTTTATTTATTAATTAAGATTAGCTATTTGTGATTGAAAGTCCCGTCATAATTGGTTCAGCCGTTTCAGAGACTAGCCGGAAACAGACACACAAAAATTTAAAAACTTATGTTTTTGATGTAACCGTATATACTTTCATATGTATTTAGTTAAAGCTTGTATTAATCTTTTGATTATTGGTAAAGGCTCTAGTCAAATTGAGAATACAATATTATTTGTGCTTAATCTTCAATTCTGTTGAAAATGAACTACGCTCGAATTAATATAGCTTAATTAATATTATACTGTAGAATATGTCGTCGTACATTTTTTATCTATAGATTTTTTAAATTAACTATAAATATTGAGGATTTCCATCTATTTTGATTTCATATTTGTATTTTCAATATATGTATGTACTTACGCAAAAAATTAAAAAAATATTTATAAAGTAAAAAAATATTTTAAAGAAACACTAGCTATTCGTCCATGCATCGTACGGCTTACTTGGAGATTTTAAATACAAATAATATCTTTTAATCTGTTGAAACGACTATTGTGTAGTTTTATTGTAATGGTATAAAATAGAATTTGTGATAAAGAAACATACATTAGGTAGGTATCAAAATAATTATAAAAATTAAAAGCGTTCAATACAGATTTTGATTTTAGAAATGATCAAAATATATAATAGGCGTATATATATACAACATTATTCATATATTCTTAAAACATGTATAAACGCTGTCGATAAAAGGAGTGAAACATCTTTGTTAAAGCGTGATTGACAGACAAGATGCCATACGAAAGCGAAGCAACCCCTTTCTAAGGCTCGATGTATAAATATTTTCTGCCGTTTATTTTATTTGGCGTTTGATCAATTACAATTGCAGGCATGACGCTCAACGTGGAATTAATATCTGACCTTCGATAATTTGAATAATTACACGTAAAATTAATTATTATCCACATTAAATCAGCTAAATGCTAAATGAATATTAATAATGATTATAACTTTCCGCAGACTAAATTCTCGGAACTATGCGATATATTTCGACTGTTGATTTTTTTTTGACCAGACCAGACTTCCGAAAATGGTGGAGATTCTCAATTTGTGAAGTATACTTTTTATATATATATGTTTCTCGAACAACCGGTAATGGATTTAACGTTTGTTTATTTATTTTTTGCATAAAAGGGTTACTCTTCCATTAGACCCGTAGAATTTTCAACAAAATCGATTCAGTAGTTTCATTCTAAAATAAAAATAACTAAAATAAGTATATCATACAAGTAAATGTATTTAAATAATAAAGTATAAAATAACAAAGTGATTTCATTTATATATGAGTAATTTTTTTAAGCTACACGTCTAAGTAATGAAAAACATGTGATATTCGTAATTGGTAATATTGAGACGATCAATAAGTAGAAATATAATGTCATTAAAGTTATATTAAAGATGTTGTCGAAGAGGATTGTCTGAGCTTTTTGTCAAGTGCTCGCTAAAATTATTTGAATTATAATCATACTGCTGATAACAAATTTGATATTTAATATTTAAAAAAGAATTTTAGAAGATTAATATGTTTGAACTCCTCGATATTATTTTTCATCGCACGAATTTATACGCCGCCATATCGTTTATCCGATTACGATAACACTTTGTCAACTTATTCTTTGCACTCAAGAGAAGGTTAGGAATAGTACTGTTAATTGAAGTAGGTAACGCGCGTGTTGTACCGGCCATAAGAAAAATAAATTTTAGACGGTCGACCGGTAAAACAAAATTTATTTGCACAGTAGTGATACAGAGTAAACGGTAGTATATGTTTTATTAAACCATTAAGCGTCAGAACGAAACTTGCAGCATTTTAAGCCCAAATCCAATTTTTCCAAAATATATGTGACATATTTAAATACAAAAGAAAAAAAAACATTTTCCTATAAACTTATTGAATCGTCCGTGTGTAAAAGCTACTTTACAAAAACTAACTGTACTCAAACGAGTACGGCGGCACTAAATGTGTTAATAGCTTACAGACTCGGCGAACTTTGTACCGCCTTAAAGTCGATTCTTTATTTCTATTTTTTAACACTAATTGTGCTATTTGGGACCACGGGTCAGGTAGTAAGATACAAAGAGAAAAAAGAAAGTTATTAAGTCAACAAATTCATTATGTCAAAAAATAAAAGTATAAAACACTTACTACATTATTTTAATTGTTACACTTACTACAATATAGTTCCTTCCTTTTAAAACTAAAACTCTACTTGTCCAATCCCTTTTGCTACCTCTCTTAGACTACGCAGATACCTGCTTCCTTGACGCTACTGAAGAACTTATTAATAAACTTGAGAGGCTACAAAATTTATGTATTCGCTTTGTTTTTGGGCTCCGTAAATTTGATCATATCTCCAAATTTCGAGCCGAAATCAAGTGGCTTCCTATACGACTTCGTAGGGATACTCACGTTCTATGTTTCCTTTATAATATACTATTTAATCCCTTGTTACCCAGTTACCTTCGTGAGCGATTTACTTTCTTGCATCCTCCTGGTTCTCCCTGCCGTCCTAATGTCCAGCTTCTACTCCGTATCCCATCCCACACTTCTAACTTTTACTCCCACTCTTTTACTGTGCACGCAGCGAGATTGTGGAATTCGTTGCCGTACACAATTCGCACTAGTAAATCAATTCATATTTTCAAGAAGAAATTGAAAGAGCACTTTTTATCTCAATCTTAATTTATGGCATAATGTATATATAACTATATATGTATGTATTTATAATATGATTATATGTATGTATTTAAGTATTTGTTTAAACTGTTAATTATTTTTTTTATATAATTTAAGTTTTATGATTGTTATTTCTTTTATGTGGAAACCTGCCTATCTACCTGTTACTGTTTCTGTCTACATTTATTCTTTCTCGGGTATACTGGAAGAAATCTCTTCTAGGGATAAGTATACCTTTTAAACTTTCTTTTCCTGTGACATATGTATATGCATCTCTGTAATGTCTCTGGCATGTTTAATAAACTGTTAAATAAATAAATAATTATTTTAATTGTTATTACAAATCTTCTAAATAGGAATATAGGATGTGACAATTTCTAAAATTTTTCTAGCGAAATGCGCGACAACGCGCTAAAGACTTTTTTTAAACGCCGCATTAACAGACGCCGACGCGCGTTATTGCTCGTCCATGTAATCGATTGTAAGAATATACTAGGATGTCTACCTACGGGAATTAAAAACGCGAGTCATAATTGGACGCTGATATGCAATACTGTGTCAAGCCACACGGACTTTATTAATAGAAAATGGAGTCTAAAGATGTCAAACCTATTCTTAATCAATTTGTTTGAAGACTATACACCATCTTTTCTTTTCTATTTTGATAAAAGGTGTAATGAATCAAAAGCAGATTGATATATTTAACGAGTTATCTAATAATAAGTTTGTTAAATATTTGAGATTATATATGCAAAATATGGAACGCACTTAAAACTCGAGATATTAAATTAAGATGCTTTCTTCGTACTTATTTAGTTTATATAACTTAAAATTATTTTTAATATTTTTAAATAGGTAACACGCTATCAAAATAAATCGATATTTACGAATTTGACTTTTTTGGGTTGACACATTATTGCTTATCAGCATCCAATTTTGCCATCTGAACATCGCATATACGTAGGCGTGAATACAAACCTTAGGTTTATTTTCACGGAGAGGTTATTTTCTTCTATCTTTAGCCGGCTAAATTTAAGTGTTGACGCAGACTCGTGGAAAAAGTGCAGAACAAAATGAACAAGTAGATAATTCAAAAAAATCAAAAACTCGACTACGTAACAAGTCCATAGAGAAGTGTTATTAACTAATTTTAATGTGCTATACATTTTAAACGGAAGTTCTAATTGAAAATGATATAAGAAACTTAACAAAATTCGACGATTGTCATTTTTTTCTTATTCATATTATGGCCTCCAATGGCCTCATTTTGATTTTTCTAAACTATTATATATTTAATGGCATTCTCACTGTTATGACAAATCAAACGACGTGTCACTTATCAAAATCGACCCAAGCATTTAGTCTAAATAGTGCCACACATACATACATACATACATACATACATACATACATAGACTGATAATCACATTAATCTCCCTTGCGTCGTGCAGTCACGTAAAAAGGATGTTTAAACTATAGGATAGAATGTTTAATATTTCGTCATAAAAATTGGAATTAGGTTAGACGTGGTTAAACATAAAAAACAATTTTTTAATATCGATCAACTCTATAACGTGTACGGCGATACGGGATAAGCAGCCTCTACGGTTTACCGTAACAAAGCGCAGGCAATATGTGAGTCGTAGCGGCTGAGGCCCCCCCCTCTACGCTTCGGGATTTACAAAAATACTCTAGGGGTAGAACAGACAAGTATCAGGTGGAGTTCGGTTTCTAGACAGGTTATGACTCTTTTTTGATTTCTGTTTTGAGGTTGATAAATTAGTTTAACTGTCAAGAGTTCTTTCGAAAAGTCAAATACTTTACAATTCGTTTTCATTTATATATTATATAGCGAGTCTTATCGTGATAACTAATGGTAGTAATAGTTTACATTTTGAAAAGTTTTATCCGAGCTGAATCGTGACCACAACGGATGCAAAACAGTCGAAACGTCGGGCTATAAAAAGGTAACACTATCATTAGTTATCGCGATAAAACCCGTTATATAAAATATAAATAGTATAAATCGCGAAAGTTTACAATATATAATACCGTTTCAATTATATTTATGAACAAATGCAAGCTCAAGAGACATGTTTGCCCCGCGCGGCCGTTGAATATATTTTTAGCCGTTTCATTTTGAATAATATGCTCTTCAACTGACTAAAGATGAAACATCACGATGCAAATTAATATTGTATAAAAAAAAATTGCATTTTCTTGAAAATAAACCTAAGTTTAGCCAGTTAGCCTTAAGTTTGTGTGCACACCTACTTTTAGCTGTAACATACATATACATATATGATATAACTAATTGCGCCCCGCAGTTTTACCGGCGTTCATTTGAGGAATAATAATTTCTATATAATGTTTACCTTCCCTACTTAAATCGAATACTGTTAACTATTTCGTTGATTTCAATTTTGTTTTTGGATAAATTTCTTTTTTATTTATTAATAAAAATAAATACAAATTTTAAATAAAAGTAGCCTAAGTCACTTCTTAAAACATTTTCCGAGGTACTTCACTTTTGTTAAATGTATATATATTTCATTATTACGTTGGTGTGAGTCATACTTAAAGAATCGATCCCAATTAGTTGCCATTAATGGTTTTAAATCTTTCGAATGTAAAATACCCTCTGGTGTACCGCAAGGGTCACACTTAGGACCTTTGTTTTTCCTTGTTTTCATTAATGATTTTGGAAAAGTACTTAAATCCAAATATCAAATATTCGATGATTTAAAAATATACAGGGAAATTAAATCACCAGAGGATATCGAAATCTTACAACGTGACATTGACAATCTTGTTTTTTGGTGTCTTGCAAATCGTATGACTCTAAATAAGGATAAATGCGTTCATATTAAATTTAGTAGAAAACGAAAACCACTAAAACACACTTACTACATCGACGGTACACCCCTTACGGAATCAACGAGTGTTAGGGATCTCGGGGTGATAATAGATAACACCTTAAGCTTTAGAGATCACATTGATTCCATTATATCAAAAGCCTAAAAGTATCTCGTCTGGTGTTGAGATTAATGAAAATCTTTAAGAATCCAAGCTTGACAATATTAGTATATAATAAGGAGTATCCTAGAATATTGTTCAGTCGCTTGGAGTCCTGGGTATGAGGTGCACTCTGATAGAATAGAACGTGTACAAAAACGTTTTCTATATTACTTAGCATACACAGATCTAAATGCTAAGAATTTTAATTCTTACGACGCACGCCTAATTAATTATAAAGTGAAAACTCTTAAATATAGAAGAGAAACTGCCGACTTTCTTATTTTATACAAATTATTGCAAGGATATATTGATGCATCTGATCTACTTGCTAAAATTAGTTTCTACATTCCGCGTCAAGGCAGCCGTTTACAAAATCGTAAAATATTTAGCCTGCCTGATGTCAAATCAAATCTTGGTCAACATTCGCCAATTTACCGTATTTGCTCCCTTGCGAATTGTAGTCGTCAACACCTAGATGTCTTTAGTGAATCTGTTGGTTCTCTTAAAAATAAACTTAAAACAAATTACAATTTTTTATGTAATAATTAAATAATTAACTAGTCAGTAATTACACAAGTACTGTTCTTGTTAACTAAGAAAGTTATGTTTTTTAAAGCATGCTAGGTTTACATCCAGAAGACTGCAACTTAATAACACTCTGTTTAGCTTAGATTTTATTTTGTATGCACTAGTTGTAAGTCAGTTTTGTAAACTTAAATAAAAAAAAATAAAAAATATATCACCGGGTGCCGAACTGATCCGATTGTGTTACTGTAGTGTGATCTCTGCATTATGATAACGGTATAGACAATGTTTATATTGTGAGGTTAGGCGAAGAAATCTCGCGTACTTGCTGCCGGAGGGCACGCGGTACACCTGTCAGCTCGTGACCACGAAACTATACGACATAAAGGTTAAATTATACATTTTGATAATATTTTTTTTAAATTTAATCTTAAAATTCAGAAAAGATTTTTCATTAAATATTTCTTTAGGTATTGTACAATAGCGCTTCCTCGAACTGTATAATTTTATTGGTTTAAAAGCAATGATAAACTATTTATGTAAATTCTTATGAAAGTTTGCTTACAAACGTAATTCTCGCCTCGGAGGAAATGATGTACATGAGTTTCCTAGAACCGGTTGTTGATGTCATAAGAGAAGGTATGGCAATAAATACACGAGATGGAAAACAAAGACGTGGACTATGAATCTAACGTCTTATTATTATACACCTTTGGAATCTTTAAAAATAATTATATCTCCATACAATGAAAGATAGATTGTACTTTTAAATACATTCCGGTTGTAACATATGCTAATTATGGGAGACGTTGGAACTTGGAGACGGAACGTGTGGATGGTTTCACTGACCTGGATAAGGAACAAGATCAATATCTTGAAACAGATGAACTGGGTAATGAATTGTAAATAATGTAAGGGAAGGGTAACGTTTTTAAACTTTTTAAATATTATTTTATTTATTAAGGTGTCTGTAATAAAATTCAAAATTTGAAACAAAATGGAACAAAACTAATGAAGACATAGAACTTAATATTATAAGCGTTCGTTACGACGCAACAACACTGAAATTGCATAATACATAATACAATCCTTATATATATAAATAACCAGGCATCACGGAGAGCTTTTTTATTTTGCGTAATTATCAGTTTTAAAATAAATGTTTGGTCTAATTTTTCAGACAAAATTCAGTATTATCACTCCAAAGTGTCAGCAAAAATAAAAAATCGGAAGATAAAATCTTCTCAAAGGTACCACGGGATTTTTTTTAACACAAGACAGTCCAGTCTTGAGCTATACCGGTCTCCGAATCACAACTGTTCTTCGAGGCACCTAAAAGATTCGCTGCCATCGGATTAGCTATTAATATTTACTTTAAAAAATTTATGAAATATTGTTAATGTGTTATTTTATAATATATCAATCAACTAAAAAAATAGTATTATTTGTAGCGTCAAAAGATCATAGGAATGGTTCTTTTTTTCATCAAGTTAACGTTACACTCGTCTTAAGCACAACTAATTACAATTCGCGTCGCATTTGGCTTAATAATAAATAAAGGTCCCTTATTATAAGTTTTTGTTACAGTATTTAAATAGCACATCAAACTCGACCTTTAGATATGATTAACAATTTTTAGATAACACGTTATTGACTACAAAAAACATAAACGTAATAACCTGTAATTCCACTACTAAACATGACTAGTTTCCTATTAAGGTTTTCCCTAACTCGAGCAACGTGGCGGAACTTAATCTGACATGTGCAAATTGTCGGATATGCGTGTATTAGAATTTCTCACGACACATGCAAGTTTCCTTACGATGTTTTTTCTTCACTACCTAGCATGAGTTGAGTTTAAACCTTGAATTAAGTATTTGAAAATTAAAAATGACTAGGCCGGATTTTCACCTCGCAGATAGGCTTTGGTTGAATGATGTAACGTGTTCAATCCACTTGGCCATTTCAATTCGCATCGTTGACAAGCGAAAAATATTTTAGGCGAGAATAAAATTTGGAAGTTTTACTCTCGTAATTGACATAATATAACTAAGTGACCTGATAACATTTACCTACGATTGGCTGTCAA